>CM041544.1:16844000-17379000 GCA_023238725.1 Scortum barcoo | reverse complement strand
CTGTAAAAGTCAAGAACCATTGACTTTTGAGTTTTTGCTCTGGGGGAAAAGTCGATTTGATTTTATCAGAGTATAGAAATGTGGACGGTTCAGTAGCGTCAACATATTGATTAAAAATGGATTGTGTTGGTTCAGTCCATTGTGTTTGTTGACAGTAATTTATTTACATCTATATTCATTGTTTCTCTCTGGACAGGTGTTTTTCTTTTTATATCCATTTTTTTTCTGGTATCTGGTATCTGGAGTTACATCATCACCAACTTGACTCAAACTGGGGATGTTGCAATTACATGGATGGCCCCTCATTTAAATACAAAATACTTGCAATACATAGAACATTTTTAAGCTGCTTAGGGTAAATTGTTGTTCAAACTGAGGCAAGAGGTACTAATCCAAGTAATTACAGAGGCTGTAGGTTGTGATTGTGTTATATTGAATTAGCATTGTATTGTGAGGTGTTCTTGTCCACCCCCTTTTAGACAAAACAGAATTTAAACCTTCAGGCTTCACACTGATAATATTTATCACAGAGCTGCTGAACTGCACTATGCAGTTCCTGTTGTTATTGTATTTGCTCCTGGTATATAAATAGTATATTTCTACCATTCTACCTGTCAGTTGTTTGGAGGGTATAATTTACAGTGGTGAAACACTCCTTCACAGTTCAGATGACATGTGCAGTCGTAGCATCAATACTATTGACGGGTATATGAACCCTTATCTTAGTCTGACAGCAGGAGTGCAAGCATGGGGGAATAAGGCCCAGGATGTTTATCATCCCAAAAGCAGAGAGGAGAGGTGAAGATTGAGATTGAGATGAGAGAGAGAGAGAGAGAGAGAGAGAGAGAGAGAGAGAAGGAGAGACGGTTCATTCTTACTGGATGCAGCGGTATGTTGCTGTACACGCGTCGATGTTGAACTGAGCTGCGGTCCGGCTGACTTTATAACACTGATATCTCTCATTTCTCCCCGCTGTGTGGCGAAGAGCTATTATGTTGTGGGAAGCTGCCAAAAGCAAGAGTGGAAGGGGCCCATTCATAATGAGAAAATGACACAACATCCCGTCTCCCCTTAGCTGAGCATGATATGGATCATTTAAAGCACTTATGAATCTTTCCCCAGCTAAAACATTTAAAAAAAAGAAAGAAAAAAAGAAGTGCACTTTTCGCCAGTTGTCCCTGCTGAATGCTTAAAAACCATCAATGAACGATTTAGCAGTGGGGTTTCTCAATCTCAGCACTTCTTGTTGTACACAGAGGTATGTAATTAAATGTATTGTGGAGCTTAATTTTCTTTGCTCCAAGTTTGGAACGATTAAAGCACATATTTACTGGTTCAGTCTGTAGTTTCTTTGTAGAAAAAATATCATCAGATGTTTATATCAATGATATAAAAATTATATTTTTTGTTTGATCGCATGGTAATTCACATTATTCAGGTATAACATCTCTATTATCTCAATATTTCATATTTGGAGAGAATAAGTAGATGTTCGTCTTAGAAATAACAAGGAGGATTGTGATATAGTCAGCCTCTTCAAAGCCTCTGATGATACAGAACAGACAAACATTTTATTCAGAATCACGTATTACAAGTTGTCTCAATTAAATCAGAGTTACACCATTGTCACTGCAGGGTAGAGTGGTGTTGACAACATCGCAGCATTTATCTCAGTGGTAACTCTGTTCTTTTAATCCCAGGATTGTGCTCTCAGTCAAAGCAAACTAAATGAGACTGTCTTATTTAGAATGTGAAATCACAGAGACAGCCCCAATTTATGCAATATTCACTACGGCAGCGGTGTGGTGGTTTTGTTTCATCCCGTATTACATTGGTAAAATGAGGGCAATACACTGATGACATCATGTTTTCATGGCCAAACAGATTGTGTGGCATAAAGTTGTAAAGTCTTCTCTAAGCCTGGTGTCTTAATGATAATTTCCCCCTCTCTCTAGGCCGTCCGTGAATAACTGAACTGGTCTGATGAGGTGAGGACCTCTACAGAAAAACACTGTGGGCTTTTGTTTATCGGCCCTAATCCATATGGCAAATGCCCTTTTTTACTACGGTTTTACCTAGTAGGAGTGTAGGAACATGAAAGAAATGCTCGCAGATCTCTCACCTCCTCACCTGAATTTACTGACAGTTGGGCAAAGCCGCATGATCTCCTTTTAATGGTAATTGGGCCAGCGTTTTTAAAGATATGCAGTGATGATTAGATGTGTTTAAAAATTAATCCACCCCTACTGAATTCATCACCCATCGATCAACCATGCCATTGCTGAGAAGAAAATTATCACAGTGGGCTTGACAGTGAGTCTCTTGCCAAAGAAATCAGCTGTTGTTTGCATCTCTCTGTTAGAACTCCTTTTAATTACAGAAGAGTTTTTGACTCCTTTCAAATCCATCCATTAATTTCCATCCATGCCCACAGTGTATGCATTTATTGGATTAGTCCAAATGAATGGAATTAAAATAGATCAGTAGTTTTTCACTTCATCCCATTTAAGAAAACTATTCCTTTAAGGTACACGTATGGGAGTGCTATTATGTGCGACATTCAATGTCAGCTAGCTAGCAGGAAATGAGTGATGGCCTACGTCCACTTCAGGGGGAATATTTAAGAGTCATTATTCCACCATTATCATCCTTGCCAATGACTGTGGAGCACTCCTGCCTCCTGTCAGTGGGCTGTCTGCTGTATAATGGGCCCGAGGTGTCCATTATGAAGCCAAAATGGCCGCAGCCCCACTTTAGCCACAGTCGGCTAAAAGTGGCTGAGGGACGGGGGGTAGGTGCTACAGATGATGAAAAGAAAAAAAAAATTGCAATTGAAGTTTTGTAGTGAAATAAATGACAGATGTGGTACTGCAGTAATTTTGCAAACATTAGAACTGAGAGTACTGTGAGCACAAAATAAGGGCTGTCAATCATTTTGACCCCCCACTGCTTTTAATTACAGTAATAATGCAAAAATATCTAAATTAATTTGGTCTTGAAATATTTTAGGGCTGCAACTAGCAATTATATTCTTTATCAATTAATCTGTTGGCTTCCTTCTTCAATTGATCAATTTTGTAACTTTCTTTAGTCTGTGAAATGTCAAACATATGGTGCAAAATACTGGAAGCTGTGAGAGTCCAAGCTGACATATTAAAATGTTTTGTTTTGCCCAAACAACAGTTCAAAACCTAAACAGATTCAGTTTCATGTTGTATCAAATGCAGAAAAGTGGCATTATTAATTTTTTTGTTGATCGACTTATTGTTTTAGCTTTAACATATATGTTTAAAGGTCATAGATGCTTCTCCTTTGCTGAACTGGAATCCAGGAAGTAATAAAGTTTAGAGTGAGTAGGTTGCATCAGGCAAAAAGAAAAGTATAAAAAAACCCTTTTCATCAGGGAACCAGAAACTGTCTCTGTTCTCAGTGCACAGTTCATTGTTACCAGTAGACACATTTATACGCTGTATTAGTGTAAAAGCATGCTCTAGATTTATATTACTGTCAATCACACGGCTTTCTACTGAGTAGAGTATTAGCATTTCATGTTGCACCACCAAAGATTTGCCAAGTGCCCTGTTGTACATGTAGGTCTCTCTTTCAGTCTGACTCCCACACTTACACACACACACATTTAAAACTGTAACACACTTCCTGCTCCGGAGAAGAACACAGTCTTTCTTGCACTCTCCAGAGAATTCAGGCAAAAAGCTGCAAATAATCCCTCTATTTCTCTTGCACTCTCATCCTCATTCCCTCTCGTTCTGCACTCTCCTCCCTGTTCTACTTCATCTAGAGCAACTACAGTGCGTCTCCCTCCACCTCTGCAGCCTGGCGTTCCTACTCTCCCTGCTCCTCCTCACTATGTTATTTAGTTGCCCCTGTACTCATGATTTACAGAGCCTTAATGTAGTCCTGTGCTTGCAGTCAGCAGATGAAATTGTCATTTGTCACATTAATAGTCCACCCCCTCTGCCATACATTCGCACACACACACCTACACAACTCTTTCCCACTATGGCCCCTACTTAAAGAATCATCCTTCCCTTTTCTCCCCCTCCTCAGGCCTCTCGCCTTAGTGCTTTTTTTCTCCAAAACCGCTCTCCTTTTTTCATCACCTCCTCCTTCACACCCCCCGGTGTCATAGGGGATTTAACTTAATGGTATTCCTACCTGTATATGTTTATGATACATTCATGCTGCGCAGTCCCTGTTGTGCTCCTTAAAATGCTCAACATCAAGGGTTTTGCATGATCCAGCATGATCTTGGATCGCAGTGCCGTCGCTTTATGCTAAATTTTGCACTCATTGAAGTAGACTATATAATTGTGTGGTATTATGAAATGCAGTGAAAGAACATTTAATTGCTCTTTTGTACAATATGCTCTGCTGTTTATGCTGAAATTATGAGAGCCCTGCTGTGTGAGAGGTAGTGACTTGAATTTTAAGAGGAGCGTTTGCCATAGCCTGTCCTGTGTCACATGCAAAATTAGACAATCCCTGTAGTCGACGATTATGCAGCTCATAACAGTGATAGAGCTTAAAATGAAATGCAAATTCAATATTCTTCATCAAAACTGTTTTGCATTTGGATTCACATCATTTTGTCTTCTGTGCTAATTGCCCATTTCTGTGTTTCTGCATCTTGTAACCTAAGAGAGGATGCAAATATGTTTTGCTTTGTAGTTTGTATGCTCCATAAGAAGGGTGGGTTAGCAGGTCAGCAATTATAAATGCATTTTTTTCTCAAAGAAACAGGAAGATAATATAGACCATGGTTACCGCTGAGAAAGACCAGCATGATGATATAGCGAGCGAGATTGAGTTGACGGCCCTCAGAATCCATTCAGCGATCCTCCTCATGCACCTCAGCAGAACTCCCGTTAAGCAAGCCACACCTCTCTTTCTGTGAGATGTGACTGGTTCACAGGGCGCCCAGACAAGTCACTCAGCAAACTGAATGACGGTCAGAAGAAAGGAAAGGGGGAAGAGAAGAGGGAAAGAATAAAAAAGGGAAAGGCCTTTATTGCAGCTAAATACTGCAAAACAAGTGACACATTCATCATCAGTCGGGGATTAGGTCAGTCATAAACACACACACACACACACACACACACACACACACACACACAATATACCTAACCTACCATGGCTGGCTAATTAGCCAATAACAGTGTGACACAACGGCCTGAAGGCTACACTGTTTGCACGTCTTGCGCCTTAGTGGTAGAATTATTTCTCTGCAAAGAGTGTAACATAGCAGTCATATAACATGGAAAAAAATATGCTTTAATTAGGTCTTAAAAATAATAGACCTATACTATGGACTTGCCAGCAGTCAGTCATGTCACATAAGCCAGTGCACAGTGCACATATACTGAGTCTAACCTTTTGTATGGTTGCGTTGTTTAAACTTTGATATTTTATTCAGTTATGTACCTAAAGTTCAGTTTAATTGAGTCAGTGTATAGATGTGCTTACACAGTCATGTTTGCTTTATGGACGTGGGTGAATAAACATTTGTATTAAATTGAGATTGCTGTAGCATATGCTCAGATTCATTAAATGTGAAGAATGAGAAAAAAGAAAATAGAATTAGGAACACAGGTGAATGAACATTTGTGTTGTGACCTAACAAAGAAAATGTGAGAAAATGGTTATACCTGTTACAACAACATAATGTGTTTGAAGGGCTAGAAAATGAGTGCTCTGTGTGGACAGTGTCCTGGGATAGAATCAAACTCCTGGTCTGAATTATTGTTTCAGTTCCCCTCTGAGGAAAGTATGACTGGTTTAGAATGAATCTTGTATTTGTGTAAGTTATTTGATTTGATGCAACGTTAGCTTTTAGCCTGTTAAACCTGAGAATGTGAAATTATGTTGACAATCTGTTTTCTGCAGAGAAAGGTTTTGAGACTGTAGTTTACCTCAGGTGTCTCAGCTATCCTTAGTATGCACTAAACATATTGCCATTTTGGTCAAATGAATCATCTTTCTTGTAAGTCATTGATCAAATGTCAGATAATTTTAAGAGCAAATAATGAATGCCTAATATGTCGGATCAAGTCTCCCCACCATCATTAAATATTTACCACCACTTAGACAGAACAGCTTTTCTTGTCAATTTCAAATGCATTACTAATGTTGAAGATGGCATTTTCATCTTTAAAAGATATTTGGCATTTTGTTCTGACAGATATGCTGCCCTTCCTTAAGAGGATCTAAAACAGATTTTGCCCAAAGTACATGTGTAAATAAAAATGTAGGGACTTTAAGACCCACCACAGACATTACAAGCATGTGTCTGCAGTCTTAATCTGGGCTGGTTTACAGTTTTTTCCACCACAAACACATGAAATAGATCGAACGAGTGGGGCAATATTGAGTTTAGACTCATGGGAGGCATCATTTTGCATCTAACCTTCTGTTTCCAGCGAAAATATTCCTGATTTTTATTTGTGATAGATTCCTCCCACTCAGCTGCCGCTCTCTGCTTTCTCTTAAGAACCACGCTGACTCCTGTAGCTCTCTGATTCATCTGCTGTTTTCAAGTGACTGTTACCTTTAACAAGCATTTTCGCTTTAATCAGCTGTCTCATTTTTTGTCTGGGGACAAGGATTAGAGGATGCCCCCCATTGAATCTCTCATCTAGACATTATAATACAACTTCAGTACCAACCCCCTCCTCTCTGTGATCTCTCCTCCACTGCAGAGGCTCAGGCATAATCCCGAGTAGGACACACAAAGAACCATCTTGAATTCTAAAGTCCAGTTCAGCGCATGTTCTTGAATAATGTACATTGCGCTTAAAAGCTGAAAAAAAAAAGATTTTTGAAACGAAAATCTTGACTCTTGTAGTATGAATTGACTTGGAAAGCCAGTCTTATCTCACTGCTTCTCCTCTTCTCTTTTCCTCACCCCATTTTTCTCCATTATTTCTTTCTTTCTCCTCTATCCCTTTACATACTTCTGTACACTACAACCTTATTTCCTTTCTTCAAAATTCCTGTCTCCACCTGTCTTCCTTATCCTTCCATTCTTTTTACTTTACTCCTTTCGCTTTTATCCGCCCTCCCCCTATTTTTCATTTCCTCTTCCCAGCATGCGAGTTGATGAACCAGGGGATCCTCGCTCTGGTCACATCCACGGGCTGCGCAGCCAGCGAGTGCCCTGCAGTCTCTGACGGACGCCATGCACATTCCCCACCTCTTCATCCAGAGGAACGGGGACGGTGCGCCCCGCACTGCCTGCCAGTTCAACCCCAGCCCGGATGGGGAGAGCTACACCTTGGCCGCCCGTCCGCCTGTGCGGATCAACGACGTCCTGCTCACCCTCGTCTCAGAGCTGCACTGGCAGAAGTTCATCATCTTTTACGAGAGCGACTACGGTGAGTTGTGACGGATGAGAGCAGCTGATGGCCAAATGTATCTCATAAGCATTACATTTTTACATAAGATGATCGTAGCTTTTTCATTTAAATGTAAATGCTCCCAAATCATCTCCAGTTTCAGGGGGCTGGGATCAGGCTGCTGCAAAGCTGTATCAAGCAACGCTTAGGATTCATATGCTGAAAAACACACACACACCAATCTGGAACTAAGATGAAAGAACACCCCTCCTACACACACACACACACACACAATGTACATACACAGTGCTAAAAAATAAATCAAAGTTCAGTAGAAGTTGTTGGGGAAAACAAGATCTCATTGCAGCATTCACCATTATTAGCATCCTCTCAAAGAGACAAGTCTGAGCCTAATTGGCTCATTTGTGGCACCAGAGAACGAGGGTGTGCCCCAACACAACTTTATATATATTCAGATGCTCTCCGTTTCTATTTCATTATTCTCACCACGGCGCCCCATGTGGACCGGACCTTTCCTGACCCACATTTGGCAAAAGGCAAAGGACCGATCGAGGAGTGATTGGCAAGCCGGTGCAAGGGCAGAGAGATGAAGAGAATATATTGCTGAATTGGCATTCCTCAGATGATACTTTGCCACTGCTGGCTAATCTTTTTATTACTTGGAAGAGTGCAATCTGGAAGGGAGTGTAAATCTGTTTTATTTTTTCAGTACAGTGCAAGCTACAGTTGATAAAGTGTAGGGTGAAGCGAGCCCTCGAGCAAACGCAGCCACCCACTCACCCCCCCCCTTACAAAGTTTCCAGCCTGCAGTCTGGACTCCACGTCCGGTCACGGTGCTCCGCGGGAACGTGTGTGACACGCGCTGCTTCACGTTTACAGAGATCTGTCCTTGGATACCATTCTGACATTGGCTCTCTGTGTAGAAAGTGCACTCTCAGCACTGAGTTGGATCGATTAAAATCCCACAGTGGAAGAACAGCTGTCTATCTATTTGTCTGTCTGTCTGAGTAACTGTTTCTTTTTGTCTAGCTGTCTGTCTCACTAGTAAGCTTTCTGTCTATCCATCCTGTAACTATCTTTCCTTTTTTCCGATTAGATATCTGTCCGACTAGTTAGCTCTTTGTCTGTCTGTCCATTGGTGTCTTTTGAACTTTCTGTCTGTCTCTGTCTTGCTCTCTATTTGATCTTTCTTTTTTGTCGAGCTGACTGTCTTGCTTTGTGTCTATCCATCTCATCTGCTAACTGCCTTTCCCTCTTTCTGCCTAGCTGTCTGTCTGACCAACTCACTTTCTGCCTGTCTCACTGGCCGTCTGTCTGACTGCCTGTCTTGCTCGCTCTCCATCCATCTGTCCGCATATTAAGGAATTTCCCAACAGGTTTCTCCCCCCAGTGCAATGCAGTTCCATCCACTGAATGAATCGTATCCCATCACAAACTCTTTTATGTACAACACCCCGCCCCGGCACAATGCACCACAGCCTTAAAACTGCAAGTCCTGTGAGAGGGAACCTATGTCGAACGCATGGAGGCTCAGTTTAACAAGACGCTGTTTGTGAGACATAATGGATGGGAATACTAGTTCTAACAAAATAGCCTTTTTTAAGTCTGCTAAATTAGGTGCTGCGGAGTCGGCACCATTGACATTTGCGCTTGTGTTACACTGTTTAACTCTGCGCTCGTTTAATTAAGGAATGTAGCTGCTAATTAGGATCCTCATCACAGAACAGTCAAAATACCCGTGGTGCCTGCCTTGAAGCAGTACTACAGTGACCCACTCCAGTGCCTCGAGAGAAGTACTGTCTCTAAATCTGTGTTGGCACAGTATTTAAGGAGATAGTGAATGTTGAACTTGAGATGTTTGGGTAGGGAGCACAGCAGCAGCAGTTCATTCAGTTTTACTCAGATTATGAATTTGTGTGTCTGTCTGTGTGTGTGGTGATGAGTAATTTGACCAGATTTGAAGTTTTTTTTTTTCCTTCAACAAACGAAAGACCAAAGTTTTCAAACTCTATAAACAGACAACATAATTAAAAAAAAAAAAAAAAAAGATGGAAATGAGGAACTGAAGAATAAGTAAACAAAAATCTGACATTGGTTGCCAGTTTTTGGTATTTTATGATTTTTGAGATTTGGTTTAAATAGCATATTTTGGTCGATACAAAAAAAAAAAAGCATTGAGTTTCAATCATAAGCGTAGCAAACCAGCAGTGTGGTGCTTTCAAGTTGGTCCGGCTGGTTAGACATCAGTTGCTGCAAGGTTGGTACTTTTCACAGAAGCCAGTGCTATGATTCCCTCATTCATGTGGCTGTGAATTCGCAAAATTGCATGTAATGTACAGCGCCTTGAGAGATTGAAAAGACAGAATGGTGCTATATAAGTGCAGTCCATTTACCATTTACATTGAGGCTGAAGTATAGGAAGCCAGAAAGAAAGTCAGAAAAAATAGCAATAAAAATAGCAGGAATTAGAAATGTCATGACCAGAGAGGATGTACACAAAGTACTGTGTTTAACTTGCTGTTCCATTGTAATTTATTTTTTTTTTCATAGGAAAATATTCTCTGACAGCTGCAGCTTATTCAACACATCCCATCAGCTTCTGGTGTCTCATAGAGTCGAGTTTAAATACTGCTACTCCCAAAAATACTGTGCATCTCTGGTCTTTTTCCTGCTTATCTGGTTAATGGACAGCTAACAGTCCGCCAAAGTTCAAACTAAATGCAAATAAGAAGCTTTTCATGACTGTGTTACAAGTAAACTCTGAACCTGTGAAAAAAAATCTGCTCTCCACTGCATCCTGGACTAAACCTTTTTTTTTTTTCATTTTTTAATTGGTGTCTTAAGTCTTAATATGTAAATCACTTTGAAATGGCTTTAAAAATGTAAAAAAAATATAGTGCTAGGTGTTTAGAAATAACAAAATGCAAAATATCTACCAACCCGCAAGAAGAATCAATAGAAGCGTTCTTTTGTTCCTCACTCTATAACGCCGCTCAATCCATCAAAGAGAGGCGCAGACTCTGCAGCCAGCCTCACAACAGGGACTGCGATCATGATATGGTGCGATGTGATGCACAAGTGGTGCATGTGACACCATACATGGTCCTCGCACAAGGCTCTGCTCCAAACGGTATGACGTTTGGATGTAGGATTTGTGTATGTGTGTGGATGTGTGCATGAGGAGGGACAGATGTTGCCTAGATGTTACCTATATTGTCATGTAAGATGTCTTTTTGATGATTGCTGCAGGATTGCCTCACCTATGTTGTTTTTTTTTATGTTGTTTTATGTCCATCTATTGATTGAGTGTCTGATGCCAGACAAATTTCTGTGTACAGACAATAAAGTCTTTTTTTTTTTTTTACCTCTGATCTTGCTATAGTATCAACCACGCAACCTGTGATGTCGCCTGCCGTTGGCTGATTGTTACTATAATTATATCCAAACAAGAAGTTGCCTTTAGCTGTATGTTCCACACAACTATTACTCATTCACTATTCATGCTTTTTGATGATTTTGATGATGACATAATTACACGAGTGCTAGCCAACCGTCAAATGGTGGTGGAAAATGTAGAAACTGTGATGGGAAAATGGCATTTATGTTTGTTTTGTGTATTAAGTTTTTTCTCCAATCACCTTTCCTGTCATAAGCACAGATTCATTTTGAACATATTACTTTCAACACATGTTGTCAGATTAGTGATAATCAAACGGAGGAAATGAGATTATGTAATTTTACTCAGAGCACAGGAGCTCAGATCAGGTTCTCAGTGTGATCTTGTCAGTGCATTCCTGTCTTCCCTCTTCAGTACTTTGTCTATGTTTAGCATGAAAATGGCGGAAAGTGCAGAAAGAAATGACATCCCCCCTCAAAGTTGTCATCGCGATATCTGTCACATTGTAGTACGGAACTTTTTTGTTAAGGCTTGCAGCAAATGCTTAGATTGACACAGTGTATTCATCAGTTTCATTATAGGGGCTGTATGTATGTATGTATGTATTTACATGTAATACATTTTTTGTACTTTTTTTTGTTTGTTTGTTTGTTACCGATGTGTGAACAGATTGTAACATATCTTAAAAAACTGACTGAATGAGACGGACTGTGACAATGTTAGCATAGCCCTGATCAATCCAAACTCGATTCGGAAAACAAACATTTTAAATGTTTTTTGCTTACCGTCTCGCGGACAGACCTGACAAAACATTAATTAAACATTAATTAAGACCCCTAACCCAATTTGGCCTATTTAAAGTGCATGTTTACTCTTGTTTCATCAATAACATAAGCTGCTTTGAAGCACTAGTGCTACAAAAAAACGGAAAAATCCATGTTTGTTTTTTTATTGCAATTAGAGAAAGCAGTAAGTTGATATGGAAACCTTTGCTGTGAGTTATCAGCCAGAGAAGAAAACCTGTTGTTACAGTACCTGTAATATATTATTGTTTTATTTTTAACATTACAATAACACGGCCGAAATATGCACTGAGATGGTTTATCAAGTACTGTGATGCTGTTCTCATATTAGTCTATATATAGAACAGAAGACATACGACTGATGTGCTGCAGTCAGACAGTGAGACATTATTTAACCATTAAATCACTGTAATATTTTTCCCTGTAGAGTCTTATCAGCACGGCAAAGGAATGTTTTTTTTTGTTTTTTTTTTCCTTTTTTCCCCACAGCCTTAATCAGATTTGGTGATTGACTGTGACTATGACAAGGCACTGTGCTGATGTATGATCACCAGAGCATTCAGCCTGTGTATCTCCATCTAGTGTAATGTATAATATAGTTGAATGATGGGTAGGGTTTTTTTTATTATTATTCTTTCAGAGATTGGAAGGATAATCTCATTCAATTATTTTTTAAATCTGATATTGAAAACTCATACCGATATGCACTGACTGCCAGAATGAACAGAAAAAGGCACATTTCATTCACAAATTCATTAGACGCATGATTGCCACATACAGAGTCCATCTTTATCAAACATGCAAAGTGGGAGTGAACTTGCCGTGATGGATTTCTCGATATAGTGTGATAAGGCGGTAGCTTGCCGAGCTGCTGTGTCATCAATTTTCTAATGGTGCATTAGCCTCTAAAAGCAGATGTTAGTAAAGATAGAGCACCATCTCGCATGTAGCCCCAGGCGTCGCACTGTAGCACTACGTACAAAGACTTGTCCAAAACCTCTTTATCTGTATTACACATACCTTGCCATTATTATCATAATCTGTCATATTTCTTAAATCCTCTTTGTTTGTGGATGGGGAGAGCAACACCGGGCCTTACAGGAGACAACACAGGGTGAGTTTTGTGTTTTCATTACAGCTTAAACAGCTGGCTTCCCTGACCTTAGGGGCATAGTGTAGCTCAGTGTAATGAAGTGTGTCAGGGGGCTGATTCATTCCAGTCGAAGCCAATGCATCAGTTGCATAAAAGGCACATTATGTAAACAACTTATAAGGCCTCACCTCCTCTGGTGCCATTTGTCATTGTACATTTTCAACACATAATTTGATTCTATGCTGTAGACCATGTTCCATTTTTTATTTATTCATTTATTTTCTTTAAAAGCAAGTAACAGAAATAACCTCGTTCTTTTGCTCTTGTAGCTCGATAAGAAGCATTGTCTTGACAACCCTTGTGCCTTCAGGCAAATAAGGGAGAATAAAATGGTTTGATGATCTTATGAGAACCAATTGCTAACCAAAAGACCCTTAACCCCTTCTAAGATTCAGCTTTCTTTCTTTCTTCTTCTTTCTTTCTTTCTTTCCTTCTTTCCATTGTCTCGGTTTCTTTCTTTCTTCCCTTCACTCTGTCTGTCTTTCTCATCAGTAACAGCTTTTCATAGCCAAAACTGTTTTGAGAGTTCAGCCATGCTCCCTGACAGCATTGAGGGTTAGTGTAACGCCTTAGTTTTTTATTTGAAAAGGACAAAACAGACCGAGCGCATGTCAAGGCCACAAAAGTTCACCTCTTCCTTTAGAAAAACAAACTTGACGAACTTTCGCTTTGCCATCAAGGACCATGCAGCCCCTTGTGCTTTGTGGGCATTCTTCTCAAACCAACCGAGTGCTCGGATATCAAATGAAACTTTCACACACAAACAAGTTTTCGCTTGTCTTCTGGCTGCATTTAAATGACATTGACTGAATCCGCAGTTGTGGGTTGAGTTCCTGCGGTGAATCGAAAGATGTGGTTTTATTCCATTTCATTTTACATTCGACCATGACCAGACACAACCCGGGTTCATGCTCTTCTCTCTTCTTGTTTTGTTTTTTTTGTTTTTCTTTAAAGCAACCATGTCTTTAAATAAACACAGTTCAGCAAAATGGCTGCAAATTGAATAGGTCAGTCATGCCATGCTTCATTTTAAATCTGTCACAACATTCCTACCTACTGTATCTGGCCCACACCTGCTCAAGCTGTATGCTTCAGAAAACACCAGTACAATACCAATACACTCTTCAGGTATCAGGTATTAGATTTATACTATTTTAATTATGAAAATTGACTGAAACTACTTGATCCGCTTAGGTAAATAATTTTAGATTTTGGCTCCAGGCATCGGCTGGCAATGTTTGGTCTGTTGGTCAGTCCACCACTTCAGTCCATTGGAATGATTGGAATGAAATTTTCATTAATGGTCTATAGAGGATCAATCATAATGATTATGGTGATCCCAGACATCTGCTCTAGCACCACAATCAGGTTTACCATTGTAGCTTTGAGTGCAGTGTCTCCACAGTATTGGATGAATTGCCATGACATATGGTCTGGACATTCATGTCTCCATCACGATTAATTCTAACATCATTGGTCATCATCCCTTCACTTTACATATAGCTCCATCAGGTCAACATCTAAATGTCTCCAATACTTTGGTTCATAACCAAATAATTAATAGTTAATACCCATAGAACTAATATCACTTTCCCTTCAGCCTCAGCTCTACTTGTGTGTTTACTGCGAATTAGCAAATGTGTTCACATGCTAGCACACCTCACTAAGTTTCTATGTTAGGGATGGCTAACATTGTAAACATGCAGCCTGCCTCTTATCAGTGTGTTAGCATTGGCTTTGTGAGCATGCTGTCATCAGCTCAAAGCACCACTGAGCCTCACAGAGTCTTGTTTTAAAGGTTTGCAATATGTTATCCATATGCCTTTGTAAATTCCATTTAAGATGTGCTTGCTCACTGCTTACAGTTGTATCTAAAAGAGAGCCAGCTATTGATTCTGTGTGTGAGGGTGTAAGGTGGGTAACTATCTGCAAACACAACCTTCTTTAAAATTGTCAAGTCATTTTATCATAACAAGGGGAGCATAAAAGGCAACTGAGGCATGATTATTGGAAATCTTAACCAAGGGTCAATTTTCTTGAACATCAGTAGGCTCCTTGGCAGGTCTGTCTGAGTTAATGTGCGCTTAGTAATGACTGTGGAGCAGCTGCATCTGTCTCTGCCTACCCTGTGGTGACTGGCTCTCCGTTAGAGGAGGAGAGAATTAGGCTGGGATTAGGTGCGAGATTGATTAAGCTGCTTTTGGTCCCAAGTAGGAGGTGGTTCCTAATGTAGAAAGTGCATTTATAACACAGGCAGGGTCTGAACATAGACAAACACAAAGGATATCTCCTGCAGAGTTTGTAGCAAGTCAGTCATTCGTAATGTGAGAGTTGGGGTTTGTGACAGAGCACGAGGCAAGCTTTTTAAGAGCAGTAATGAAATTAAATTCATGCACTTTGTATTGCATGGCTTTATTTCATCTAAATTAATGCTGCATTTAGGCCATAAGGTCTGTAACACTGCAAACGAACTTGTGAGGTTATTTCACAGTGAGTGAACGTACAGGTGACCTTCAATTAATTGGCTTTCCATGAGAATAGAGAAAAGGAGAGGATCAAAGAGGCAGTATAAAGGAGGTGGAAATGTGTGTAAAGGAACAAAAAACTGTAAAAATATGGAGAATATTTTTAGCCATGTTATACAGTTCATGAGTACCATTCAGGGGGTAGTTTTATATTTGACTGTTGTCTCTATCAAATCTCCTGAACCTCTGAGAAAAGGTTAATCACCATGATAGCAGGGAATTACAGGAAGTGGGAAATGTACTGATATTGTATATTGCTCCATTATTCTATTCACTAAAAAATGTTGATTACCAGTCGGATATTAAGAAATAAATCCTGCATGACCACGCAGAAGGCACTCAACCTTTTCGTGAAAGGGTGAAACAATTGGCTCAGAGCTCATTTGCATCATTCTGTGCTGATGCTCCACAGTCAAATGAAAAAAAGTAGAAGTTCAACAAAATGTTTTGAGCCAATTTTCAGAATTTTAAATGATTAGTTTAACCCTATACCTGCCCTCTCTTTAAAGGTCTTTCTCGCCCTGCAGTCTTTGCGGGCCAGATGTTTCTGCTTTTATTGTGTTATTTCCATTTTTTATTATTGTGTATTTATAATTTCAATTGTTGCACTCTGGTCTAACTGTGTCCCCTCTAAGCACTTTGAATTGTATCGCCCCAAAGGAGTAGGCCAATTAATTTTATTCCCCTCTTGGACTAAAACTCGCATGGCAATTGGCAAGCCAAAAATGCAATCACTGGACTTTATCTTTGAGGCCGTTCACCTGGGCCTGGACGGAGATAATAATTCAGTCCGGGAACTGTAACTCCAGCCCCGCCTGCTCTACACATTCAGACCGCTTATATTGCTTATGCTTATATTGGAGGCATTTTGTTGACAGTGCTTTCCTTCAGTTTTTTATAATCTTTGACCAACAAAAGAAAAAAGCGCAATGGTAAATGGCTGCTTTTTAAAACTTGCCAAATGAATGGACCACAGCTGAATGACAATAATAGATGTGGACCTCTCGTGTCCTGATGATGCACAAAAGCCCTGTAGGACAAAGTTTTGAGGCTCAGAAGGGATCATTTTAGTTTCAGTAGGCTCAACATAAACCACATTAAACATAGAAAATCATTCACCCCTGTCCCTAAAGCAGAGGCTACATGTTGTGGTGATTCTGTATTCGTCTGCATTACATTGAAAGCTCATCTCTTAACCGCCTCCTTTAGCATTAGTGGTGTTTCTGGAGATCTACTGCCCTGTGTGTTTTATCTCCCCAATCTGACTCATCTGATCCTAATCAATAACATGTTGTCAAGCCCTTGTCAAGTTTCAGTAGCATGATCAATAATTAGACTCAAGTGTGTTACAGTGGGGAGACACCTAACACACACACAGACCTCCAGAAAGAAACAGGGTTGGTGACCACTGAAAGGGGACGGGATATTACATCCCCATGTGAACATATCTCATTTCTCCTATACGACATAAGTAAGAAGTGATAAACTGATGCCTTTAATGCTATTATTATTGTATAGAAAAACATGGCGCCAGCCTGAGCAGGTGTGATATTTTCTTTCCTCTGCACAGACCTTGTGCCATTCTTGTCAACATAACTGCTGCAGCATTTATTAACAACTCCGTTAAGGTCATGTCCTCTTTATGTGTTCCCTTTTAGCCTCACATTTCCCTTTTTTGTTCGAGACTTTTAACACAATTCAGATACCACCATGAGTTTAAAAGCAGGGGACCTGACTGAATGCAGCTACCTGTTGTTTGTTACCTTTTGAATTGAATCAAATGTGTCTAATTTTGAATTTTAACTCTGCCCTGACTCTCAGTCAGTCAGTCAGCAGTGTCACCACGAACGGCAAGTCCGGACCTGCCTTTCACAAGACTAGGGGCCATTCAATCAATAATGTGACAGACTAATGTTCACACACCGTTATGTTGTTTGGCGTGGTGTATGAACATAATACGTTTTTCTTCCCCTCCTGTTTCCCCTCTTCAAGGTGTTGTGTTTGTTTGTCTCCAAAGCCCAGTTCATAACACAAAATGTATGCACATTCAGATAAACAGACAAAGGCAGACTGACGCACACACACTCATATGTATGCCAAAATGACAACTTGGCTTGTAGTCACAGAAAATAATTATTGATGATGATTAGAAGACGAAATTAATTAATTATTTATGCACATATTTCAAAAGTACTTGTTTTTGCACACTTATTATTAATATTATTCTAATTATTGACTGAAATGATCTTTTCTCTAAAATGCTGATGTATTGCTTCCAAAGTGTCTTGTTTTGTTTTGGGATCATTACTCTGTTTTTGTTGTTGTTGTTGTTTTTTGACTACTAAAATGAGTGAATAAAGGATATATAGATATATGAGTGAATAGGGATTTTTAAAAAAAATCAATAATACAAAATAATTAAAAAGAAAATTAAACTTTGTAAACTCAATTTGCAGCACAAATCCTCCGTGGCTCAACTGTTTTTTGTTACTTCCTCACTATGGTGCATAGTCAGCAGCTAATTTGTCTTTTCCCCCCGTTCTTCTTGTCACTTTTGTTATGGGAAGCATTTTCTAAGCTTTGCTCGTCACCAAGAGGTCCTGTTTTGGTGTTAATTGCATTGATCACTGTCTTGCAGTGATAAACAAACCTCAAACTTTTGGATAGACTTTTGTTAGTTTGTTAGTAAAATTCAAGTGACAGTTTCTTAATTGTACTTACTATTCACTTGAAAGGAAAAATAAGAGGCAGTGAACATTGGCAAAAACAGAAACAAGTGATCTGTCAGCATAAGGAGCAGATATAAGATGATGGTTTTAATTTAAGTCTCTGAATGATGTACAGACCTCATACCCAATGTCTCATATCAATGTATAACTACTTATAACCTTTTATTCAGATAGTCAATAGCAATATATATCTTTTAAAATATCGTGTTAACATAGAGGAGATAGATCAAGATAGATAGAGAAGGGGGTGGGTTGAAACTAGGGCAAGAATTTCTCTTTCTGCTTTCTCTGTGTCACTCTACTTGCTTCTGTGGCGGTGCATAACACACTCCGCGCCTGATACATTTCAGATTTGCAAAAAAAAAAAAAAAAAATCCATATAGCATATATTATTAACTGATGCTATTGTTGCAAGAATAACTGATTGCCTTAACAGACTCAGCTCAATTTTGAGTAAACACAGGCTGGTAGCATAGCCATTTCTCAGGCTTTTCCGCTTGGATTGCAACGCAGCTTGACAGCTCAGTAAAAACCTCTGAGCCCTTTGATCACGATATGCTCATTTCTACATCGCTCCAACCCAAGAGGGAGTCCCACTTTAGTTACAACTCGAGTAAGACAGAGCTGAAAAGGATGTTTTGTTTTTTAGTTTTTTTTTGTTTGGTTTTTTTGGCACATGATCTATCTTTCCTGTCCTCTCAAAACTGTTCGGCAAAAGATAAGTAAAGGAGAGGGCGATATCAGGGTTAGAGAGTCAGTCGCTCCGTGTTTGCAGGAGAGCGGGATGCTGATGCAGGAGAAGGGTTAAGTTTTGATATCTAAAACTTTCAGAGGCTGATTTGTGTTGAGAAATGACGCTCGGGTAAACATGTCCAGAAATCAGACCTTTAATTCCACGTTAATCCTCTTTTCTGCAGCCCTGTCCATGGCTGACACGGTTGCCCCATGGAGGAGCTTGCTACGGGTTTGGAACGCTGGCTTTGAAGTCCGATGTTTCTATCTGGGTCCTCGAGTAGTTATCGCATGGTAGCCTTCCCTCGGCTCTTTGTGGGATTAAAAACGCACTGTTTGTTTGTTACAGTATGTTTCTTCTACTTCCCATTGGGGAGGTACAAGGTTTTCTCAGTATGTTACAACAAAGTTTTCTGAAATTGTGTGATCAGTTCTCTAGATCGCTTGTCGTGTTGTGCCACCGGGTCGATTTTTTTTCTTATGAAAGGCTGTGTTGTTTGCACGTCGGTGTAGCGTCATCTCATGTATGCAGTGCATGTTTAGAAAGTCAATCAAGCGTTCACTCGTGTTAAGAGTCTCGCAGACTTCATTGTGTGAACAATGATCCATAGCGTTCTCCGTACCTGACCTGCCGTATCAGTCAGCAGTTGAAGTACAGTAATGGATATCTTTAACTTCGCAGCTCAGTTCATTTGTATGAGTTACCCATTTCTCATTTACAGTAGGCCTACCTGTTTCATACACTGGGATTAATACAACACACGGAGGAAACAAATATGAAATTGGATTCTGTGTTTAGTCCATGGTCGATATCACCATCTGTTACTGCAGCTGAATAGTGTTTATAGAAAATTTTGTAGCTAAAATTAACTGCAATGGTCCAGCCGTAGAACCGGGGGGGAAGGAATCGTGATTTACTTACAAATTGTGTTTGTGCTCTAACAAAAGAGGGGATTACTCTGAGGTTGAGCTTTTGCCCATTGTATCCAAAGCAACTCCAGCAAGGGTAATCGTTTTAATTTAGAGACTAAGAGAGAGGTGTGCGAGTGTGTGCGTTTGGAAGGAGAAGGAGTTCTCAAAGCGTGCTGCAGCAAGAGTCTGGCGACGCTTCAAAATGATGAATGATTTAATTTCATGTCTTGTTCTGCAGTTTGAACATTTTGGTTCCGTGAGTATTTATGTTACCCTAAAAAATAAGTTGGGGAAACAATAATGGCAGGAAAAAATCGAACATGGCCTGTAATTCTTTAGAATTTGCTTTATGGTACTTAGTCATATTGCTGTTTCGCTTTGCCCCGAGGTATAGGCTGAGAAATGGGGGCGATGTACCAATATGCTGCTTCACTGGTCAGGCCAGGTCAAAGGCTTTCTTATTAGCCCAATTTTCAGTTTTTGCTCCAGGCACCTGAAAACTATGTGTCGCATCACCTCAAATAACGACCACGCACCCCTAAAGTATGATGTTATAGGCTTGTGAATCTGTGTGTGTGGTACATTTATGCAGTTATTCATATGTTTGAGCGAGTCTGCCTCTGTGTATCAGCACTAAAAGCAGCAGTGCAAGCGATGACTCATCAAACCTCCAGAGATTCGACTGGGGAAAACCCACCCATCCACACACAGAAAAGCGCACACACACACATCCATTGTAGATGCAGAAAGAGGTCTGGCCCCGACAATTTTGCCTCAACTCTCTTCAACAATGCGGCATGACTTGGCACATGCTGGGCTGCTGCTCCCCCTGTGACTGGCGGGATTGGTGTGCTTATTGTGAGCCCTCTGCTGCACATCACCTTTGATTTGTGTGTGCAGCGCAGGCTTCTTTTAAGTGGTTTCCTGCACTGTGAGCGTACGCGTGCACACACTCAGATCTCTGGGGACAGCAACACCTGCCTGCAGCAATTTCATATCCTGTAAACCCCAGGAAACAAAAAGACAGGAATGCTTGTTGTGTTTTGTCACGCTTTAGATCAGGAGCAAAGAACGCGAAACCTGCCTTGAAGCCCTTGGAACAAAGCCTGAAAATATAGACTGCATGTGCAGGTGTTGAAAGTACAGGTTGTTTACCCACATTTCTGATTAAATGCTCCAGAAATAAAGCACTATATAACACAGAACCTGTATTTCTCTGCCTGTTTGCGTTTGTGTCTTCCCACTTCACCCATCCTCTTTCTTCTCTCCTCCTTCAGATATACGGGGTTTGCAGACCTTTATGGACCAGGCGTCTCGGCTGGGTCTGGACGTTTCCTTGCAGAGGGTGGACCGCAACGTCAGCCGCGTCTTCACTGACCTCTTCAACACGATGCGGACCGAGGAGCTCAATCGATACCGGGACACTCTGCGGCGGGCTGTGCTGCTCATGAGTCCTCGAGGCGCACAGGTGTTCATCCACCAGGTAGGCTACAGTGCTTCATCAAGGGACGAAGGGGCAACGCAAGCAAAGAGACAGTTAAAGGGCTAGGCAGAAAATAAGCATTTACTCAATAAAGATGATGACCCCTACAGCTGATCAAACACTTCATCGCCTCAGCTGTAGTAAAAGCAAAACTTATCAAAATAATTGAGCGATATAAGATCAATTTCATGGTTTTCACTGGGATCTTGGCACAAAGACCACACTTGTGACACCAATAAAACTGATGAAACAAGATGCAACTGTCTGTCTGCGCCCGGGTGGAGTTCTGACAAAACCCAGAGCAGATGGCAGAGATCAGCCTGAGATGTGTTTTGCCTTCGATATTGATCTGCCCAGAAGAAAACTTTCCAGGTGCCAATATTCTGCATCAAACATTATAAATAAATCTTGGGACAGCAGAAAACAGTACTTCTACAGCAAAACATTAATTCAGCCCTCGCTGCACTGCCAGTGAAGGGAAGTTTTCTGTTTACTGTAAAGATCAGCAGACCACATATAACCCCAGGCAAAGTTCAAACAAAGTAAAAGTCAACCGTGTGTAGCCACAGATGATTTGCATCTTCCTTAGCTCATAGTATCCCAACATGAAAGCCGTTACTAACCTTCTCTATTTGTTACTTCCACATTATGTTTGCTAATTGTAGCAGTTTGTGTCAGGGGAACGTGTAGGAGTTGATGCATCCAACTCTCCACTTTGGCGCACAGCTTTTCCTCTTTCATATCACCTTGCTCAAGTTGAGAGTTCATTCGCTCGGCTGCCCTCTCCTCCAAACGCTGCGGTGTCCACGAATGATCTCAATACCAGGAAACTCCCAAATAATTGGAGTAGATGTTACCGTAACAAACGTTTCTCTGTGTTGGCCTCACTAAGGGAAGCCAGAGGTGGCAAGTTATTGTTTTAATCATCTGCCAGGGTTTTACTCATGATAACCACTTTGTCAAAGTGCGTTGAAAAATAATGCACCGTAGTGTTTTGGCGTGATTGAAGAACGAACTCGTGTGGCATTGGCAGTGTTTGGAGACAGTGAAAAATATGGCAACATAAAAGCGAGGTGACTGGCTTGTTCTGCCCAGCAAACACATCACAGTCTGACACTTAATCTCCTGCTCATCTGGCAAGGACAGCGAAACACTGGTAAAATATTGAGGATTTTCAATTCAAATGAAAAACTTGGACCTCATGTACAGGGCAATAGACAAAAGGTTGTTAAAATATGGTTGTATATAAAATTTATACCCACGATTTAGAAGTAAGAAAGTTCCTGAGTATGTATTTTCAATGTTGCAATATCGACTGGTCAGCATGTAAGGCCTGTAAGAAACATCCTTTCTAGTCAACTCCTAAAAGCAAAATGTAACTCAAACAGGTCAAGACCGACAGTCAGAGGACCAAGGACTCATGATAACCACATCAGCATTTGACAAGTGAGATTCACACATTTCAGATCATTTGAATCAGCAAAATGAGCCTTAATTTGTACAGAAAACACAAACAAAAGAAACAAATAAAAAAAGAAAACTTGAATATATGCTCTAGAAAGCAATGCAGATAATTAAAAGATTTGACATCTTTATAATACGTGAGCTATAGTAAATGTCCATTTAGTTAATATATATTAGTATTTCTCATTTCACTTATGCTTCACATATTCTACAAAAAAGTCTTGATTCTAAATTACTACTTAAAATTTTTCCTTTCTGGTATATTTTTCTTTTTAATTATCCTGTTTCTAGAACACAGAGGGTTTTTTTCCTCCTGTTGGAGAACCTTTTCACATTTCCCATAATGTCACTTTCCATGAAAGAGAGACTTAAAGCGGGATCTGAGTTATGACATTTCTGTAGGCCACTATAAGAATTCTTATCCATCTTACGTAGTGCAGATGAGTTAGTTCTAGAGTATAGATTGAAGGGGGTAAAAAGTCATGATGATGCATTGACATGCTTTACAAAAGAGATATAAAATAGATTTAGTCTTTTTATTGCATTTGGAGCTCACTTGTTTTTAAAGATGACTGGAGTATGAGAGATAATTCTCCTGAGACATGGTACGGTACTGTGCTGTACTGTATGCACTGTAGTCCTGTCCATAACTGATTTGCTGTCTTGAAACATTAGAAACAATCACAAGTAGCGTTTACTTCCAATGGACTTTGAAATTAGTAATAATTTCTGCATCTATTGTGGACTAATACTGTAGAAAAACCCTGAACTAACTTAAAGCAAAGCACTCATACAGATAAATCAGTGCACAGGTTGTGGATACACCAAGGCTTTCAAGTTTTATTAATAACACACTGCTTTGATCTGTCCCTGTGCTCCAGTGAATTCAGTTGCAATGCACATATATACACACACACACAAACTGCTGGAGACATCTTGCCTTCTCCTAAGATTATATCTTTTATCCTTCCTTATACAATTAACATGAGGCATCATGGGGACTAAGAAATAAGCACAGTTCCGCGTGCTGCACAGTTCGCGAATGCTCTTGTGAATATGTTAGTAAATTAGAGGTGGTGGAGATTTGTTAATTCATCAAAGCTTCATTAATACCTTGGTAACTGTTGTCACAGAGCGTACCCACACCCCACTAGAGATATTGGTGGGAGAAAATGTAAATATGCAAATATCTGAATGGAGAATGATGATGGTGCCTTGGAGAGCTACATACTCATGAACTGTTTCAGCACAAGAGAAAAAAAAAAAAAAGTAAAGTTGCCATGGTGACTAAAAGGCGACTGAGTGTCAGATCATAAATACATCACAGGAGACTTGGTAATGTAAAGAAACTGTGCTAAGTTAGGGGGACTAATGGTAATAATGGCATTGATGATTTGTGCAAGGTGTGACAAAACACATTAATTTGGGGCTTAATGTTAGTGAAACTATATGAAGTTTATCGGCTGGAGGAGGATAGTGGCACTCTTTACTGCAGAGACCTGCTCTGTCTCCTGCTCGTCTTTGAATTTGTCATCAGTGTGTTTCCTTCAGCTCCATTATTTTCTCTGCCTCTCCCATGCTCTCTGCTCTGCTCTATGCCTGTTCATTGCTATACCTTCTTACATGGATGGATTATGCAACAGGCCTACAAAGGGCTACAAAGTGACAATGAGGAGACGCCAAGTAACCACAAAGAGTCGCAAAACAACTACAAGGAGACACAGAACGACAACAAAGCAGCAAGAAAGAGACATAAAACAATAACAAAGAGATGTAAAGGAGCTACAAAGAGACTCAAAATGATTATAAAGAGATGCATGATTCATAAGACACAAAACAGTTTCATGGGGAGACAAAACGACTACAGATGACATACCTGCATCTCCGTCAGTCTTTAGATCTCGCTCCCCTGTTGAGGAGTAGGGCATATTTTACATGGTGTCCAGGAGCCCAGTTTCTCATAATCTTTCTTACCTGTGTGTTCCTCTGCAAGGTCAGGTGGGGATGAGTGGGGAAAATGGCCCAATATGCACTGGGCAGATGAAAGAGAGGCACCCCTGTCAGGCCGACAGTTCATCAGAGGACTAATATAGCTAGACCATATTCATAGCATTAATTTCAGGTTCTTAATTCACCTGACTAACATTAGAGGACATGAGTGCATTAGCAGAAGTCATCCCAAGTCACATACTCTATTCCATTCTCTTCTGATGACGCTCCTCTACCCTGAGTAACACATTCTGTCACAAGTCAGTCGTCACTTCTACAGGCTACTCTCAGGCCGCATTCATTTCTCATACTTTGACCAAGATGCATATGTAATTGACAGCGTCTGCAGTTTTCATGCTGAAATTCTTGGCTCTCGTTGTCATCCCGTCCAGACAGTTGCCATCTCGCCTCTCGTTCGCTTTGGCCGTGAGAGGATGGAGCGTCTTCTGTCAGCTCCAGCGCCGCCTCGTCCCTGACACCCAACTGCTCTCTGTTCCCTTCATGATCGGGGGACGTCACTTGAGTCACGCAAGCCTTTTAGAGGGCCATAAAGTGGAATTTTAAGCTTTCAACTGTCCCGTTTCTGTGTCCTCGGGTTGTATCAGTGAGCATTTGCTAAATCAATTTTATAAAACGATGCACATTTCGGAACAAAAACTTGACACATTTTATGAGTTACCAAAGTCACTCTCCAATTAATTGTCAACGGGGCAGCTCTAGGCTATATATCTTGAAGACACCTAAATTAGATTTTTGGCTCTCTGGGTTCTGGCTTTGGGAGATCGTCATTCATTTTCACCAACATTGATTAAAATGCTTTAAGCACTTGAAATACCTGTACTGAATGCAAATTCTGAGAATGGACAGCAATGTTAACATTAGATATCTAAGTATATATAGAGAATGTATTAGGATGTGAGCAAGCATGCTTTTCCAGCTTGCAATTATGGCTTAAGTCTAAAAGTTCTGTGAGTATTATTAAATATTTCTTTATTCCCGTATTCTATTGCATTTGTTCTATCTGTGCTTCCGGGACAGCAGCCCCTTAAGAGTGTTGATGGGAAACAGAATGGGTGGTGTCACTTGGCATGCCAGCTCTGGTCTGAGGTCTGCCTCCTGTGCAGCGGCTACACCAAACTACAAGAGCGACAAGCCTCGCTGCCTGCTGCCAGGGAACGTGAGCGGAAGACAGAGATGCTGCATGGGATGGCAGGAGGGTAACACTGGGGGAGACAGGAACAGAAAGAGAGGGAGAGCGCAAATATGACAGATACAAAGGCAGGCAGAGAAATAAAGGACACGGGGAGATGGATGCAAGGAGGAAAGGTCAAAGATGAGAAAGAGATGGAGAGCTAGAATGGGGCTCCTCCAACATAATAAAGCACCTCTGTATGAAACAGTAATGGGTGAAATCTAATGGAAGAGATGGAAGTGAAGAGAGACAAAGGAGATGGGTGCTGAGAGACTGGAGTTGAGTATCTGACAGACAGTACCTATTTAAGAATGGAGGACTTTAACACCAGTGGAAAAAGATGGCTTTTGTGTTAAGAGATAATTAAGCAATGGGTTTTGACAGCTGTAAGTGTTTTAATCTGTACCCCATGAAAGTGTGTATGCAACCCAGGTCACACATCTAATGTGGAAAAGATGAAAACTTGTTCACAAGTTAATCATACACTTCTCCCACTGTGACAGTTAAAATGAACTCAGCTGGAAGGAGGTGGAGTTTGTTTTCCGAAATAATTCAGCAGACTAGATTGTATCTTGTTACCACCGCTTATAAACGTGAGTGAAAAACTCGCCTCCAAAACTGCAATGATCATCTGATGACATTTTCAAAATATTGACATATTGCACAGGAGAGCTCATAGTTATCATAAGCTTATTGTTTTTTTCTTGTAAGCATTCATATTTTAACACAATTTGGACAATTTTTTTTCTCAAATTCTTTTAAATAATGGATTGCAGATTTCCTTGCTTACCTTTTAAGTTATATTTGTGCAGAAATGGGAAATTGTCAGAACTGGTGACTTAACTGTGACACATAGGGAAAATATTGTTAGTCATTAAAAGGACTTTACTTAAATAGCTCCTTTCTAGTCTTCCAACCACTCAGGGTGCTTTACACTACATGCCATTCACCGCATTCAGACACACATTCATACACTGATGGCTGAGACGTCTGTCCAAGAAGTTGGATCTACTCTAATACTCCATTCACACAATGCACACCCATGGCACAGTCTTCAGGAGCAATTTGGGGTTCAGCAGCTTGCCCGAGGCCACTTCGACATGCAGGCTTGTGGGAACTGAGGGTTGTACCGTCAGAAAACAACCAGCTCTACCCTCTGAGCCGCAGCCACTACCCGTCTCTGAGAATAAACATTATCGTTATTTGACTTGTCACAAAACCTCAGATTGAAATGCAGATACCGTGAATCTGCCACTATAATCAAAATGGGACCTCTTTTCTTTTTATAGTATGTCAGGTTTTCCCTCCTGAGTAAAAGCAATGTAAAGCAGTAGTGGCAGTGGGGCTCCATGTGCACAGCCAAAGGATTCAAGACGCAGAAGGCCTTCACCTGCGAGACTCGTCGTAGTGGATTATTGCATTTTCCTCATGTCATCTTTTAAGTTCTTTTTCTCTTGCGTATTAAGTTCTTTCTTCAGTCTGCCACATTATGGACCATCTCTGCCAACTGAAACTTTTTTCTTTACATCCTATATTTATTTCAAGGAGAAGAGCTACCGCAAAGCACTTGAACTGCTACTGTACTCTTTCAAGGTCAGTCCTGCTATTCAGGAGAACTGTGGCATGAAGCCTACTTTCATTTTCTCGCTCCGTCCCAGAATAACTTCAGCAAGAGTTCAGCAAATCTGGCTTTGATTAAAATGATTTATTTCAGTAAATAATCCCTCCCTAACCTCTTTTTGTTCTGCCCGCTCACGTTTAAAATGTCCTCTTGTGTGACTAACAAATTCACACCTAACAGTGAAACAATGACTTTGCCTTATTCCTGTGCGCCCGTTTGACTGCACGGTAGACGAGACTAGAAACGGATTCACTTTGGAAGACCAGAGACTATGAATTGCTGATTAAAAATGGACCCTTGTGACACTTGAGTGTGACATGTAATAAACACATTTGCCCTTGCTAGGAATTGTGTTTTGATGCCAAGGACTCTTCCGTCTTATTGTCACAAGCACTTGTGGATGGTGATTTAAAAGCGGACATGCTATTATGGGGTGCTTTGGAAAGACGCAGCGATGATGGCTTTTCTTGCTGAGAGAATGCGGCGCTATTGACATGACAGCTTGTGGGGCACAAAAACCGACATGCTTGTACGCACACACACACACACATAAATGAACATACGCATACAAGCATGCAAGTCTCACTCTTTGCTCACATCTTTCTGACAAGAAAACCATAGATGCCTTTTGACGTGAGTAAGCTCTCACTTTGTAACATTTCTGCAACCTTCACGATTGTTTTGTCAAAGTCAGTGTCCCGGGCTGAAAATGCCAATAGGAAAAATGAGTATTTGATGACTGTGTTCACTTAAATGTTAAAGTGATGGGGTGTATACAGTATTTTTTAAATATCCTAATAATAGACTACAGACTTACAAAAGGTGGCAGAATTTGTATCTATTTGCTATGTTTTTTAATTCTGATGTTATTCCTTCCTATTATCTGCCACTTATTAAGTTATCTAACTGCAGAGATGTGCTAAAAGCATTTTCCACCCATCAGACCTAATACATTCTGTGTCTAGACTGTCTTCATTTCCTGCACCCAGTACTTTTTCTTTTGCTTACTTTCTTCAATTTTTATATATATTTCTATTGTTGCTCCAGTTTGATGGTGACAGCACCTCTTAGTTTTACAAATGAAGCAGAACTTACTATATCAAGAACCATCGCTTCAGTCATTAGGCTCTTATAGCTGCGCTGACTTTCCTCACATTTTTCTAAATATGCGCGCCCGCAGCACAGTTGTGTCTTGGCACCTGGACTTCACTTCTCCCTCAGACGGAATAAAGCTGGCCATGACCTGGAAGTGTTTATCCCAGCATGACTCATTAACCTGACACAGAGAGCATGGTGCTGGTGCAGGGGAGCGTAGTGCTGGCACAAACAACATCCTCTGCATTCGCGCACGCATGCCGAAGGATGCCCGAACACGTGCGCGGCCTCACTGTGTCACCCCTCATTCCTTCCCCAGATCCATCACTGCCAGTTCAGTCTACACCCCTTCCTTTAGTGCTAATGAGTGAGTCCAGGTATAATTACAAAGCTCCAAAAGTACTTTTCAGCCTGATTTTGTTTTGTTTGTTTTTTTTAACACCATCGGAAAAACACACTTGCAGCCACCCAGAAGATTCAATTAGACGCTGTCTAGAATACAAATGAAGTCTACGGTGTGTTATTGGTTGAGTGGCATCATTTGGAATCAGAGGCTGGGAGAATTTATGGAGGTGACAAACAAAGCAACACATTAGGGATGGCCAGGACTTGGCAGAGGGAGTGCAGGCAAAGTTTTAAATAGAGGGCACAGTATGAGAGATTATAGAGTATCAACATTATCCGCACTGTATAAACAGACAGTGAGTGCAGTGTGGGAATTTAATCATGTTTACTGATTGCATTTTTCTTTATACAGATATCTTCTCTGGTTGATGCAAGATGTCCCCATGTATAATTTAAACTTTATTAAAGGTTATGCTAAAGCGTGAACATGACATTATAATTTAATGCCTAAATATAGAAGCTAGGGCAGTGTCTGAGCCCTTATTTGCAAATGACAATATTATTCCTGTAAAAATCTCTCACATAATGAAGTTTGTGTGCATTTGCTGTTGTGCATGACTTTAATATATGCATTTACACCTAGGTATTATAAAGCGGCAACACGTATTATTTGTCAAAAGTAAAGGCCCAATAGGGACGGTGCAATAATATTAGCTGCAGTCAGAAGCTTTAAATGCAAGGCATATGTGTAAAAAAAAAAAAAAAAAAAAAATTGAGAAAGATTTCAGCTAGCTCTATAATTGACAATGCATTATTAGCATTGACAAACCTATAGTGAATACAGAGAAAACAGCTTTGTGCTGAATACAACTGTCATCTGGGAAGGCATTTTGGAATCTGAAGGTGCTATTTTAGGCTGGAATGTAAAATACTTTAAAGAGGGGCCAATCGATTAAGTTTAGCAATTCTTATAGCAGCAATATACTTTTTAAAAAAGAAATTGTAGCAACATCTCCTAAAACTGTCACTGTGTCCCCTGACAGTAGTACATGAGACAGATAATCTGTGAGAAAAAAATCTGACTCCTCCAGCATCACAGGGAAACGGCAAGGGACCTGGAACTTGCTCAGTCCACACCCTTCTAAGTCTTTCCAGCTGTGGCTTTGGCAAAGGTGGTATTGGTTAAGCTCCAAAGGTGATCCTGCACTTTCCATAACTAAGTTCAATGGCATCTTTGCCTTGTTAATGCCTTTCAAACTCTACACGTGTGCTCGCTATAATAAATATATATTTGATATGCATGCTTTCTGTTATAAATTTGGATCCCAAACTCCGCCGAGCGACAGAAGGCAGAGTAGCTTTTCCTATGAGTAAACTAGTAAACTGATCCTGATGAGTAAAATTAGTGGCATGCCCCTTTTTAATAGATAAGGTTTGTATAACCAGATGAGGGTAAAATGATGAATCCAACAACCTAGTTTGCATAGATCAATTAATCTACGTTAATCCTTCTGACAAAGGTACAGATATTAAACACACGTGAAATCACATTTAGACGTCAACTGGTCCTCCGCTGTATGTTGGGGCACTGGTTACGAGAATGGAGTCATCAAAGCGCTGTAACCTCGATGATCATCTGTTGAAGGCCAGAGGTGAGGAGGTTTGTGGAGTTTATCTCGCTTACCGTCCACTGCCGTGGCTCCCTCCCGGCTTAACGTTCCCACCTTTGGACCCCTGTCCTCTCCCCCTGACCCTCAGTGCTGCTCCTCTATTCCATTTTCCTCCCAATAACAGTGTGACAAATTGAGCCTGCCAGAAAACGATCTATCATTGTCCTACATCTCATCCTCCTTTGCCCTCTGTTCCCTCCTTTTCTCTCCCTCTCTTTGTCTCTCTTTCCTCTGCTGTCCCTTTTACAGGACATTCCCTCTTTTTCCTCGTTGTATTTCTCCCATCTTAATGGTTTCATGTTTCTCTCTACATGGGCACTTTATCTTTCTGCCCTTGCTCCCCCCCGCCCACCATAACCTCATCTCCTTCATCTCCTCTCTTATTGCACTGTATACTTGTGTCTATGTCTCCATTTCTCTTCCTCTGTTTATCCCCCCCCCTCCTCATTGCAAACTTGTTTTGTTCTGTAATATTCTCTCTCTATTTGTTCTGTCTCTGTTTGTGGTACAAATACATTATCGTATTGATTCATACAGTCTTTAGACCATCAGTTGTCTTTAACCCCCTTGCTGTAAATTAGTAACATGGAGATAGTCACTATAATGTGTACAGTACAAGCGATAATAAATCCAAATATTAGTAGCAGATGCGTCATAGTGTATGTGTCACTTTGCATTCTCCGACAAATAATTTCCAATCCCGTCCCTGGCTCGAAGCAAAACAATTTAGTTGATATGACTAAATTCAGCAACTCCACACAATTTTTCTCCATAATAAGCGGAGTGTTATTACCGTGGAGCGCGAGAAACTGTAGTGCACAGAAGAGAAAACATTAATTGCTTTGCGTGATGAATAAATGCTACAGTTTGACAGGTAAATAATAGATGACTCCCTCTCTGTCCATGATCAATTAAAGGCAGCTCCTGGGAGCCGGCGAGAAACTGTGCAGCGTTCTGTGGCCGTGAGTTTGAAATATTCAGAGCGCATTTGCCTTTGCATACAATACACCTCCAACTGTACAGCACTTTGTAACAAAGTAGTTCACTCCGACAAAAATCTAAATAAAACCACCTCTTCAGGTACATATTTCATGGGAGGGCGGAATAATCAAGAGAAATGGTTGTATATCCAAACTCTGGTATTAAAATTGAAACCGGGGCAGTTGGCAAGCTCTTTACTTGATGGATTGTTATTACTTTCACAGGTATGAATCATCTGCTGAAGTTAAAGAGCTTTTCATAAATAATTTGCCTTTTCATAAGTAATGCTGGAGAATTAAAACTGTGGTGTATTTGAGGTGATGGCTTATCCCGTCACATTAATCAATGTCGGGGGACTTTTTAAAAAACAAAATGTGGGGAAAGGGCCTCCAAAGGGTAAATAGCTTGAACATTGTGTTCCTGTTGATGATGATGGTGGTGATGATCATGATGGTAATGGTGATGAGAAAGTGATGAAAACAATATTGGCACAACTGCCCCAGCCTCTGTGATCGCACTGGCCTCGTCCCTAATGCTTCTGCTCAGGAAGAAAAGGAAATATTTAACACGGTCTGGTGTAGAGAACAAAAACCCATCTCAGTTTATGTATTTCGGTGGCCCATTTCAGCACCCAAAACACAGTCGTGCCTTGACAGAAGGTGATAAACTTTGATTGATGTTTGCGATTATGAGTCCTGCTTAGCATTATTGAAACAGTAAACCTCTTGGGCAATTTTTATTTCTTCAGGAGGGAAAACGGTTAATCTCGTAAAAGGCACCCGGTGAAGTCTCTCTCATTTATCTGGTGACCTCTAGAGTTGTACATAAATAGCAGAGTTGCTCTCTCGGAGCCCGTTATTCTCTTTTTGTTCTAGTAAGCCGGCCGACAGCAGTATCATAGCGGTCAGATAGTTAGAACGTGTTAACTGCACTCTTACATGTCTAATAATTTTTTTTTTTGCGTGTGTTACAGAGACGGTTGAGCCTTTTTCAAGTTTTCATCAAACACTTGTGTAGTTTATATTCTTGTTAAATAGGAGTAGTCAAAAACAGCTACTTTGTCTGTATATGTTAATAGCTTTATCATTCTGTATATTTGTCTCCCTGCAGCATAGTATTAGATGCAGTTATACCAAAACCCTCCAATATTGTCGGAAAGTTCTGTCTCTGTGAAATTGTTGCTGTGGGCTCAGGATTATTGCCCAATTCCCAAGTGGCAGACTCAAAATACAGTAAGAGTTATAAGGGTAATTGCAAAGCCAACCACTTGGAAAACAAGTACTGTATTGGTACCCAGCACACAGCCTATCACAGTCCAAAGGCTCTGGAGAAAATGTTCAATTAAAGTACAGCCCCTGTGGAAAGAATATAAATATAAATGCCAGTCTAGGTGTCCTCTTATCCTTTTCCTCCCTACCTGTTTTACTTCCTTTCTTCTTCCTTTCCTTATTTTGCTGTGAGTCAGTGTGTTCAACATGTGCGCATGCATATTCATATGTCCCTTTGATGTCTCATTCGCAGCTCTGTGTTAACACCCACATTTGAAAGATGTGGACATATACCGCATCTCATTTATATATAAGCACTGTAAGTAAAGATATGCAGGTGGCATTATTCAGCGAGGGCTTAAAATCTGCTCTCGTTGTCCACAAGACTATGTGCTTTATAAAAATTGGATTATCTAAAAATACATCAGCAGCATAAATTAATCTGTATGTGAGTATTTTGCCGTATCTTTCTCATGTATCAGTCGGACTAAATCTTCGGGAAATTAACATAACAGCTTGACACTGCAGCTGTCTCTGATTTGTTTGTTTGCCTCTGGTTTTGTGGTTATGGAGGCATTCACAAGTACACAAGAAACTATAAAGAAAGGCATTCACAGTGTAGTGGTTTACTGTAGCATTTGAGTGACTATTACATTTTAATAGACAAAGAAACATAGCCTCCCACATAGCCATAATCATAGGTAATATGGATTTAGTCATTCAATGAGGCTATTATTTGTTCAACAGGTCATCAACATCTCAGTGCAGAAACCTGCTGTTTTGAGAAGAGGTTGTTTTTTTTTTTTCCCCACAAGCCTGTGGGAGTTTCATAGGGCTCTCATGAGTGCTTCTGCAATTTCATTAGCGGATTTGCTTTGCATTGTGAGCGCTGAATGAAATCCTTAACTGATTTTGATGTAAAACAACCAAACCCAAAGAGCACTCCGGAGAGAATCACTGTAAATGTTAATGTGTAAATGAGCACAGGGGACATATTTCAAACTTGGATTTCACACTCCACCAAAAACATTGCTTGATTCATTGTGCCAACATGTATCTGTGATGTGGAATTTCATTTAAGCATAGTTTAGAGTTGTAATATTTACAACATCATGATGCCAACAAACCTTCCATCAAATAAAGATTAAAAATCTACTACGTGAATCTCTAAATCCACTTTTGCTTCCATCTATCTGCCCCTTTAAACACTTGTTCCCCACAGCTTTTCCTTGAGCACTCTCACTTCTTTTCTCTATCCCCATGTTTCACAGCTCCTGATAAACATTTTTGCAGGCATGCATGCGTGCACACATGCACACACACACACACACACACACACACACCAGTAAGCATGCAGGCACACACTGGCGTAACATCACAGAACATTCAACCGTGGGCATTGGGAGTATGGCTGTGATTTTACCCAAAGAAGATAAAGAAACTAAAGAGTTCAGAGGTCTCCCAGACTTGCTGGAAAATAGACATTTACCGTCTCATTATGGAAATAATTAGAACACCTCCACAGAGCACAAAACATAACGCACAGTTACAACAGCTTTTTGGTGAAAAGCAGTTATTATCCAAAACCACGCAAACTGCATGGCATTTAAGAACTGCACGACTAAAGTAAAGGTTTTCCTGACCTTTCTACTTTCCAGAAACGTTGCCATCTACCTGCTGTGTTCAGCTGAAAACTAAAAAAAATTAGAAAAGTAGGAATTCTGCCTTACATGTGCCTCTTCTTTTTGTCGTTCTCTACTTCCTTTTATTCGTTAATCTCTTCTTGTCATTCTCTCAGTGGTGCATTGATTAAGCTAATTAATAAACTTTCATCTAACTAACAAATTAGTTTCTCGGCCCCACGTAGGCTGCCTCCATCAAGCAGCTAGAATTAGCAAATAGGGGTGTTACTGTTTCACTGGCGTCAGCTGTGCCGTTCATCTAGATTCAAGTACCCATGAAAAGTCCGTCTGAATGATCCTTTTGTAATCCTTAACAAGCTCACCTATATCATTCACTAAAATTATGCACATCAGGGTTGTCCCTTCTTGTTTCATTTGCCACCTACACTTGCTCAAACACCCAACTAATATTAACAAAGTCTCCTGTTGTTCTCATGTAATGCAGATCCAAGCACTTTAGATACAGAATGAAAGGGGCAATATCAGCGTCCTTTGTTGTATGCATTACGTGTAATTATTTCCACTCAATTAAAGTGGACTGACTTCAAAGCCTTTCAGAGATAACTGTCTTATGTTTTATTAAAACATCTTCAGTCGTACTTGAGACTTTTCTATTACAGCTGATCACTTGTGAGCTTTAGATAATATTCTTTTCATTCCGCCCGATAAACATTTATAACATGAACATTAGTATAAATGCGCTGAAATGCATGTTGCCAAAAAAAAAAAAAAAAACCCAAACAGGAAATGAATAAAGAATGCATTGAGGGAATGAAGTGGAGCATCACCTGAGTGTTGAACAGAATGCGATGCAAACACTGAAAGATGCATATTAATCACAATTTATGTTATGCTCCCTCAGCTTAGAGAGGGCCAGTGAAGCATGCCACTGAGCCTGATGTGAGACGCCTCAGAGGGGAAGCGTTATACTGGAGTAGTGGCGTGGGGCTTCAGGGTGTGTGGCAGGGTGGGGAGGGGGCGATAGATGGATGAAGAGGAGAGAGTCTACTGTCCAAGATGCCCTGTAGAATCTCCTCCAGATCCTCCTTTTAAGCAGGCCTTTTCAGCCCTCTATTCAAAAAGAAGTAATTGCATCATTTTTCAAGCCCCTTGCCTCTGTCTGACTATGAGGCTGGCCCCATTAATCAAACTAATGGAGAAGTAAGTGATTTCAAAATATAGGCTTTGATCATGCACCTTCTATCCTCTTCCACAACTCCGCCTTCTCCTCAGCTTTGGAAAGCCCTCTCCGCCCACCCTCCCTTATCTTTTTTCCTCTCACAGCCCTCCTAGTGCGCTTCACTACGTACTGTATTGAGCGAGCCATATGAGTGAAAAATGTATTTTCATATAAGGCCCTTTTAGGTCTCCGCTAATGTATGAAAGAGCTTTGCTTTCGCACATTCTTGCGGTGCGGTGGCTCTCCGGCTTGATTAGAGTTGATTTCCAGTACAGCAGCGTACCGAACTGCATACATGAGTTTGCAGAAAATGGTCACTCTAAAATCATTGTGGCCTATTAACAGGCAGTATGTCCCAAAGAATCACAGTATAGACACATTTATCGATCTTGATGAGTCAGATTAAATTAAAGTGCTCCTCAGGTGTATTGAAAAGCTTGCCAGCTATAAAGCAGCAAAACCATTACTTGAGGCCACTACCAGAGCGTGCTGGCAAATTAGATTCCTTCCAAGCAAGGCGTAACGCACTGCTCAAGGAAAACCTCTTTGTGTCTTGATAAAAACACAGCGGTCTTGAGGGAGCACAAAAAAAGCGTGCGCAAATGCTTTATTTACACCACATTTAACTAATGTATTGTCTATACCACTGCAGTGTATTCAGACTTTTTTCTAATTACCCTAGAGGGTTGTTTACTGAGAATAATTGTCTATAAAGCCTCTATAAAAGTAGTTATTCGCTCTGAACAACTGTCATACATCCCAGTAAACATGCTCTCTTTAGCCCATTGCTGTAAACACAGCACCGATTAAGCAAACAGTACCAAACCATGCAATAAAACAAACATCTCTTAACAATATTTATCAGTATTGGTAGGAGATGTGGTTGGCAAAGTGCCATAACTGATGCCTCTTCCCCTCCTCCTCCTCCTCTCTGCGGCTTCCCCGACTGTCAAGGCCATTTGGAATTTGCATTATGTCAAAACTTAAACTTTCGCACTCCCACTCTCAATAACACCTCTCCCTTCCCGTGGTGTTCTGAGGAGGCACGTCTCACCTCGCTTGCTGGAATAATTAGGATCGGTTTCACGTCCACCTTTGGCTCGGCTAACCTCCCACAGTTACCTCTCCTCGCGCCCCTTTTTTCTTATTTCTTTCTAATTTGCCTGCCCGCTTATCTTGCTTACTTGTGCCCAATCAGGCCGAGTCCGGCGCGTACAGCCTGTCTACTTACCCCGACCTGTAATACTCGCCAGCAGGAGGAAGAACTCGATTTCTCAGAAGAGAAGCATCAATATGGACCCATCGGGCACATTGTGGTGATTTATAAAAGAGCTCCATTTAGTGATGTTTTTTTAGGAGAAAACAAAGCATTAACGCATGTACCTGATGTACCTCCTTCTCATTTGTTATGGCCTCTGCTCTTGTGCTGTCATCTTTTTAGTCTCAGCCTGTGTTCTCGGGCTGTTTACTTCAAAATATCCCTGTTTACTTCCCTGTAGATTAGAGGCAGTAGGAGCTCACACTTTTTCTATTGTAAGAAGGACTGTCACAAGCCAAAATGTTTCAAGACACCTTTTATTTAATGGACATCTGGCTATTTTTCAACCTTTATTTACTCAGAGCAGGTTTTGAGCCTGAGTGGTCTTTTTCAGGAGCTGCTTGCCTCTTACTAACACACATCTGCTGTACAACAGGGAGCTGCCCGGTACGCCCACCGCCTCGTACCACCAGCTATTGAGCACTATTGCAAGTGCCATGGTTAATGGCACCTCAAGGATGGTTATTGAGGGAAGGGGAGTGTTAAAATCCAGAGCACCTTGGCACCTGGCACCACCTGCTTCCTTTTCAAGTGTTGCAGTTCCAGAAAAGCAGTATTTTTTTTAACACTCATTTTTTTTCTCAGGCTCTCTCTCCTTCTTTGACACCTCCCAGTCTCTCAAGCAATACCGCGTCTCCTTCTGTGGCCGCCTCTATCACAGTGGACAAAGTAAAGACTCGATGATGTGGGAGAATAATAAACTGGGGCTTTTGACACGCAGTCGACATAAAGATAAAAACTAAAGAGGCTTCTTTAGTTGAGTAAACGTGAAATATTGCACAGATGTTCCTGCATCCAGGGTGGCAAACCACACTCAGCTTATTCTGTGTCATGATTAATATGGTGCACGGTTCTGTTAATGTGCTACAGGTTTCACATGATGCACCGTTGTGCTGTGATGAGAGTTTTCTTCCCTATGCAGATTTTACCTCCAATGCTACAGGGGATTGTTATTACTACAAAAACCTATAGAAAACCTGAAGCATTAATGCAGGATTAATGCAAAAGATATAAGAATATCAGAATATCACAGTCTCCATATAAACATAAATGCTGTATATACTTACATAATATACATATACTTAATATGTACTTGTCTGTAGATCCATGCAAATTGAACAATGTCTTTATTACTTGATTTGATGTGACAAACATCTGAAGACAAAAATATCTACACTACCTGAGTTGAAAACCTATGGTGCCCCTGAGTGGTAGCGTCATATTTCTTTTAGTTTTTGTGCTTATTTTACCGCATACATTTCGGTAAACACGCAAGTGACATTTTAAAACATGAAATACTGCGCTGAACTTAAGGTGCTCTGACTGATAACAATGTCTTAGATGAGCAAGGTTTGACAATATGTCTCCATAATGAACCCCCTAACTGAAATAAAACTTAAATATTTAATCCCTTTCGAAAATGATGTGGAAAACAATAAATAAATTAATGCAGCAACAAACAGTCTTGTCTGAACTGCTCCTTTTTGTCTTTCTGGTTTTAAGAAACTGAGGTGCAAGTTGTACGTGCGATTGAAGTATTACATGCGCATGTTTTACCAAATGAGCGCACAAAAAGAGACTGATGGGGAGCCCCAAACAAGCTGTTTCTATCAGTACCTTTCATATAAACCTTTGTTTTCATCTCTCAGACACAGACTGCACACATGCATACATGTTTGTTTTGTTTTTTTTTCCATCTTCAACAATGAAAACAAAGAGTGGCTGTGTTTTCTCTTTGGCTGTGCAAACTGATATCAAACCTGGTAAAATTAATTTTAGACAGTGTTTCAGCCAAGTTTGGAGAACAGAAAGATCCAAACCAGGATATTGTTGTACAATATTTGTACAGCTGTGCGCATGCCCTTAAGCTGAAGGTTCAAACCAGACCACCAAAAAGGCTGAGCCGCCTCAAATCAATAGTTTAGCAATGTAAGAGAATGTGATATGTCAGTAACAACCTTTTGGCATCAACAAAAACTAGCGACTGGAAAAGCTGATTATGTTAAAAATATTACAAATTCATGCTTTCAGTATTTTGTATGAATGAGGGTACCAACTAGGATCTGTCTTCAGAAGCATTTCGTCTTCCCACGTTTGAAGAAACTGCAGCACTGCATGCTCCATTTCCCCGTGGCAGGTCACTATTAAGTGGACAGACCACCAAGCATCTAAAAAAGAATTAAAAGGAGGAAAGAAATGGTGAAAAGGCAGTAAGCGGTATAGATGATGTCCCATAGAAGTTGCCCGACACTGCTCCCATCAGCCCGACTAAGCTGTCATATCTTAATACCGCCTTCATTTTTCTCCACGTTTCTCACCCCACCTGTGTTTTCACTCTCCTCCCCTGACAGCCTCTTGCCAGTAGTGACTTTGAAGCAATTTGAGACTGTGATCGTGTACCCTCGGGCAGAGATTACAGCAGTGGGTGTCTGTAGTCCTCTGCAAACGTGTGTCTGGTCGTTCTTATCTGCTGGGCAGCGCCTCCCTATAGGAAATGTGAGGAACAAGTCCACAGAGCATGAAGTGACTGAGAGGCTTCAGAAGTCAAGGGTGTAGTCAGTATGTTTTTCTCTTGCCTGTCTCCTAGGTACATCACAACTCGTGGATATAGAGACATTCTGTATATTATAATGTGCTCTCTCACATAGTCCTATATATGGTCTAAACTCACATCTTCCCTCTGTGTTGGCTTAAACATTCCTATATATGGTTGGAACGTACATTTCCCTCTTTGTCACCTGAAGGGATGCTTGTGCACACATATCTTATGCCATACTGCATGTTTTAGAGCTCGTGATTACATTAACAAATACAATACAATGAATACAACTTGTGGTGTCATCTCTTCATTTCGAACCGCCACAGAGAAGAGCATCCCGACAGGTGTCATTTGAGGACACTGGCATGGATGTAATGTAAGGACACTGCATCGTAGCGATTATAGAGCGAGAGGGCTGTATAACTTTAGCTCCGCACGGACCCCCGTGCAACTTTCTGAGCATGTAATCAAAGCGGTTTGTTTCAGACGATACAAAATGGAACAATTAGGTCTCAGCCTCCCACTACATCAGCTTTTATAGAACAAAACAGATCAAAGTGTTCCTGGCTTCTATTTACCCAAGCCCTTCTGCACAAACTGTTTCAAGAAGTTTGAATAAAAGAGTCGAGATATTTTCCATTTGTAGCAGCCTTGTAAGAAGCTACCTATCCTGCCCTGAATGCAACATTGACTAAAGGGGGACAGCTAAATTATTTATACGTTTCCCAAATAAAAATCACTTACCTCTCTCTTAAGATGTGTTTTGGGGTGTGGAGTTCAGTGTGAAAGGAAAGTTCTGTGATTCATTATTCGAAGCTAATGGCCTTGGGATAGTACAAAGCGCTTTTATGGAAAATAATTATTGTATTTCACTCACCTGAAATCACTCGACTCATGTTAGGTAATGGTGGCATGCATTATTCAGTTGCATTTGAATAGCGTTCCTTTGCTTATGTATTGTCTGATGCTTAGATCCAGTCCCATGCAGTTGCAGTTTTTTTTTTTTTTTTATGGGATTTGGCTTATCAACTTCATTTTGAGTGTTTCATCTTCCAGGTTATCTGCCAGCCTTGATCATTTTTGACTAATAACACCAAGGAGCATAAAAGAGTCTCTTTAGTCCTTTTGAAATGTTGTTGAAAAATTAAACAAAAAAAAAAAAAAGATCTTTGGGAGGTTGGGGACTCAGTCAGATATGCATGTTTCCAAAAACTCAGTCAAGCAGTGTATTGCAGTGCATTGTGCGGACATTAATGCCCTGTCCCTTCCTTTTATGCCGTATTAAAGCATTGTTAATACGCAACGCCACATTTGTTTTCGTGCTGTGTAAATCTAGAATAAGCTTGTGTCTTACAGCGTGTTGCTTTTCACAGCGAGTCGACTATATATCTGCTTGTCCTTGTGTTGCAACTGTAGTCACAGATGAACAAAATAACTTTTGGTGAGGTAGTCAGTTTCTTCTCTGTTAATTATCTTGGTTTATTACATCCATCAGCTGTGCAATAAAAATTCAATTGCAAATATCATCAAAGATCCACAACATAAATTTCCCCCAGGTGCAGGGTTTTAGTTTATGTTCGGTGATTCCCCCCAAGGGCACCCAGCGCAAAAGCAAAGTAATTCATCTTCTGCTAAGATGTATTGTTCAAGAAATGTGCTTTGGTGTCTTGTTAAAATGCTAACTAAGTTTGAATGTTCCTGCAATCTCTCTTTGTTCACAGCAAAGCTGCTTGTTGAATTGCTGTCTTTTTTTATAATATGTAGTGATTTTCTTTTTTGTTTTTTTTTCTGTTTGTCTGGGCCTTCAAATTGTGTAGCTGCATTTGGCAACCTGGATTTAAAGAAAAGCCGGGAAAAAAAGTCTTATGATTATGAGACAATTTAATATTTTCGAAATGCACACCGTATGTTGGCAGGGCTTGGGATTTAACCATAGAGTAACTATGTGTTTTGCAGTAAACAGAATGACTTCTGGTTGCTTACAGAAAGGAGGAATTATTTTGACTGTATTATTCAAAGAGGCAAAAAAAAATAAATAAATAGAAAGCTTTGAATAATATAAATATTTTACAGAATGGGTTGGAGAAAGCATTTTCATTTAATGGTAAAAAAAGAATGTGACTGGATATATTTCAAGTTTGGTTATTTACATCCCATTTCATTATAAGTCTGTCTCCAAGTAAGTGTTGCCATGACCATTGCATTGTTTGAAAAATGGCAATGCATCCAAAAAAAAAAAAATACCCTCACCCTGAAGGTTCATACGGCCATCCTGAATGCCTGCACTCAGGAGGCTGTTCATGCTGCGGCGGTATTCATAAAATGTCACACCTAGATTTAATCCTGTTAGTGATTCTCAGAAATCCCCCTCACAACATTACGGCTCACAATTTGGGCAGCAGTCCACCGAAGGAGTAGGTCACAGGGAAAGTTAAAGAGTAACCACCACATATCTTTACTGGAAAATAGTACAAATATTATAGCCGAATGGTTCATCCAGTATTAATACAGGTGTTTTCCTTTCGAAAGAAAGGTGCTTGTGATGCATGATATTTATGCTTCCTCCACTGCTTCAACCAACCTTGTGAACACCCAGTTTACTATATTCATGTGACAACCATTTTGGCACATTAGATAAATGTATCCTAAAATTGATATCACGTCAGGTATTAAGATCTAAATAAAAAGTTTCAGGCCTACTTCTGTCCCAGCACAAACTTATGCTAACATGGAGCACATTTAAAAAAAAAAAGTTTTTTCAATATTAAAAGTTATTGCAAACATTGTAGCTCAAATGTACCTTTTTGTACATTTGTATGCAAAAAAAAACTACTGTATTGCAGCCGTGGGCACAGTGCTGTTGTTCATCAAATTTTGGTCCAAATTATGTGGCTAATGTGCCAACTGGTGAATCTCCTAGTGGAGACATTTGCTATTCCAGTCATGGCTATAGTGTAAGTCTGCGGGAAGCTAACTACATGCAGAGAGAAGCTAGCAGCCTTAGTACCATGGCAGATGGGAGTCGTGATTTGTTTTTAATGTGACACACGTGTGCCATCTTCTTGGGAGGGACACCTGGTCTTGAATACTGACAGCAGAAGGTCCGAGGAGATTTGTTCAGGTGTTGGATTCTCACTGAGGACTGCAGATCGGTATCCAGATCGCCTTCTCTCTTGGTTTCATCAGTTAGTAAGACGGTGGAGATAAATCCTGGCTATAGGCTAATCCTTATTGTATGAGGGCATTTCCATCTGTGCTTGTGTGAAACGTATGCCAATGTGTATGTCTGTACCAGTCCCAAGGTGCACTGAGGGCAGTTGGCACCTCTGTGTTCAATGCTGTGTCGACGGAGCAGATTAAGTGGCCTGAAGGTGCGTTTCCACAGCAACAGTGGCAAGGCTGGGTTCAGAGGGACTATTGTGAATCTTTTATGACAGACCTCATTACTCCTTCCTTGCTTCTTTGTGAGATCCTCACACCAAAGAAACACGGAAGGTGTGACAGAAACTGAAATCTTTTCATTGTCCACCCTCCTGAAATTATGGGTAAATACCAAGACTTTGTGAGAGGCACCCACTTCAAGCCAGCAGAAGCCCCTGGTTGCTATGCACCAGACCTGACCTTAAACCTATGGCATGCTGCCTTGAATAAGGACAAATGCATTGTCACTGAACCTGCACACCAAGTAAGAGTAAGAAGGGGGAGCGACTGAAGGGCATCCTGAGAGCATTTTCCTGACAAGAAAAAGTAACAGTGCATTAATGTACTCACTTTACTATGTACTGTGGGCTGGCTGAATGGACAGAAAGATACGTGCGAATCTGTCCCTCTCAAAGGGTTCGGTATACACCTCCATTCAGAGGTTTGGAATCACTTGCCACAAAAGCTAGACTCAGTTCAGTCAGATGGCTGAGAGGAATGTTTTAATTCATGCATTCAGGTTGTACAAGGTCCTCTTTATGAATAGATGTCATTTTGCATGGAGAGTTTGTAAAGAAAGCGTCAAGAAGAATGAAGGCTACCACTGAGTATAAGAGTGTAAGAAATCACCAGTCATTGGTAAAAGAAAATTCTGTCCACATTTAAATAGAAACATGTTCTTGTTTAAGTGACAAGTTCACAATAATGCCTTAACAAGCTGGAATTAACAGGCGTGTTGCTCCAGCAAAGCTCCTCTTCATCAAAAAGTTCAAAATGCAAATAGAAAGTTGGTCTAGGGCTAGTGCTGCTGGAACTTAATCTCTGAATATCAGCCATGCCATAGACTGACAAATCATAATTTAAACCTGTTCAATATAACCACAAAGCAGACTGCACAGGGATCAAGGTAAAATGGTTTCCCAAAATATGCATAACTGAATTGAACTGTTGTGGTTCAGTAATAATCTTAGGTCACTTACGTCTTGACTGGAAAACCACGGACATTTGGGGTAAAAAAAAAAAATTTAATTAATTAAAAAAATGATTTTTCTTCAGCCATGCAGAGGGGGACATCGACTAAATGGAAATTTTAATTTTTTAATTATTCTTCTTTTGGGGCCAAAACAATACAAATGTACAAATGTAAACCTTTGATCTCTGAATTGTACCATTTCTGTTTATGTTAAAACAGTCATGACTGAAAGAACAAAGAAAGCTATCAATATGGATATCAAACTTTTAACTGTAGTGTATATCTAGATACACAATTCGCCAGTCAGATACCCCAAATTATTAATAGTAAAATGATACAGATGAATTTGTAACAAAATACCAAGTCCAAGTCAAGCAGTGCTGCTCTTTTCTGGTTCTGAAAGGCTGCCGACTGAGCATTGTTTACCTCAGTTCCCGGGTCAGTGTGATCTATCTGTTGATTTTAAGGTAATCAAAACTGCAAACATCGAATGTGGCTTTTCCTACAACCAAATCCAAACCAACCAAACGCACTGAGTGAACAAACAAGCATGTTTATTCTTTCCAGCTGGGATGCAGAGTGCTTATTCTTTCCACATGGTGATAATGTAGACACATATTTTAAAGACACATTGAATTTAGATCATTATCTAAGCTGTGAGCTGCAGTCTGGGGATTTGCTTTACTTGCAAGATCTGTGCACTGTAATGTGAGCAAATGAGAAAGTTGCGATCATTGCACAAACAGCGTCTATATATGAGCGTGTTTGTCTATAAGCGGGTCATTTTATTGTTTTCTCTTTTTGGTGCCAAAACTCCTCTTGCAAGCACAAGTTGTAGTCGAGCTTATGTTAAAACGCCACAGTTGGAATATGTACAGCAGCTATTCTGATGCAAAGTAGGTAGATATTAGAAGCAAACAGCAGGGATTGATCAATCTGGCTCTTCATTTTGTTCAAGCTTCTTATTCATAAGATGATTCAAGATTTTATCGTCATGTGCACAATAACATAGAGTCTCAGGCAACCTAAAACAATGCTCAAATATATTTGGATAGAAAAAACACAGTTGTCAAATTAGATATTAAACTAAAAATAAATAATATACCAAACTAATAAAATAAAATATATACCTCAAATATTAATTATAGTGTTTATATAGTGTTGGCAGTATGTGTGCAAGTGCTGCAGGTCAATGTAATAGATGGATACAGAGATGTGTTTCAGTTATTTAGACTACCCTCATTGATATACAGTGGTGTGAAAAAGTGTTTGCCCCCTTCCTGATTTCTTATTCTTCCTTTGCATGTTTGTCACACTTAAATGTTTCAGTTCATCAAACAAATTTAAATATTAGTCAAAGACCACACAAGTAAAGTTTTTAAATGGTTTTTATTATTAAGGGAGAAACCTACATGGCCCTGTGTGAAAAAGTGATTGCCCCCCCTGTTAAAACATAACTTAACTGTGGTTTATCACACCTGAGTTTAATTTCTCTAGCCACACCCAGGCCTGATTACTGCCACACCTGTTCTCAATCAAGAAATCACTTAAATAGGACCTGCCTGACAAAGTGAAGTAGACCAAAAGATCCTCAAAAGCTAGACATCATGCCGAGATCCAAAGAAATTCAGGAACAAATGAGAAACGAAAGTAATTGAGATCTGTCAGTCTGGAAAAGGTTATAAAGCCATTTCTAAAGCTTTGGGACTCCAGCGAACCACAGTGAGAGCCATTATCCACAAATGGCGAAAACATGGAACAGTGGTTGAACCTTCCCAGGAGTGGTGGCCGGCCAAAATTGTAAAACCAAAATTACCCCAAGAGCGCAGCAACGACTCATCCAAGAGGTCACAAAAGACCCCACAACAACATCCAAAGAACTGCAGGCCTCACTTGCCTCAGTTAAGGTCAGTGTTCATGACTCCACCATAAGAAAGAGACTGGGCCTGCATGGCAGAGTTCCAAGACGAAAAACCACTGCTGAGCAAAAAGAACATTAAGGCTCGTCTCAATTTTGCCAGAAAACATCTTGATGATCCCCAAGACTTTTGGGAAAATACTCTGTGGACTGACGAGACAAAAGTTGAACTTTTTGGAAGGTGTGTGTCCCATTGCATCTGGCGTAAAAGTAACTGTACCGCATTTCAGAAAAAGAACATCATACCAACAATATAATATGGTGGTGGTAGTGTGATGGTCTGGGGCTGTTTTGCTGCTTCAGGACCTGGAAGACTTGCTGTGATAAATGGAACCATGAATTCTGCTGTCTACCAATAAATATCCTGAAGGAGAATGTGTCCGGCATCTGTTTGTGACCTCAAGCTGAAACGGACTTCAGCAGGGGTTCATGATCCAAAACACACCAGCAAGTCCACCTCTGAATGGCTGAAGAAAAACAAAATGAAGACTTTGGAGTGGCCATAGTCAAAGTCCTGACCTGAATCCTATTGAGATGCTGTGGCATGACCTTAAAAAGGCGGTTCATGCTCGAAAACCCTCCAATGTGGCTGAATTACAACAATTCTGCAAAGATGAGTGGGCCAAAATTCCTCCACAGCGCTGTAAAAGACTCATTGCAAGTTATCGCAAATGCTTGATTGCAGTTGTTGCTGCTAAGGGTGGCCCAAACAGTTATTAGGTTTAGGGGGCAATCACTTTTTCACACAGGGCCATGTAGGTTTGGATTTTTTTTTTCCTCCCTTAATAAAAACATTTATTCAAAAACTGCATTTTGTGTTATACTTGTGTTGTCTTTGATTAATATTTAAATTTGTTTGATCTGAAACATTTAAGTGTGACAAACATGCAAAAAAAATAAGAAATCAGGAAGGAGGCAAACACTTTTTCACATCACTGTAAATGGGGTGAACAAGATGATGAAGATGAAATTTTCTTCTGTCATGTATTATGTACGTGGCTGTTGCATTTGACTACATTAGTTTTAGGTAGGTGTCTCTAATCTGGCAACAGAGTACAATGCAAATGCTTTCAAACATGGTTTTGCACTGTAACAAATATTTGAGTTAACACTGAGCACTCTCATCTTTTCACATTCAGGGGACTCGTACTCAGTCGTCTGAAGCTCACCCAGTCCTCCTCCTCCCCCACTTATTTTCACTTCCATCTAACCGCAGTTCCTCTCAATCCCTTTTTCGGCAGTCACGGTTTTGAATTGGTGTTGGCATTCTCCGGCTGCCTTTGTGGCATTGCTACTGTATAAGAACATGCCTGGGGTACTTTGCCTCTCTGATTAGAGATCTTACTGTCGCCAGGCTTTGGCTGTATCAACACTATGGAATATTCCTCAGATGTCACTCCAGGGTCTCGTTTATGCTTCCTTCTCCAAAACCACATTGCTCCCCGGAGTTTCGCTATTACATCATCTCTAGAAGTGAATGGAAAGAAGGAAAACAGACAAAGCTGAAATTACTCTGTCTGGATGTCGATAACATTTAAGGTCTCACATGGAAAACCCTTGCTTAGTTCAAATAAACGAGGACTACGTGCGATTAGGAAAGGACTGATTAGGCAAAACAATATAGGAATGGTGTGAAGGCACAAGAGGCTTTTGTATTTAAGAGCTGCAAGTTTTGAATCCTAATGAGCAACTCCCTTAAGTACTGTAAACACTGTATTCTTTGTAATATTTCTGAGATCTCCTTATCTAGGGTCTGTGCAATTAAAACCTCATTTCATATTTTAAATAAAAACCTATCTGAGCTTTGGTCCAGTCATGATTAGAAGTGAAACAAGACAAGCTGTAAATGTAAAGTCTGAATTTAGTGTTCTGTTATATACACTCTACCAGTTCCCATGACGTTCGAAACAGTAGTCGTTATCACCTTTTGTTTTCTTAGACTGATGTTAGAGAAAATGGCAAAAATGGCAACGGTGATTACCTGTAAAGCAGCTCTCAAACACTTCAGCATGTCAAGCCTAATTACTTGTTTGTCATATCCATACGGCAGAGAGGTTAAACAGCAGCTCACGAACATTTGGCTTAACAAGGCTTTATTTCTGGAGTGTCTTAAGTTGTTCAGCGTTTAGTGGTTCTGTGAATTATGGCTGAACCTCTTAAGTGGTGGGTTCTGTTGTGCCCAAGGCTTCAACAAAACACTGTATCCCAGCTGGTACACATTAGCTAACCCATGTTATAGTACTTGACATTGTTTTAACCATTAGGCCATCCAACAGATTTTGTCTGCAACGATGAATGCAGCTCAAGGAGCTGTCGTCTCTTTTGAATGTCAAGGTTATTCTTCGAGGCAGACAATGGTTCTCATTGTCAGATTTTATTCAGGACCGGAGAGTCATTATAATAAATTGAATTAATGGATTACTCATACATGGAATGATTTTGCTTATATTTTCCCATTATACAGCTCACGGGAACCCCCTGGTGATCTTTTAAATTAAAGGTTGAATTTAACTTAAAGGCACAGTTCATTGTAAGGCCGGCTTCACAAACCATGTTTTACTGATAAAAGAATATTTCAAGTTCCTTTTCTTGTCAAAGAAAACACTCCTATTGTGCAATTCATGGGTGGTTCAAATGCTTCAGTCATGTAATTATGTGTGTGAAGAGTTGGAAAATTATAACAGAAATCTCAAACATTGTAAACAAATAGTTCTCATATAAATATATTAATTAAAAAAATGTTTTTTTTCTACAGTTCTACACTTCAAAGCTTATTTCTTAAAAAAAAAAACTGTTCAGCTACTTCATCAACCTGCTTCTGCTCTTTTTGCTTCCTTTTTGTGAGCGAAAGGAGAATGGTACCTTGGGCTTCACCTTGAGCACTGTAGCCTTCATTTTTTTTCCAGATCTTGTTGTGCTCCTCACCTTGCACACACTCACATACAGACACACACTCACACACATACTCCCATGCGCAGGCCCTCCGGTGTTATGTTGTGCCTTAAGGTTGTGCAGCAGAGTATCAAAATGTTTCCTTTCTTCTCACACTTGCAGCACGATAAATGCTTATATAGCATAAATGACTATATTCACTTATGTACCAGAAAAGTGCTCGACTGCAAACAAATGAATGATGTCTTTTTGTGCACCTATTTGAAATGTTTTCCTGCACTATGAATATCCTCTCTGAACTGTACATTGCATGTACTGATTTGATCTGAAAATGACTCGAGTTGAGTGGTTTCCACCAGTAACCAAAGCACCTCCGCAATCACAAGGCTCAAAAGAAATGCTCAGAAGTCTTGTTGTCAGGGGAACTAAGGGACTAAAGGGCACTCCCCACAACACACATTCCTGCTCCTTTCCGCTTAAATCAACAGCAGGTCCAGCATCTGCCTGGGGTTTTGTAGCATCAACTGATAACACTGGCCTATCCATCTGAATTTCAGTGCAATTTTTGAAGACATATGGCCCCACTCTTTAATTCTAAGTATGAGACGTGGTATTTCAACCATGGAGGTAAATATTGCTCTTGCACTGGTATGGTCGTCTTGCAGTTTGATGAGCTCAATCTGGAAATGAGAGGAGCATTAAAATCAAATCATGACTCTTACAAGGTTAGAAGATCGATTGGCCGCTTTTGGTGCTGTGCTCTGCTCCGGCTATTATTGATGAGCATGCTGTTGTTGAGTAAAAATGCAGCGGGGTTCTGTTGCTTATATGTTGAGACATCACTCTTCATTGCTTTGTGTGAAACGGATTCATTTAGACACTAATGATAGCAATTTGCAGGATGGCATGTATTGAAACGTTAAGCATGACAGATGTCAAATGTGTGCAGTCTCGTGACAGATGGAAGAACTCCATAATGAGCTGGACGGTAATTCCAATGGGAGTAATTTTCACCTGTACTAAGAGGTTTAAGGTCACTCTGTTCATTTCAATGCACTTCACTTTCCTATCGTTACCTTATCTCCTAAAAGTCTTGTATACAAAAAACATCTGTAACGTAAGTACAGAAACATGATTTTCTCCTGTAAAAAGGAAGATTTATATGCACATGTAACTGGGTTTATATACACTGCAGATGAAAAGAGAGAGTATTATGTTTGCCCTTGTACTGAAATAATTCAAATCAATGTCTGACTAAAACCGAAACTTTCACGAAGTGTCCGTCTAAATAAGGTTTCCAGCAGTGAACAGTTTAAAAAAATACATAAATAAATAAAATAAAACAGTAGACACACAGTAGAGATTTTTGACGCAACTTCACCTTCCTCCAAGGTCGTCATCATTATTGGATGACCCTGATGAAGGGCACAGGTCGAAACACTGGGTCTTCCATTGATGTTGTTTTTCACAGTGCGAGTGTTGCTGGAGTTTTGACCTCCTTCAAATTCACAGGCTGCAGCAAAAGAAAATCTGTGCGCTCTCACCACAGGGCCCTGTCCTCTCAGTAAATAAGCATAGTTCCAAAATAAACGCCAAGAATGGTGTCCCTGTTTTATTGACCAAGTTAACACATTTTGATAGCTGTGATAACAAAACCTGTCTGTCTGAGCCCTAACGCTTCATTATGCCCTTTATTTATCACTATTTGGTCAGGCCATTAGTGATTTTGTTGACCCTCTACTGCCACAGATACATGTATTTTTTAAGATAAGGTGAGATGAGTGTGGCTAATGAAGAAAATTCGATAGCGGTGGACATAATGTATGCATCCAGGCTTCATTTTCACATCCAGTTTAAAAATATACAGCTTCTATATAGCAGGTGTGCTCAACGTCGCATAATTTATCATAGCTAGTTTGCCCAAAGCGCTCCAGGCAGTGTGATTTTGATGCATGCCATGTTTTTTTCCTCCCCTGACCCATCGGACCAGCCCCCTCTCTGTGTTTCAGGACATTTACAAATTAAGCTTGTGAGATACCTGAGGGGTGACTGACTTGGACTATTGTGAGATATCAATGTATTGCAGACAAGGTTCTTAAAATGTCCTTCTCTCTTTGTCTGTCCCCTCTTTTTCCCTTCTTATTCATCACTGCAGGCTGTGGAAACCAACCTGGCGTCCAAGGACAGTCACTGGGTCTACGCCAATGAGGTGAGGCCAAACACAAACACATTTTTGTGCACCTGAGTGAATTTAAACCTTAGTGTCAGTTTGCCTCTGTCAACGCAGAGTCCCCCTACAGCACGGTGTATGCTGCCAAGGCGCACATAAACACATGTAAACCTAGAACACTTTCACTCTGAGCGCTTTCATATTCACTTAGATTACCCGTACATCTTCTGGTTTTATTTCATCCTGGCTGCCTGAGGGACTGGGCCTTTATTTGATGTTGTGTGATTGCCCTCCCTTTAATTGTTGATGTTAGTGCCCTCCCCCCAACCCCCTTTGTACCAGTGTGTGCGTGTTTGACATTGACCTAAATGGTCTTCCAAAGTGGCTGTAACAGCACAAAATTCAGGTGCACTTTGTGAATACAGAGCAGCGGACCCTGCCTCTTGCTTTAGTGCCTCGGCGCTGCACTTCCATTGATTCAAAGTGATTTGCAGATAAGGCTGGAGTCATTCGATTGGCCAGATACTAAAATAAGTGGATGAAAGACACCAGATAAAAAGGTTGCTCCCAGTTGATTTACCTGGAATATTAACATTGCTCTGCCTAATGGGGGCTCTCTGTCTGGCACACACATACATCAGTGTCAGTGCATTTTATTGAAATATCGCCTCCTCACTTATACGACTGTCTGAACCTGTGCTCAACATCCAAAACATGACACATATTGATCCATAATCAATGGAGCATGACTGATATGTGTGTATATCCCAGAGAGCCATGTTGTCTAAGCATCGTTCAACTATTCGTTTTAACTATTCAGATGCTGAAGTTCTGGGGCAAAAGCAGAATTTGCCTCTTGTGGCAGTCTTGATACAGAAGTTGAAATCACATATTGGCCTACAGTTACACATCAGACCACGAACTGTCATTTATGCTTTAGTTCCAAACTCACAGTGCAGCATTTCAGTGTCTTTCAGTTGCTGAAATACTGATTTGAAAAGTTAATGAGGCTCAATGTGTTGAAAACCTTCTGCTATCATGTTGCTTAAATTGCCTCATTTTATACTATAATGAGCTTTTATGTAATATAACTATCCTGTACGTATAAAATCATCTCCGCCGTGCATTTCAGCATACACACAACTGAAGTTTTGATTTACAGCAGCAAATGAGACCTTGATTTCTTTGAGACTTCTTTTTTGGATCTGGCAGCTTAAGTCATATTATGATGTGTACATGTCTTCACAAAGGCTTTCATCATCTCAAAAAAAGATAAGATAGAGGCTGTAATTCTTAATTTGAAGCCGTACTCACACAAACTTATGTGCGCCTTTTAGTCAATTACCACAGACCTCCACAAAGACATTAGCTTTAATTGCATCACACTCTGGGAAAGTATGAACTAATGGCATGTTAATTTCTATAGTACTCCCTTAATGGTTAATGTTATGTAGCTGACTGTAGAATTCGCCCTGGTATCCATATAAAGGAGAACGCATCTGGTTGTATCAACAAACCTCACAATTTACCCGATTTGTTTTTGTTTTTTCTCTCAATCCCCCTCTCAATGTGTAATTTCATTTACCTTTCCCTCCTCTCACTCTTGTCTTTCTAAAAGCAAAATGTGTTTTTTTTTTCTTTATCCTTGCTTTTTTTCCTCCCTCCTCCATTTTTTGTTTACAATTTTCCCTTCTCACTCTATCTCCCTGCTTTCATTTCATCATTCAAGATAAGCTGTCCATGAAGCTGAAACCACCTTGAAATGAAAACAACACAGACACGTTGAAAAGGCTAACAAGAAAATTCAATTAACGCTCAGGCTGACCTATTTTTTTTTCTTACATAGGATGGCCTCCAGAATTCTTCAGAGTAGTACAGAGAGAAATAACATAAAAACTCTGGGCACAAATGATTTATCCCCAATTCTTGCTTATCTCTAAAGGGGCAGGAGATTTAAAGGAAGGTGCAAAGGTAATTTGTTTCCATTAGCCTGTGATTTGACTTCTAAGAAACTCCATGGCTGATGGCACACAGATTGTGTGCGAGATTTTCGAATTAATTTGAACGTGCAAGAGGACAGAGAAACTTAGTGGTTGTCAGAGTGACGACTGTGAATCACAAAATCCTGCAGGGAAATAAGAGCTTTCCATGTTAGCTCTTGCCCCTGTATGCACCGACAGTCCCTGCGGACACTTGCTCCTGTTCAGCCACATGGTCATGACTGAGTTGTGACATTCAGTTCAACCAGGTGATCTTCAGGCTTGCCATTGCCTGCCCGCCCGCCCTATCACCTCCCCAGGCCTCTGCCAGCCTTTATACTATGCCCCCACCCCACCACCCCACACCACACCACCACACAGCCGAGGTCTCACTCACATTTCACTCAAGTCTCACGACAAGCGGTTATGCTAATCTGCCACGAGCGGCAACATGTGGCACGATGAATGTAGCTGTCAAGCTGGAAATGTGATAAGAGCACAGAGTGAGATGGATGGAGGCAGCAAATGATGACGGCGAGTGTGTATGACCACAAGTCGAAAACAGTGAGGTATAAAGGACCTATAGATAAACAAAAGGAAATAATAAAACCAATGTCATGTCCTTATAAGTAGGTCCTCTCATTCAGGGGTGTCATAAAGACTACAGACTACTTGCATTGAATCACACTGTATATTCAACAGGAAATATAATATTGTACTATAAATGTATGTATTAGTATCGCACTCACATAAATTTATTCAAAAGGAAATGTAGTATTATAATATAACTGTATATGTATTAACATTGCACATGTAAAAAAGGCGAGTTTGCAAGAGACAGAAGCATCTTCCATTAGTGCTTTCCAGACTGGTCTTTAAAATTTCTCTCCGTATTGTGCACTCAAGTCGTGTCACGTGAGTAATCTTCTCAGACTTGACAACGCTCCCTCCAAGGCATTATAAAACTGTCATGTGTAAAATAGGTGGAGTGCCCCTTTCAATAAAAGTGTAAAACCATTATCTTTTCTCTCAACAAACTTTTCTCCAGCTGCAAACATTTTTTTTTTTTTCAGTTTTTGAGACAGACTCTGATGCATTTTAAAAAACCAAAGGAGTGGGTTTGAGTGGCACACGGTTCATGAGCCCTCAGAGTATGAAACTTATTAAACACATAAATGACCAAAATAATCTTTAGGAAGAAGGGAGAGGAGCTTTGAAATTGAAGTGTAAGAAGTGCAGCAGGACTTGATGTGAGCAGGAGGGCAAGGGGATGACAGGCAGGCGTGCGTCGCCCTAAACCACCCACTAAACCGGGGTGCTGCAGCTGCTAGCACACAGAAGGTTGTCGGCGTCTGACACTGTCTAGTGGACTCAGATGGATTGCACATTCTGGGAGGATTTGTTGTTTTTTTTTTTCCCCCCTTCAAAGGCGGTACGGTGACACCTCTGAATGTTTGATGGATTAGGTGGCTGCGCCTGCTGTGACAGACAGAGTCGAGGAGGACAGTCATGAGATGACTGATGTCTTGGGTAACTGCCCATCAAGCAACCGAGATGGAAACCCTATTCTACTGACACAATCGCCGCCACACCAGACTATAGCACAGGAGGGTGGATTGCTGAAGAGGCCACTTACGTGATGAAGAATTATTACATTTTTCAATTAGCTTATTAAAAACACTGCATTGATCAAAACACTGCTGTTTTCTATGATCCTTTTTTTTTTAGCGTTAACCCAAAATGAGCATTCATCCAGAAATCAAATGTCAAAAAATGATGTACTAACCCACAAATGGTGACCACAGGAGACACCTGGCATCATGGTCATAAATCTAAAAAGTCCGGACAGGCGACTCCCTTCACTAACCACTTTATCTAAATGTTACAGCAGTTACAGTTGCTTTATGTCATTGGGGTTATTAGGCGGACAATTCAAATTACACGCGGCATGTTTCATTGAATAAGACCCACTGCACCTCCAGGCTGAAAATCAACACCAACCCACGTATACTACACTGCACTGTACACATGCACAATGAGCTATGTAATGGGATGTCTTACACTGGTGCACTGCACTGTAAAAATGTGCACATTAATCGCTCATGTAATTATTCACCTTATGTTGTATTTGAGATATCCTGTTTAAGCAGTCTCTTAGACACTCTAATCTTTAGTACTAACACAGATGCAATGTGATGATCTTGGGCTAAAGTCATTTAACATTTTTGTACTTAAGTTGGATTGGTGTGTTACAGCCCGCAAAACAAACCGGCTTGTGCAGGCAGTGCAGGCATGACACTGTATTTCTGCCTGTTCAGACCACATGTCACAAATAATCCTTCCTTTATTTCAGTTTCATTTAAAGACTTCTTTTTCAGTCAATAAAAAACTGTGAGCAGCCAGACTATTGTTTTTCTGTCAGTATTTTAGGTAGTGGAGTTTTTCTTTTTCTGAAAGTGTATGTAAATCAACTGAATAGAACTGTTTGAACTGTTTTAATAAATTGATAAATTATAGGAAACAGGCAATAATGATTGAACACATTTATAATGCTACCATACCTTATTGCAAACAGACAGGAACTCAACCACATCTTCTCACCAAAACCTGTTAACCTTATGCGGTCATACCTGTGCATGTGCCTGCAGATTGCACTGGTGATAGTATTTTCAACCCATTTTAGAAAATGGAAGGCTGCAGACTTACGATGTGCAACATTTGACAATGACGCACCAGCCACTGGTTATTTAGTAAGAAATAACCACTTTGATCTCCTGGGGAGTGACATAGTGCCACAGAATCAGCTGTTGTGAGTTTACTTTACTAATCAGTTTTTACTGGCAGCGCTTGAGAGCATTATTAATGAAGCCCAATAAAACCCTAGCCTAATCATCATTAGCATAACATGCCAATTTGAGGATTAAATGATCATCAAAAAAATGACTGAAGAGCTGCCACTAATGCAGGTCTGTGCAATTGCACAGTTACCTGAAGCGATATTTTCCTTCCACTGTACACTGAACCTTTTCATAATATGATGTACGCCCGATTTAACATTTGCATAGTGTGGAAATGCAAGTGCATGTCATAATGTCATAACAGCATGTAGAAAGTCTTTCCATTAGCAAGGTCAGTTGGGTTTGATAAAGGAAATGGGAGGTTTTGTGGGCTCTTTTTTCAAGCTCTGGTTTATTGTGGTTAAATGTTAAGAAATATGTCATATAGTAGAATTTTACAAGCCCCCATGCATGTGCTAAAGACTAAATGCAACAATATATGATATATTTGATATCGTGTTTTTAAAACACAATCATATATTTAATACATTTTTTTTTCATATGAATGATTGTTGTTCTCGCTGTGAAAAAGTAAATATCATACCTCTACTTTCTTTTCCATAAGCTGTAATTCATCTATCAGTTAATTCTAGCTGCAATACTTAATGATCAATTTTCAACACAGCTGCACTAGCTGAACAGGACATGGTATTGATTTTTATTGTGAGATGCATTATAAGCTCTGATATAGTGTCACAAATAAGCTATTTTTTTAACCTTGTATTATTTGATATTTATAATGCTTGAATTAGTTTTTTCGTTGCAAAATGTTAATAGAACACCAATTAGTTTGTTCTAATGTAACCAACTAACAAATAACTGGATAATAAAATAGTCTTCAGGTAATTAATAATCTTTTTCTCCACAATACATTGAAAGCATTAGAAAAAATACATGTATGTGTTTTATAGGCAGGACCAGCTCAAATTAATGTCACACATACTGTGCGCTGTTCTTTCTCTCTGACTCCTATGACGGTTCTTCTCAATTCGGTCGCCTGCAGCTTCAAAAAGCACCTTAAGTTCTAATTAAATCGCTGTCATGATTACCGGTAATTTTTTTTATTTATTTCTGGTGAAAGATTAATAACAGTGACAGAGCGGCACAAAGAGGATAATTTAGCCTGTCAGCTGAACTTGATTTGATTAATGTATTTTGGTCGTCGGCTGTCATTGGAACATGGCCGGGCTGCAGTCACTTTTTCATGAGATTTGAGTGGGTTGCCTCCAAGGAACAAAACACCTCAAATGATTACGTCATAACGGTAGATCTTAAAAGCAGTTTATAATGTTATATGCTTACGTCCTGACAAGCAGACATGTTCTCTTGTGCTTCTCGTGCTCTTAAACTCTACAGGATGGCCGCTGTCGTCAGAGACTTTGATGTGTCCATATTTTCTAATCTTCATGTACTAATGGATAGTCTCTGTGTGCGTACTGTACAAGTGAAAAAAGTGACTTAATGGTCTGCACTTCCCCTCAAACAGAGGTTAAAGGGCGCACGTTTCGTCAGCTGTGTCCTATTGGTCGGTGCCACCGCCGGTCCAGGTTATGACACAGATGTCACCCGTGATGATGACACAACACTTGGACCGGGTGACACTGGAAGTTATTAGCTTGGACGTGAGGGTTCGGCTCCGTGAACCGTGCGGCATAATTCATCTGATTAATGTGTCACGGCAACTCATGAATATTCATACTTTCCACCTGACTGACTGTGAAGAGTCAGAAAAAGAGTCATTGGACAAAACTAGTTTGGTGTTCCACTCACGCCATACACAGATGAAAGAGAGTACTGGCTCTGGACCAAAGAATCCATGTTATCAATACAGTTTGCTCACCATGAAGTGGTTTTGTATTGAAAATCAATGTTTATGACATTAACAAGACAGAAAGCCAGTAAAAGAAAATGGAATATAAGATAATAAACCTGATTTTGGACAAATAATGAAGAAAAGCGAGATTGACTGTCTAATGTAATAGCATACAAAGAAGGGCAAAATAAGAATTATTATGGGAAGATAACAAATTGAAGGCCATAGCAGGATGAAAACTCAGGACAGAAGCCAGGAGAAATTCACAGAGAGAGAGGATATGAGCAGTAACAACAGAGAGGTCGTTGCAAAAAGGGAGAGATCAAAATGTCTGATTAGGAAAACAGATCGGGAACACGGATTCAGGCGTGTGTGCTGAAGGATTATATCAACCCAGAGCTGCTTACGCTTTGACCCGACAGTACCCTCGCTGCTTTATTGTCAGATAGTATATGAACCTAGTGTTTCCCGAGAGACTCGCTGTCTGCCTCATCATTGACCAGTGTCCAGCTCTGGAGACTCGCAGGCAGCTCAATGTCTCATGAATATTGATCCGACCCTTCACACATGCATCCCCACGCAGAAGAGGGCCAAGGGTCACCTGTACTATTATTGTGAAGGATATACTTGAAATGTTCATTGATATTTCAATCCGACATGACTAACTGAATAAGCGAGTTTCCTGGACGATGAATTCTCTGTGTCTTTTGTCCATCAACCAACAGTAACTCAGTTTAGCTAAAACACCAGTGTTGCGACAGAAAAGAAATTCAGGTTGATCATTATTAACGTGCGCTGGGTTTATGTCTGACAAAAAAAAAAAAAATCTTAGAAGTGGAGCATTCAGGTTTAATTTATTGCCTTTGTCTGTTGTCCCCATTTTGCTTGTTGGAACTGTCTTCACTTTGTCTCTTATCTAATTGCTCTGTAGCCCCTTGATGTGTCATCTGATATTTTAATTGCTTAAAAAGCAGGCAGAGCTGACGCAAACCCATGCGAGGTTTTATTTCTTCTCCAAATTTCCTCTCAGAAAAGCCCTTTTCAAAAACTTGCAAATTCATGGTTCGTGACATGATTCCCCACTATCCAACGATCCAGATGAGATTTTTAGGAAGTGTCACTAAATAAAGGGAAATAATAAACTAAATCCCTCCTGTTGTCTTCATCTCCAGGAGGTCAGCGATGCGGACATCATGGAGCTGGTTCACAGCTCCCTGGGGCGGATGACCATCATTCGTCAGATCTTCCCGCTGTGGCGAGACACCAACGTTCGCTGTATGAGGAACAATCATCGCATCTCCTCCCTCCTCTGTGACCCGCAGGAAGGCTATTTGCAGTCCCTGGAGGTAAAAAACCCATTTAAGATTTCCTTTTGAAGCTGCTGAAATATTGTCAAGTCTATCATGTGGGTCCGCCATGACTGCACAATCCTCCTATTTCATTTAACAGAACATCTTAAGAATTCTTTTTAATGGCCTGGATGTGGATGCATGTAATATACATGGTGATAGGCTTTGTAATGGATCCATGTGCCAGGTATTTTTCATTCAAGCAACTGTGGGGATTTATTAAATATAAAAAAATAAAAAAAAAAAAAAAAAAAACACTGAAATGTTGAAAAATGTCTCCCACAATGTTAAATCAACGGGATTTGAACCAAAAATAAATTACATATTCTCCTCTGTTCCTGGCCTAATCTTCTATCAAATAACATTTAAAACTGTTAACAGATTTTTCCTGCTACATAAAGAGACAAATAAACAGGATAAGAAAAAAACATCTCTTTGAAAAAGGTTAGTGAGTGATTTTGTGTGTCATGAAAAAACAAGTGCCCAGCCCATATGGACTTATGAGACACCAAAAATACTTTCGCAGTGGTTGTCAGATGAGAACAGAACTTCTTACATGTTTCAATTGCATTTCAAACATAGAGTTTTTCATCCCAAAATCTGTCACAGAAAAGGGTTAAACAAAAGTGAGCAACAAAAGCAGTAAAACATAAAAGACATTATAATTCTTAGTTCGTATTTCGACATCATTAAAGATTCTCCAAGCGTAGACACAAGAAAAACATCTGGTCTGCGCTTTGCTTCAATTGTGAGAGATTTTTTTTTTTTTATACACTCAAAAATATTTCAGCATTTGTAGTAGACCGAAATTCCAGCCGCTGAGTTTCAAAAGGCCACCCGCTGTTTGAAAGGTGGCTGTAAAATGTAAAATGTTTCCTCTTTCACAGAGCAACAGTGGCTGTGGTCAGTCTGAATTCAGTTGGTTAAAATGGCCTCCAGCGGGGGCAATTTTTCAAATCAGGAAAAAAAAAAAAAGTACCAAAACATCCACAGAATATTCTCCAACTACTCCAGACTCTCCTCTGTCCACGAAAAAATGCTCAGTATGTTCCACACGGCCGCAGACTCACCAACATAAGCTACTTTTAGAGGAGAATCTGAGCTTTGAGGATAGTGAATGTGCAACATGGACGCAGTATGATGGATGAGGCTGTATTGAGTATTTGACTAGTGGCAAGGTTGTTGGGTTTTTTTTGTTCCTGTTTTTATCCCCTTCGCTGTGAGTATTTATAGGACAGTGACTTTCAGAACAAACCAGCATGTTTCTTTCTCCAACAGCCAACAGAGAGGACACTTGGTATCGGAGATAGAGCCATAAAACAAGCGCGCTGTGGTCTCCTTTTTAATTCTGGGTACTGTACACGTGCAGCAGCATGATTCCTGCTTGATCATACGTGTTTGTTTTAACTTTTTTCAATAATGACTGTACAGCACCTGCATGCCGCCAGGGTGTAGGGACAGTGTAGACAAGCATCTGCCAAGTGCCACATGAAGACAAATATTAACTCATTATGTATGCAATGGAATATAGATTAAGCTCCCTAGATAAGGTAATTATGAGGGACCTGAACGTGCATGAATATAAATTACTTGAGCTCAACGTGACTGAGGAATAAGTTGCCGAACAGAATAAAAGATTGTTTTAAAGTAAAAGCATGTTCATTACTGTATAAATCTAAATGTAAGAAAGTCCAAAAACAATATATTACTTGTTATTAATTTAAATGAACTACTACCATTGTGAAAGTGGTGCACACTGTAATACAGATTATGCTATCTATGATTTGCATTAATGATTTGTAAACCAGGAAGTCAACGGTAAGTAAATTCAGCTTGAAAATCAGGGTCAACAAAGGAAGATGTGTCCTTCAGCTATCACGGCTTTGTTATCCATACGACACAATGTCATAACGTCTTTGGTTCACGTCATACTTTCCAAAGTGAGTTAAGAGCGCCTCCTTACACCTCTTAAAGTTTTCTTTTGCTCAATCCATCTGGAGTGCAATGGCTGTGTTCCCTGCAGCTCTATTGAAATGTTCATTTTCCTTTTCATCCATACTCCGGACAGATGGCAAAACCATGTGGTGTGTGCACCCACAGTTCTCAATAATTCACATGAAAGAGGGTTAAATATCGGGTAATGGCAGTTTAAGCATTCATCAGAATAGTTAAACACTGAGGGAGACCACAGTGCTTTCCTGTGCTAATCCCTTTTCACGGCCCGTCGGCTGTGGTGTAACCTCAGATATCCAGAGCTACTCAGCTTCTGACTGAGTGACCTTGAGGCAAGTGAACTTGACTTGCATGATGTCCAACCGCAGAGAGGCTCGGCCGGAGTCTAAAGGTGTCTGAGTGGGCCGAGTGCCTGGAGTGGCAGCTTGTATTGCTTCCATGGATCTTCTGCTGTGGGAGGATTTGACTTGACTTGACCCGGAGGACCTTTCAAATCCACTGTCACACCAAGACCAGAAGCAAGAGATATGATTCCTGACAGGGTGCACTGCAGATGGAGGGAGGCGATTGGACTGATGGTTACACTGGAATTCATTAGATGAAAGATGATTGAAACAGAAATAATTTTTGTTTTGCTGCTCTGTTGATATCAGGTCACAACACTGCACTCTATCATTACCTTTACCATCCTTGGTGTTGCATCATGCATATCATGTGACCGGCTGTATTGTTTGCATTTTTCAGCCGCATTGTTTGGCGCTAAACCAAAAAAAAAAAAATTGTAAAAAAAGTTTCCTGCGATTATAAACACATGGGCAGTCAGAGCAAGGTTGCCACTGACACTGCTCCGCTCTGTCATTCTTCACTGTTGTCGTAACGAAGAAAGAAACGGGGTCTTCATCTCGACAGCAGACGGTAGACATAACATTGTCAGCTGTAAAAAAAAAAAAAAAAAGAAAGAAACTTCCAACCGAGGAGACAAGCTTTTATTCCCCACAGAGAATGTTTCTTCGCCAACCAAGCTCACAGAACTAGACTGAAAGACGAGCACTTTATTCGCAAGGGTTCAATATGGGGTTGTGTGATATTTCTTGGAGCCATAAAAGCTAATATTTTTTGTTGTCGTTGTTGCTATTGTATACAAGGTTTGCTATTTTGTGTTGCACAGCACAAACCACAACAACAAAATCAATCTCTAATATATATATATGTATGTTTTTTGGGTTTTTCTTCCCCTCATCCCAACAGGTGTCCAACCTTTACCTGTATGACAGCGTTTTGATGCTGGCCAATGCCTTCTACAGGAAACTGGAGGACAGGAAGTGGCACAGTATGGCCAGCCTTAACTGCATGAGGAAGTCCACCAAGCCGTGGAATGGAGGATGGTCTATGTTGGACACCATCCAAAAGGTGTTTGAGTTTGAACATAACCATTTCTCTCCCATTTGAAGACAGAGGCTTCTGCAGTATTTTGTCGTGGATGACTATATGGATAGTTGTGTACAAAAAATGCGCATACAGACGAATTAGAAAGTATGAAGGTGGTTTAGACAGTCAGAACACTCCCTAGGACAGTCGATCAAACTACTATGATCCCTGCTGGAAACTCATCAGATTCAGTTATTAAAAAAAACAAAAAGAACAAAACAAGGAAGCTGGATATTCAATGTGATGTTCAGATTTGGCAAATTCTTTGATCTCTCTATTCTTGTGTCTCAGTTCACTCACTGAAATCAGGCTACATATGCTGGAAAGTAGCTTTATGTTATCTGTTTCCACCTATAATGGAACTATTCACTGTTGTGCACTCACACTGGTTTAATCTCAAATGTGATACAAGATGACCAAGTGGGTCATCATAACTTTAATTGATGTAATTCCTGTTACAGCTCATACAGTTCAAAATGCAGAATTTCAGAGAGGTGATTTTTACCTCTCCGACAAAAAGGTGTACCTACGAGCCTGAATGAATGACACACATAAAGGCTTTTTGTACAATTAAAGGGGTAATTTTCAGAAATTATATGGTATGACTGATGTCACTTTCCCCTGATGATTATATATTGTAAAATGTCACAATTCTGTAAAATGCTACAAAAGCTCCAGTTTAGCTTCATTAGTCAAATTTCTTCCAGTGCATAGTATGCTTTAAACATGTGCATTAGAGGAAAGTTATTATTATTAAATCAGTGGAAAAAATGTAACTATTATAAAAACATTTTGAGTGAATCTCATTAATGTTTGCCTTCGGCGTTTCTTTTTCTTACACTGACAGAAATAAAATAAACCATCATCATCAATACCACCATTCCTGCGTCAGTACGTCTCACACAGTAACTTATTTTTGGCCTGTTTTTGCTATAGGGACGGATCAGTGGCCTGACAGGACTGATGGACTTCCGCGCTGAAGGCTCTAATTCCCACGTGCAATTCGAGATTCTTGGAACAAGCTACAGTGAGACATTTGGGAAAGATGTCAAACGGGTCAGTCCAGAACATTTCATATCTTATATACGTTTTCATATTTTCTGCCCACTTGTCTGTGAACTTCATGTGACACTAAGTGTTTTTTGATGTTTTACATGAAAAAAAGGAATTATTTGCCAAAGCTTTTTTCCCTAAGTTTCAAGATTCAGTAACGGAGGTCTTTTTTTGTTCAGTAACTCAGAAATAACCATGTAGCTGTGCCATTTGTTAGCGTAATGTATTCTGCAGCAGGGTGTCCCTCCTTTGTCATTTTACAAAATTACACAATTGTGCCATGTCCCAATTTTTATACTGCATGCAATAGGGCGCAGAGATCAATTACAGCTACTGTACAGAGCTTAATTTTATTTTATTTTTTTGTTGTTGGTAGATGCATTTTTGCAAGGACTTGTATAACTGTCTATTCTGTAGGTGTTGAGGAAACAGCAGGTGCTGTGAAACCGCTGATGGAAATAGCTTTTCTTAGACATTGTCTCAATGAGACCACTTACTGTGTGAGGAGAGAAGTGAAATTAAAGTGAAATTAAAACATTTTTCATTTTCTCATGGACCCCTGCAAATGTCTCAAGTTTAGGCACTCAAGTCTCCAGTCCTTGGGAACTGGTGTCCTGCAGGTTTTTGTTCCCCCTCTAATAATTAATTATCCATGACATACCAAGTGAGGCTGGTTTACTACCGGGGAGGATCTGCAGGACACCTCGAGGATCAGAACTCAGCTCCACTTCTACCAGAACTCCTGGGGGTCCATTGGAGTGCTGGAAAGGAACAAATGCTGAATAGAAAAGCTTCCAACTGTCTGCTGTTTTTGCATGTGTTATTTTTCCATAGACCACTGGTTCTCAGTCCTAATCCTTAGGATCCAAAGCCATGTTGTTGTTTTTTCTTCATTCTGGGATGTCAGTTGAATGCAATTAACTTACTGGTAAGACTGAAAGTCAGCTGCAATCTGATCCCTGAGAGCTGCAGTCACAGAGCTTTAACATGACGGTGAAGTGTCAGGTATCAGGGTGCCCTCTACTGGAGCTCCTGAATTAACCAGATCAGTCTGCTATAATCGTCCATTTCATCACACCAACCTCCCTGGCTTGAAGGTTGTATGTTTGATCTATGGCGAGCACAGACATTTTATGCGTTTTAAAAATAATGAGCAGACTGCATGAGCTGACCGTGAAGTCTTCACCGAGAGACTTGTCTGATCTGATGCCGAAGTGAGAGATTGAGAGTGTTATTTGTGCACTCTTCTCTTAGCTGTAATTTGTTTGGATGTGGATGTCCTGATTCAGTCAGTGACTTCTTGTAGAATGAAGAGGAATTGAGTTTCTTGGCAATCTATGTAGAGCAGGACTGACCAGAAGCGGTAATGAAGATTTAATCACCACTCAGCCTAACTGAAATCATGAAGCCAATTCATCATAATGTGGCTATTAGCATTAGCTAGGAGAGAGACACATTACACGCAGTGCCATGTGTTTACACACACACACACACACACACACACACACACACACACAAACACAAACACAAGGGAACATACAGTACATAAACTTCCAGCAGCAGAGTCCCACATTTAGACACAGCGTGACACACAAACTGTTGAGTCTGAAAGTGCATGCACACACTAACATTAATTGTACACACGGTTTTGGATCTCATACACTAAGAGCATGAGCCAGGCAAACACAACAGAGGCCAGGGTGCACACTAACATGTGGGCACTTGTATCTCGAAATCATTAGAGGCAGAAGGGGACAGCAAGGCCAGATAATGGGATGCCAAATGCATTCAGTGCTGTTGTTCATTACCTGGCATGTCTATCTGTGTGTCTGCCCACTACTTGGCAGAACCATTTACTGTGAGAAAACAGGTACAATTTCATGTACCTTTCCCCTCTGTTCCCCTATAATAGGTTGTTTATATATATGTGGATATATAGATTCAGCATGTTTTTTTTTCCCCTGGCATTGTGTAAAACTGTCTTCCATCAACAAAAGCCAGACTGTGACATGGTTTCCACTGCAATGTATTGTAATGTCACGTTAATGTGTGTTTTTCCAAGTGGGGTGTAACAGTGATTTCACATCATGCTCCACCACCTCAGAGTCATCCTCAGTTTGTCCCCTTCTCCTCTCCCTTTTATCTCTTCTTCCCCATCCCTCCCCTGCCCCCCCCTTTCACATTTTTTCAGCTCTGGTTTCCTCCCTCTCCATCATCGTTTATCTGCATTCAGTCCATTTTCTCCCCAGCCTGATGGCTCTTAGATGAGGCGTCTTTCTGGTTAGAAACTGTAATGAAGACTGAAATACTATTTCCTGGATGGCTACTGTGAGTTTTTTCCACCATCCAGTGCTGCTGCAGAGTGATCGATGCTGTTGTTGTTGTTGTTGTTTTGGTTTCTCAGTTTGCTCTAACTGATGTGTCAGCTCGTCTCTAAGCAGATAATGACTGCCAGCTTACACGAAGCTCTTCATAGAAAGAACTCTACTCAGTTGAATGTAATGGTTCCTTCTAGCTAGGCATCTGGCATGCATCATGCTGTTGGTATTTCTCAACTGTGACCACAGTGAATGCGCTGGAGTTATCACATTTGAAAAAAAATTCATCTCATTCTATAACAAAAATATGACGGTTATACAGTATGTCAGCTTTATGTTGTGTGTAGTTTCTGAACAGAGAAGCTTCAAATCCTCTCAATTCAATGTTCTGTGTGTCAAATGCATTTTTCATAAAAATAAAATATACAGGATATAGTATCTCTTACATGCCAAAAGATGGTATTCCCAGTAGTCTACTGTAAGAGGCATGGCTTCCTGAGACATCTGACTATGCCATTAGCCTTAGAAATATGAAAGTGGGAAAAAAAACAGCCTCGGGTTTAAAAGTTAAAAGATATTTTTACTGGTGTGGAAGCTCACTCAGGCTGGAATCTGGATTTTTTTTTTCTGTTGCTTATTACATGCATTCTGGGTGGGGGTAGCCACAGTTGCCCTGAGAGCTCAACACACTAGAGTTAATAAAACTTCCCACCAATCATACTGCATACAAAACATACTGGAAAATATGTCAAGTTTCTGAGAGTCAAGCACTGAAGCCCAGCATAAAAATGGCTTCTTATTGACCTCCACTCCTTTGTCATCAGTAACCTTTATCTTGCACATCTGCCTCCTTGATCCTTCCTAGATTCACACCACAATCAGTGCAAGCACATCCATCCAAGTCTGGTTGCCAGCACTGGCCAAATGGAGCTGATTCTCACCCTAAATCAGCTCAAGTCCACACCACAAAAACCTAGCCAAATATGGCAGCCATTTATTGACCAGAGCAGTCTCACTTTTTGTCATCTGGTGCCAGAACGGAGCCAAGTGTTGGATGATAGGACAGAATTTTCTTATTGGCCATCATCAGCCTTTCAACACTGTTCATGGAGGGCCTAATGAGCTTCAAATGCCCCTCCGCATGTTTCGTGTACCGAATTGCAGTCGTTCATAGCTGATGTATTTGCCCCATTGCTCAACCCCATTTCTCACTGGCTCATGAAGCAGAAGTTGCATTAAATGGTCTCACAAGGGTGCTTCTCTCTTGCCAACAATATATCAGCAGGGGGTTGATAGGGCTGTTGATCCAATGATTAATTTGCCAAGCACTGAGATTTGACAATTTAGATATTTGGCTTTTTAAGAACTTACTTTCTGGCTCGTGCAGTGTTTTGAAACATTCCCTACCTGCTTAGACTTTAACCTGCAGGAAAAGAGAGACTACAGTGCTATGAGTTGCAATGGAAGCAGTAATACCATTTCACAAGCCAAAAAAGGTAACAAGACAGTAATATGATCATGACTGTATCTCACAAATGTTCATCATAACTATCATTTCATCATCATTTACCTTTGCTTGATTTGTGGCCATCTCTAAATTGATAATTAGATTTTTCATAATTAATTCCATCACATCTCTTTAAGCAGTACCACACACGTGTTAATGCTGAAATTCATCGGTCGACAACAGACATCAATAAAATTCCTTAAACCTCCTATAACCATATCCAACTTAGTAGTGTGGAAAATGGTATTAGACCGGTCAAGTTATTCAGCCATAGATAAGTAAACCACGGCAACATTAAAATTTTGAAACATGGTGATACTGTAATATGTTAAACTGTAATTGTGTGCAAATTGTCTTCTCACAAGAGTCTGCTTTGCGAGGAAAGCATTAAACTGGCAGTACCCACTTATGGTTGTTCCTGCTGCCACACTGGCAAAAGTAAATCCTCTCGAGAGTCTCAAATAATTGGATGAAAAGTGGATGATAGTTCCTCCACATCCCGTAATTTATTCTCTCTTATGTGCTCCAATCCATCATAAAAACAATATCGAACAAATGTTACCAACCTTAGAGCCATGCGGTTCATTTAAATGCACCTACAGTGCTCTTTGTTGCTCTCACCTCATGAGGTGAAGTAAAAAAATCATTTTCAGTTCATAAGTGGATATGATGAGTTGAAAGCAGAATCAGTTGTTCACTCTCTTTTAATGATAACGGGCAAGTCTGCATCCTTCCCACTATCATATGTTCACTTTTAGACTGTGCAGCAGTCAGGGTTTATTTATTTATTTTTTCTATGCTGTATGTGAGCCTACAGATCTCTTTCTGTCTTTCTTCGTATGTTGCATGCAGCCTTGTCTGAGGCAACTTAACAATTTATGCTGAAAACAGAGGGCATAGAAGATATCTCTGCTGGCTGTGTGCTGCACTGGTCTAACTACCGATGCAGACAGTGTGCCTAATCTTTTCTCCAAGATAAATCACTGAATTTAAAAGCTGCGAATAGGAAACATGTACACTAAATAAACACAGGAATGAAGAGGAAAAAAAATCATCATTGAGACTTTCATTTTCATGGTACAGTTTTCTTATTGCGCTGTCTCTGACTGATTTCATTCTGACAGCAGAACGAACTCACTTCATCTCATTTCTTCTCCTCATGTTTCTCTTCCCGTTTGCTCATTTCTTTTCCCTCTTGTCTCTTCTCCTCTATATTTTCCAGGCTTCTACTACTTTTCTGAAATAGTGGTACGCAGTGAATCCCACCTCCTGTTGCTTATTAGAGGTTGGAGTGACAGACTGGCGCCATGTCGGCCCAGCTCATTTCTAGTACATCAGGACAGATGAGATACCTTTTCTCTTGACTAATTTAAACGGCCGGCCCTTTTTTTCCCATGATAACACAACTGGCGCCACCATAGCCTTTTCCTCTGATGGAGGATTTTAAAGTGGAACATAAAAGGGAAACATATATTGTATGCGTCTGTATGGACACAAGACATGTATACAGCGCATTTCATAAGAATTAGGATTCATCTAGAAGACATCTCCCAGGAAGTAAATAAAGTGACATATGCTTTATGGTCAACGTACACTTCAGCACAGATAGGCACGCAGTCTTGTCAGTCCATCTGGTGATTCAGACAAAGGAGTGCGGGTCAATAAGAGGCTTGGTAGCATGATGGGCTTGTCAATATGTAAGCACCTGACGAACTAGCAAGGGAAAGGAGGAGCACAATGGCAGACTGTGGTTGCACTTCCATAATAACTTCCATAATTTAAATGGTTCCATGAAAGAGAACTGGGGGATTTCTATAAGATGTTTTAGGAGATACTGTAATTGAGACTGTTGTGGCGCTATGAATCCAGGGCTATTTGACTTCCATCCCTTTGTAGTTTTCAAGTGGTCATTGGTATTTACTCTGCCCCATTACAGATGATTATTCTACTGTATTGAGCATCATAACCATTAGCTAAATAGCGGCCCTGTCATTGTTATTCCAAAATGTCATTCGCTCGATATTCTCCATTATGCTCTAAGATAAAAACAAAGCATATACCTTGTTTCCTTCTATAAGTTATAGAAGGAAACAAGTGGGTGTTTTGATCTCACTTACAGTAGGTTGGCTCCTGGTGATTGATTGCTTAGTGCAAATTCATAGGATGACTATCTAAAACTTAAATCCTCAATGAGCTGACACTTCAAAGAAAGGAGCAGGAAAAAAGGTAGAAAAGCCCTTTTTTGAAGAGATTTGGCATCAAGTAACAAAACTCACTTTTTCTTTCATGTATCCTTTAGCATATTTTTATATAATACACCTCTCCTCGGCTGAAGCAGGACTCCAGTTTCAGCGGTGTGACCTTGAAAGCTATATGTTTTCCTTATTTGTAAGAGGAAGACACCTGTATAATTTGTTAACTTTTTGATCGTAAAGCAATTAGTCATCCACAAATTACATTTCCAAAGTGAAGTGAAGTGTTGCTCGTTGATATGAGGGCGGCGTGGCCTGGCTGTATGTATTGTTCGTGACCTTCCCAGTGGCATGTTGGTGTGCAAAGCTCTGTGAAGTAGAAGTGTTCCCTCTTTAGTGTTCTTCAGTTTACAGGGCAGAGATTGCTCAGTGTTTTTTCGCCGAGAACGGAGCTGCTCATGGAGAAAATAGTCCCCTGTGAAGCAGGCAACGCAGACTGACATTTTGCCCCCCTCTCACACACGCGCACACACACAAACACACAGGCCAGACACGGTCGCATGCATCCGCATACACAGATGACAAGTAGACGGGCTATTATTGAGCAGCACTTTGCCTACAGAATTGTACTCATTACCCACATATGGCTCAAAATCTACTGTCATTATCAACCAACAAACTTCTCTCACATTTCTTCAGCAAAGGGCAGTGCTCAAATGTCAAATACATACGGCATAACCCTTATCATATTTACAATGAACAACTCTATGAACAAGTGATTCCCAAATTTTTGGCATGCAGAGGGTGCTTACATAGACAATCTTAGATGGCAGATTTCATGAGTGGCATCCTGCATGGGGAGAAAACACTTTATATACACCCACACAAGCTGGCAGGTTATAAACATGATTCACTAGCTGTTTGCAGTGAAGCTATACATAGCAATGCAGTGTAACTCTTAAGACGGAGACAGAGGATTTGGAGGCTCACATGCTCTGCAGATGGTTTGCGAAGAAGAAAAGGCTCCACTGATAATGAAAAATTCTTGTTTTTGCAAGCCTCTTTCGTTGCCTCGCACGCCTCTGTTTCATTTACACTTGAAAGCATTTGTTGCTGCCTTGTGTATCAGTAGTAATTGTTGTTTTCTCCTGATTGTATAATCGTTTGCCTTTGCAAATGGTGTCAGTGACAGAGATTTATGTTTGTTCATTTTGTTTTTCTCATCAATCTCGACTGGTAGTCAAACGGAACATCGCACGAATATATATATATATTTTTTTTCCAAAACGTAAAGACAATATGCTCAGTTCTTTGCCTCTGAAATTTCCAGGCCCATACGCAACTGCCTATGTCTAATCAAGTAAAAGAGCAAAGGACTTCAATATTTTATGATGCTAGAGTTCAAAGTTAAGTGCAGGACTTGTGATGAAATCTTGAAGCTTAAAAATATCTCTACTCCTGTTCATAGTTTTGATCTCTGGTACCTTTTGCGACTTAATATTGAATGAAATGTCCAGATCCATCTTCTCGAGGGCCAGCAGTCTTTCAGCATTTTGTATAAACCTTCCCTCTGTGATGAAAGTGAGTCATGTAAGCTGCCTATTAAGATTCAGCTGGATGTAATTGTGCCAAAATGAGACAAGTGTGCATCCTCTCCTAGTCAGAAATTACCTGGTTTGAACTCAAGCTGTCATAATTTGGCAATGATTTACAGAAGTAACATTTATACAGATTATACTATGTTTTCAGAAAACATTTAATAATTTGTTGCAGTAAAATATATGCTCTTATATTTAGTGACAAAATGTAATTGTGATAGACCCTGTTAATCAGAAGACCACAATGATCCAAAATGAAAAGGTAGAACAAAAACTAAATATGCATAAAATAACATTCAAATTCTGGAGTTATTTCACAAAACAAAAGCAATCAGCGTATTTTTAAACCCCATTGCCTTTTAATAATGCCCCCCTCATTGTTGTGGAGTACAATGTGTTTCTGTGGGAAAGTTACCTGCACGAGGCTCCTGCCGGTGGGGCATGCGTGCTGCAGACTGAGCTGTGCTGTGGCCAGGAAGGCCTGTTGTTTGGCCCTGGGCCACCATTCTTGTCCTGTCAGCTCAAATCTCATAGACCACTCCAAATGATGTGTCAGATCCTCGAGAATCCTTGTCCAGCTAGCAGCACTGATTAAGAATTGAACAAACATCAGCTTCACAACTTGAGACATAGCTCAAAACGCTGACAGTGTGGAATGAGAGTTTTAAAGACGGAGGACGGTTTGGATTCAAGAAACGAACTCAAATGGACATGTAATGAGTCTGAAATTTTATCTGTTTTTATTCTGAGCAAGACGTCTACCTAAAGTCCTAATTACTTAACGCTATGCTTCTGCTCCTTCCTCTCAACATCCTCCTCCTCCTCTCCATCACCTCCATCTGTACAATTACTGGTAAAGTGTACTGTAGATTGCTTACAAAGTGTGTTGCAGAATTCAGTGGTGGCACTTGATTAAAGGGTTTCAGCAACATGCTTATAGCAGGCACTTATCATCTTGGTAACCAGCTCAGATGTTAACTTTGATATTGGCCTGTCAATGTCACTACAAACTGAGTTGCAAAGTGGAAGGATAAGATTATGACAAAGTAACTTACATCTGTTATACGTTTATCAATGAGGTGTTTGACAACATCAACTCTCAGAGAGCTGCTCCATTTTTATGTATTTTTTTCATTTATCTGATTTTTCTCTCTCCCTATTAAGCTGGCATCTTGGGACTCCACGCGTGGTTTGAATGGTAGCCTAAAGGAGAATCGGATAGAGAGCGGTATGCAGGGAGTGACGCTCAAGATTGTAACATTACTGGTAAGTTGTGGGAGTATGCTGAATCTATTCACACTTGACCCAAGTAGGCAAATATCTGAATAAGGAAAAAAACCCAACATCATAGAAGCAAAACACGTCAACACCTTTATATGGTTGTTCTTTACACCCACAGATTAACCTACAGTTTCTCTGAAATACACATTCAGGCAAATATAATACTCTAAATGCTCCTTTTTAACAGGAAAACTCACTGAATAATGTACTGAGACTAATTATTTAGTTAGATATATAATAGTTTTCTTTGCTTTCTCAGTATAATGACACAGCATTTCCTGCAGATGTTTCACAATAAAACAATGAGTTTAACTTTTAAAGCTTACAGATAAAGACAAATAATGGCACTTCTCTAATAATGGCCTGTCTTAAAGAAACGCCTACTTGTTACCTCAGCTAAGGCTCTGTGATATACAAAAGCTGTAATCTCAAGTTCAAGTCCTAGGTTCTCGCTGAGCTGTTCAACGCAGTATCTTGGCGAATTAGAACTCTTCTAATCTACTTTACACTGTTTAGTCACACCCTCTTGGAAGAGAGACTTTCAGGTCTTCTTTTCAATCTTATCCCTTGAATCTGGAGCAACAGAAGGCCGCTCAAAATCAATCCAACATTGCAGCAGGTTTTCTTCAGCTTCACCAATTCCAGCAGCTCGTCCCTCCTTCTCCGCCTCAGTCATTTTTCCTCCCCCTCTCTTTGTTTTCCCTCTTCTTCACACATGATTTACCTGCACCATATTTATTCACATAAGTTCTGCTCAGCTCTCTCCTGGCAGTGTCACTTAATCAAGTCATTTGCCTCTGCCCACTTCAACATCCCCCCCCTCTTTTCTATCCCTGTCCCCCTGTCTACTTCAGCTCTCTTCACTCCTCCTTCACCCATTTAATGCTGCCCTGACACTTTCAACCCATAAAAGAAGAACCATAGTGGGGTGCAATAAATTTAAAACGGTAATTTTCGTGTTGATGAACCATAGCCGTTGCCATGGCGCCATGTGTTACAGGTCAACAGTTGCTGAGGAAACTATTTTATTAAGATGAAGTCTAACTTAGATCACCTCAGAAACTCTTCATAAAGGTGTCACCCAAAAGTTCTTAAGATGACTGAATGTGTCCTCGCCTCGGTCGCCAATCTGGCCCCGAGGAGATTATGGTGCATCTTGATAAATGACATGCCGGTGATTAAGTGCACATACTCCATACTCTTTTCCAGAATTCGAGGATAAATTGTGGACTCGGAGACAAAATCCACACACTTTAACATTTCTCAGCATTATGACTGTCAGTAGTCTTCTCCAAAAAAAAAAGATCTATATTCATTCAAACAGGAGGAGCCTTTTGTGATGGTGGCAGAGAACATTTTGGGCCAACCCAAGAGATACAAAGGTTTCTCAGTTGATGTCCTGGATGCCCTGGCTAAGATCCTGGGATTCAAGTACGACATCTACCAAGTTGGAGATGGAAAGTACGGCTCAGCACTCCCTAATGGATCCTGGAATGGTATGATTGGAGAACTCATTGGCAAGGTTGGTTCGTTTTCTTTTTTATCGCAGTCAATCAATGTCCAGTCCAAATCATTTTTTTTCTGGGAGTCAGGCCACATTGTCTTGTTTTGAAATGGGAGCCCAATTGTAAGGCTCAGTAAAGTGGAAAAGATTAGAAAAATTATTATACGGGCCAACATCCATTTCTCCAGTGGACGACATCACCGATTGGATAAATGGCGTCTAATTTCTGTGTTTCGAAGGGGTTGATAAAGTTTGAGAATTTTACAAACTCTGTTATGAGTCACAACAAGGACCCATGTTTCCGTTGTACATTTCAGACGTTTTCACTGTAGGGCAAGTGCACTCTAACCCTACAATCCTTACACTGTTGTTTAAAAGGGGGCTGTGTGGTTGTACAACGATCAAGTGAACAGTTGCAATGTGATTACTGCCACTAGTTCCAGCATGTCGTCACTGAAATGACTTTAAGCGAAGGGGGGCTGATGTTTTCTGTTAAGATGAAGCAGAAATGTTTGATCATGACTTTGCACTTGATCAATAGCATGAGTTGTGTTTCCTCTGACATTATTGATTGATGTTTCTATTTTTAGTCATAAAATACACAGATAAGGAAGGGTGGAAATAATAAGGACTTAATTTCACGATTAGAAAACCTCAAAACTCCAGAGGCTTAATGATCTCCCTGGTTATTAGCTTCAAAGGCATGATAGAATAGTTAAAGGAGGCATGCAAAGTTTAGTTTAATAATGATAAAAGATCATTGTGGCAGAAAATCAAAAGCTTTTCCTCCTGCTGAGAGAATGAAGGTTCACAGAGATATTATCTGTCGGAGTAGTGAGTCGAGAGATTCATGTATTTTAAAATTTAAAAATGTGGACTGATGGTGGTTGTTGAAGAAAAGTAAACGAGCTACCAAAACCATGTCTCTTCTTATTGGGATTGAAAATGTGCACAATGAATTCCCTTGAAATGTGAGCATGTGTGTCGCAGAGTAGTAAAACGTAAAAAGACAAAGTAAAACAAAACTGTTGAAAAACCAAACTAATCTAAAGGTGCGAAAACATCAATTCAATTCTGCCTTCAACATACAAAAGTCTTTAAGGTATTCTGTTCAAATGCCATAAATATTTAAAAATAAAGCTTTTATAAGTTTACTAAAATAGGAACATGTGTCTCTCCATCAACAGCGAGCTGACTTGGCCATATCAGCCATCACCATCACACCAGAGCGCGAGAGTGTGGTGGATTTCAGCAAGCGATATCTGGACTATTCAGTGGGAATCCTGATGCGCAAGTCAGAGGAAAAAATCAACATTTTCTCATTGCTGGCACCATTTGACCTGGCAGTGTGGGCGTGCATTGCCGCAGCCATCCCTGTTGTGGGAATCATGATCTTCCTGCTCAGGCGCATCCAGGCAGTGCGCTGCCAGAACAATGCAGGAGGCCATCCGCCACCTTCTGTCTCCACTTCGCTTCAGAGCGCCATCTGGATTGTCTACGGTGCTTTTGTGCAACAAGGTGGGTATATGTAGTTTGAGTCTGGCCTCCACAAGATGCAGAAAACGCAGTAAAAAATCATGTGTTTGACATTTTTTGGAGGAGCAAAGCTAGGCACGTTTCAATTGAACCAAATCATACACCAACCTCTTTCCAGTTACCATTTCTTTGTTTAAAGGTGTGTTAACTGATGAAGTCATTTTTGAATCAATTTAGGACAGAAGCTTCAAATAAAACAAGTCCAATAAATGAAAATGCATACGTGGATGTCAGTAAACAGTGAATGTTGGTTCAGTAGTGTGTCACTTTGAGGCACAATGCCCACCACAGCATTTTCTAAAGGTGCCCTTGACAAGGAGAATTTCCCATCTTTAGGTCTGGTGGAGATCCAGGTATGTCTGGTTTGGATAAATGACTACTTCAGCAACTGATGTTAAAACCTGAACTGCATCTATCAAAGTCTGGCACACTGCCTCTGAGCCTTTTTTAACCCAACACCAACTATATTTCAAGACAAGCTAAATTCTGTATCTTTTCACTGCTCTGTCTTCCCCCCCTCCATCGTTTCTGGCTCACATTCCAACGTTGCCACTTTTGGTTTCGGTCAAGTGAATTGCATTATTTCTTGGGATGACGCAGGTCGCTTTGATATGGATCTGACTGCTGATGCATAGTGTGCCATTGTCAGAGAGCATAAACTTGGCAACCGTATCCCCCCAGTGATTTCATAATGATATACCAACACTTGGCTGGGTTTTGTTGCATGTTCAGTGCAGATTAAACTATCCACCCACAGACAGACTGACTGCCTTTTTCAAACAGGGACAGGCCTTCTTTTGTTCCATAAGGAGGTCAGGTAGAGGTAGGAAATAATCTGAAACTGTCTAGGAGGACCGATGAAAGTAACACTTTTTCCTTGTGACTAGAGAGTTTAATCGATTTGTTCCAAAGATGAAAGAGACTGCACCACAGTGGATGGTTGCAGTATGGTAAGATCCAGTAAAGTTTAAAGATGCACATTTCACATTCAATGACCTTAAGAAATCAGTCAAAGCCATATGTAATAAAAATGACTGATGTCGGAGTGCTATGCATCTGACAAGGCCTTCAGTTTTTTTGGGTTTTTTTTCCCCCAAGCTGTCCTAAGGGCGCAGCTGTGTTGATTGTGACACTTTCAGACAAATATGTTTTCATTACATTTCACACTCCTGAATCTTTCAGATGACATTTCCATGGCTTTACTCTTCAAAATTAGAATGTGTGCTGACATTTTTCTCATGCACCTCATAAGTTGTCGGATATTTGGAGAGAAAGAGCCAGTATGACAGAGAAAAAAGGAAGATAGAAAAGCTAATGTGACGAACCAGACTTCCCCCCCCCCCCCTCAAAGAAAACAAGTAAGGGCAAAGGACTGATGACATGAAGATAAGAACGTTAAAAAAAATAAAGGAAGAGGAATGAATATTAATGAGTACTATGCTCTCTGAAAAAGACAGGACTGGGATGCGTAATAGAATATAAAAGTGTGCAAGTTATATTTCAGGGTAGATGGTTTTGAATGCACTAAGCTCTTGGGAAAATAAGTGATGAAAACGTACAGTAATTACACAAAATCATTGTATGCATGAGTACTATCTCTAAAGTGAGAAAAATTACCACATACAGCAGCTTTTACACAAAATGGTAAGTAATTAAAAGACATGTACAGTCCAATGTGGGTTTCAGCAGAAGACTAATTAGACCAAATGATCACCACTATAGCTCACCCGTCATTTCAAACTGAGAGAAAAGAGCAGGGTTGATGGAAACATGTTGTCACTTCAAAATCATCTCGTTACAGAAATAGTCTGGCATCCATTTTTGATAATGAAGTAAGACTACATTGCACCAGAACAATCAATTTATTTAATTTACTTACTAAATGTTGGAGTCCGTTTTGTCATCGACTTTACCAATCTCCTAAAAGCTTACTTGAAATGCAGGAAATAATCCAAGTTCCTGAAAACATAAGGTATTCAGACAAAAAGCCTTTATTTTCTTGGCTCTTTCCGAATGCAAAAGCTAATTGAAACAATAAAATCGGGTCATGAGACCGTGATAATAACAACAACAATAATAATAATAATAATTATAAAGCACACCTACACTTTCTGGCAGTATTTCATCTTACTCACTTCTCAGATGTATGACATAAAAATGTGTTGCTTGAATGCAATTGCAGTGCATGTAATTTTCTCTGTGTGCAGTTTTTATACCCATGTGTTTATACTTGCACCTCCACAGGCAGCGACTCCATCCTGGGATCAGTTGCTCTGCGCATCGTCATGGGCAGCTGGTGGCTCTTCACCCTCATTGTGTGTTCGTCCTACACGGCAAACCTGGCTGCCTACCTCACTGTGTCGCGAATGGACAATACTGTCCGGTAAGGCACAAGTGACAAATTGCACAAAGGTGTAACAAAATGTACGGGCAAAAAAAAAAAATAAATAAACAAACAAACTATCAGAGACAGAGAGATTTATAGTTTTCTTTGTTAGTGGGAGAACTATGTATAGACATGTCTGTGCATATGTGAAAGTGTTTTGTGTAAGTGACACTTAAGCAAACATAAATAGATAATACAGCAGAATGTGCAGGTAAGTATGAGGAGGAGGAAGAAACAAAAATAGTAAAAACTCAAAATAAAAAAATCATATGCATGTATATACTGTATGTGCACAGACCTGAATATATCAATACAATAAAATAATAACAACAGTAAAAAAGAGTTTTACGAGTAAAAAAGGTGGAGCTTCTGCATTCTTTCTTCTAATCTTTGTGTGCATCAGCCTTGAATGAATGTGTGTGGTTCTCTTGAGGTAGGTCTTCTATAGTAAGGCCTTTATTAGGTGGTGACCTTTCTTCTATACAGTGTGTCTTCTTGAGGCAGCACACAGTACATTTTTCTACATCTTAAATACAAGGACAAAGGCTGTAGCACAGGCTGAAGGTTTTTCTGTGAGCATCTTTTATCAGCTGTGTATAGTGTTTGGTCTGTCTGCCTGTAATTTTTGACCTGCTGACTAACAACTAGCCTGTCCTCAGTCCAAAAGCTACTTGTCAGTGAATACAATTTGTGGTTCTGTCTCTCCCCAAAGAATGGGCAGAGAGGCATTTGATTGCATTGGGTCCATCTTCTGTTGAACAAATAGCCACATGTGGGCGTGTGAGGAGAGGGAGTGAATGCTAAGCAGAGCACACGCAGAGACATACATACACACACACACCTGTAAAGAGACCTTCACAGGTGTGTATGCGTGTGCGAGTGTGTGTGCAAGGGCATGTGTGTTAATATTTGGATTGGCAATTGTAGTGTTTGTTACAGTTTTGGGAACAGAATCAACCTAACTGTGAATTATTGCTTTTAGGAGTTAGAAGGTAGGGGACACTATACACTGTGAACAAATTTGAAATTAGAACAATCAAAACACATTCTGTACATGTCCTTATCTGCTATGTTCTGTAGTAACCTCTCTATATTACTCATAGCCTGTGTGGGAATCACCTCTGTTCTCATCTAAATTTATTGTGCAGAAAATCAGAGCAGATTTTAAGCAATAAAGCTGTACGGTCCATTCCTGAGAAATGAAATGTTCCGGAGGTGCATACGCTAAAAACAAGCCTTTTGTTTGTTCGTTAGAGGAGACAGCACAGGACTACAGCACCCCAATACAAATATATCTAATGCAACAGACATATACATATGCATTGATCTGTCTTTATTGTGAGGAGCTGAGCAAATCATTGTGATTCCAAAATATGTAAGTTGGGTTCTTATTTCAAATTAAGGAAGGGGAGATCTCTGTGTTGTACTCCACTGCTTTCCTGACATGCATAAGACGTTTCTTAAATTGCCCAGCATCAGGTCTTACTTAGCAGCACTGTGTTCAAATTAACTCTGCTGCTACATTTCCTAATTACATAATCTGTGTGAGTAAATACTGCTAAACGTAAACCTTGCTGTGGACACATCTTTGGCGACCCTGGCTGTAATTTGCCAGGGAGGTTTAGTAAGTCTGCCCCTTAACATCCGATATAAGACAGAAACCAGAAAAAGAAATGGCATAGGTTAATTAACATTTTGGAAGGACAATTTATTTTTTACCAAGACAAAAAAAAACACTACATTTGTATGCCAGGGATCAAATCTGACCAGCAAAGTGTGGGGGAAGTGATTTCTTTTTCCTTTTTTTTCTCACTACAGAGACCGATAAAAATAACACCCCAGACCTAACCTTAAAAGTGGGAGTTATGAAATTTAATGAAAAAACTGGCCACTCTTTTTAAAACATGCTTGTGATTCTTTGCCTGCCCACTTGATGTTGTTACAAGAGACGGTGGGTCCTGCTGTTACCCAAAATCAGAGTGTGCACCTGTCTGTCACACCAATGACTGATCTTCTATTATGAAAGTGACGTTCATCAAAAAATAAACGTGATCTACCACAGAAAGCACTCTGGATTAGCCTGTAGTTTGCCTAAATCTGAACCTTTAAAGGAATCTGTGGAGACATTGTAATCTCAGTTCTATGATCACCAGTCAAACCCTCTGAGACCTGATTAGTAGCCAGCATGCAGGTTTTTTGAGAAGAGGGAAAACTCACTCTTTTAAAGGTACGGCTTACTCATTTCAAGTGTAGTAGTAATAGAAGATGGGGCTTTTTTTCCCCCCATGTGTATGTGTTGATGAGACTGAAAGACTGAGCTGTGTCTGTAGCTGTATTTTACAAATCATCAAATGTTAAGAGGTGGAAACAGACTTGATAAGACTTCTGCATGCTCTGTTAATTTCAGTTTTAATCACACTTTGGGTGGAATCATTTTAAATACGAGGGATGCATCGCTCTAGAAATTCTCTCTCCCTTCATCCAGCCGCTCAGCTGTTACTTTCTGTGACTGCAGCCTTTAGTCATGCACATGCGCATTCGTAAAAAGCAGATTAGAAAACTCTTTCCCCTGTATACATGTCAGAGAAATCGGCTTTCTGCAAGAGAAATCTACCTGGGGAAATCAGGTTTCCCTAATCCCTTATACGATTACAGGAGCCAGGTTTCTCGTTTACATGACTTATTGGAGAAATACAACTGGAAGCTGGTTACTTAATTGCATGTAAATGCACCGACTGTAGGCTGGTTTGGAAAAGGAAATGCACTCCTTTGCGGAAATGCTCACACAATACCCCAATTCCAGTCTATTTCTGTGCTGTAGTTATTGCAGATAAGATTGAAAGACTGTGTTGTCTGAACCTGGACTCAAGTAACAGTATGGGAGCCAAAGAACTAAGAGAATTTGGACTGGCAATGGTTTCTTTTTATCTCCCTTTCCAGATGCACTGTACCTACAGAGTTCAGTCACGGCTCAGTTTGAGGATCCGTGATTTCAATCATCTATGAGTGTAATATCTCCTTTTATGCACATGATAACCTAGGTTTTAATTATACCAGGTGACTAAACATCTAATAATATTTACTGCCTCGTGGAAGGGGCCAGATATCTTCGTGTTGGCAAATCTGAAATGCCCTCCCTGCTTTGGAAATGTTTAACATGAAAGCACTGACTGTTTGTCCTCCAACATAAATCCAGTGGCCAAAACCTTGGAAAGATTCTGACGGATATGTCTTGACTTTTAAGAAACAGACAGAGTGAGAGTGAGCAGCAGTCCAACTTTATTCATTAAAAAATAAATAAAAATCCAAAGTCAAGCTCCTTTTTTAGATTCTTGGAGAAATCAGCTTTCCCTCCTCCACAAGTGAGTTACAGTGGTATACTGCCAAAAAGTAGCAGCTTGGGGTTTTAGCAGTGCCAAAAAAGGCTATATAGTACACCTTCCTTTTATAGTATATATGTGAGAAAGCTTCCTGAGCGGACTTCACTGAGTGTGTGCGATGGACCAAGTGTACCTCTGCAGGTTCTTAAATGTATCTGCGCTCATTAATTTGATACAATGGGAACACTTTACAACTTTGTAGTATCGTTATTTAAGCAAGTATTGTCATATTAGAAAATGCCTCTAAACACTACATGGCTTTCCCCCTCTTTTTGTTTGTTCTCTCTGTAAATAATGCTTTATAAAACACCTTTGGACACAGACGTGAAACTCGGTGATGTAAACTCTTTAGTGCTCATCTCTTGAGTGTGAGAGGCAGCAAAAGAGAGAGAGTCACATTAACTTCAAATGTTTTTTGGGTTTTTTTTTCTCCTCAAGGATATCACACAGATTAATATTAATTAGAGGCTTTGGCTGGACTCTGCTGTTTTTGTTTTCAATGTGGTTTTAATTGTTACTGCTATGGCCAATTTTACATGTTATAAAGGTAAATATAACCCTGACCAACTGTGCAGTAAGGCATTTAACATTTTTTATTCAAAGGAGAAAATCATACGGGCAAATTAATTACCTAAGAAGACAATACTCTTTAAAGTCACGTCAGGGAGGCAGAAAAAAAAAAAGTGGTTTCTGTGTGTGTGTGTGTGTGTGTGTGTGTGTGTGTGTGTGTTGTGCTTCTTTCAATGGTTCAGCCATTATAGCTAATGAACTGAGGGCTGGGTTGGACCTCTCTGTATTGATCATAAATCAAGTTTATGTTGCACTGATTTTAGAAAGAAAGGGCACGCAAGGAAAAGCCCTTAAAATGGGCAACAGATGTCCTCACTACCTTTATTGTATCTACTTCAAATAGTCACTGCCTTGTATCATCACTTGTTAGTTTGACTAACATTTCACTGAATCTTTGATTTTGAAAATGTGTCACCATCTGTCTGTTGTTTTTCATAGTCTCTTACAATACAGGGGCTTTCACCTCTCTTATTCATCCAATTTACTCCAGCTGGTAGATCTAAATATTTACAATGTACAATGTTATCTCTAATCTATAGTTTTACATGTGTAGTTGCTTGTGCTGCTACATAAAAGTGAGCTGTAAGACAGTATTAAAGCAGAATATTGTACTTGCTACAGTAAAGTTTGCAGTTTGACAGAATAAGCTGGAGACCATGCAATATCTAATCAGTTTTCTTCCTCTCTCGCTTGCTTTTCCGCTGCTGCACCGTATAGGCTTCTAATTAAATGGTTGAATTAGTCCAACATCACCATTTTGAGATAAGCTGTGCAATTCTCTCACTTTTTAGGGAATTGGTGAGAAGACAATCTTAGTTAAATAAACATTCTGGTGCTTCTCCAAAATGTTTGTTTTTCTAAAGAAATGCACAGGACAGCATGTCAAACATATCAACCAATACCAGTCAAGGCAGTAGGTAATCCCCCGGATAGACCGCCATTCAAATTACACTGGAAGCAAACACTAATTACAAAGACATTTGCATTCAGCAAGTATGACGGCGTACAAAATTGGCAATAATCTCCACATATAAAATACAGCTGCTGCAAGGAGCCTCATTTCTTATTGCCCACATAGTATCTGCATAATAAACATTTCAATCAGGAGAGACTTCAGACACAGGTATTGTTCATATAAAGTAGATTAGATTTTGGTGCAGAGTCTGCAGAGAGGGGCTAATGTCTAATCATGAGGATCAGTCCCATTATTGGTCAGCAGCTTAACCTCCCAACCTGGCTGTCATTATCATGACTGGTTGGAATCGTGGTGCCCGTCGTGCCAGGGGGAGAGAGCGGTGTCCAGAGGGGGGGTTAGCATCAGTGGCAGCAGCATGGTGCAGGTGCAACTAATTTGGTTAATAAGGAACACGTTAATTAGTGATTTGCTCCAATGTGCATAGGAGAGGGTCGTTTTAGGCTGACGGATTGGATGGAGTGAACCAGGAGGGAGTTCAAGCCTGAATTTTTAAAGTGATGGAAAATTCTGGATATGAAAGGACACAAGCCAAGAGGCTTAGCTCTGCATACAATAGTGTCATAAATTCACTAGTTTAACGACAGTCTGGCTGTTTTACCTAAAAAACTGTTGCTATGCTAATGTCCTAGCGATGCACTTTATGGTCTTTTTTCATTCCACTCATTTACTTATACGGTTAATTCATATCTGCTATATATCCATATTCACCTGTGCAATAACACCTCACCACTGCACATCTAACTGTTTCTTTCTTTTTCTCTTATTATTACTATTTACAATTTATTGTACATATTGTTTTTTTGTCTCTATTATTTAATGTCTCATTTTAATTGTGTTTGAGCTGCTGTAACGGTGAAATTTCCCCACCGTGGGATTCAATAAAGGATCTTATCTTATCTTATCTTGCTCAACTGAATTTGCAGAGGACTGACTATCACTATACTGTATTGCAATAGAAAGTTACGTACACAATAATGGATGCTTTTATCAATGTTGTCCACTTAATGTATCAATATTATGAAGCCTAAATTTGTTGTGAAATGCACAGAGGAGCAGAAGTTGTAAAATGGCTTAATTGTTAAAGCGTGTGTTCATCCGTGTTTTCTGACTTCCTACAAGCGTTTCCTAAGTCACTGTTTTCTTGCATCGTTGTGTAGAGAATTAAGACATGGTTGAGATTTTACAAGCTGACATATTGCAAGAAGCAACAGCTTTCTTGGCACGTAAAACAATCTGTGCTTGTGAAAAAATAATGCAGTCTTTATCATGAAATTAAAGGCACAGTCTGTGATCCAAATATAAACAAAAGCTATCTCCAGTGCCAAAAAGGTAAAGACCCTGATGGGCTCTCAAACTGTGGTTGTAATAGATAGTTTATATTTTAAAGAGTTATGTATACTGGGCTTATATTTAGATGATGATGAAAATGTTGATTATTTGTTGAAAATACAGCCTCTACTATGAGTATAGCTCACATTAAACAAATAGAAAAGGGAAAAAGGGTTGATTAGATCATTAATATCCCCTAGAGACCAATTCACACTGTGTTTTCTTGATACATTTCCTGCAGTCGTATCATTATCGTTCTCTATATGAGGCAAACTGAATGGTTCTCCTGTAAAGGCTCTGTCAAAGGAAGTCATTTTCAATTTTTTTTTCAATTTCCTTCTCCCCACCCCGATCAGTTTTGTATGAGCTCTAGTAACCCGACTGGCTAATGTGACCCTGACTGTAGGTCGTTCCAGGACCTGTCCAAGCAGACGGACTTAGCCTATGGGACTGTGAGGGAGTCTGCGGTGTACGAGTATTTCCAGGCCAAAGGCACCAACCCTCTGGAGCAGGACAACACGTTCGCGGAGCTCTGGAAGACGGTCAACAAGAACAACGGTTTTGAGAACTCCGTCTCCAGCCCGGCAGAGGGAATCAAGAAGGCGAGTATATTTATTTTGGTAATCATGAATAAAATGCTGTCAGAACATTTTGAACTCATGTGGTCTTCTGAGGGCCTTTTGCAACATGCTGTTCCGGCGAAAACCAAACTTTAGATTATTTAACAGTAACATTCAGCTAATCTGGGGACTATGCAGTATGAAAAGTAAGATTTCATCAAGTCAGTTCTTTCTGAAGTGTGAACTATTTTTAAAAAATCCTTATGGTTTACAAAAGTAAAAAAGTATCTAGTTCTGTCTAGATGTTCTGTCAGCTCAGGCAGAATGAATACTGCAGAACGTGAGCTCAGCCTTGGTGATAATTAACTGTAGGTTTTTACTGTCACACAGCCAGGTAGGAACAAACTGCAAATTGGTTAAATTAAATTACCATCCTTAATTCACTGAGGCATGTGAGTGAAATCATATTTTCAATCTATTGAATTGCGAATGTTTTTAATTATTCTATCAAACTCACTATTCTACTGAATTAATATTTTATGTATTCTGTACCCTCTTCGTCTTCCTTTAACACATAAACAAGCACAAACACGCAGCTACACACTTAGCAAACAGCAGATTGATCCATAATTCAATAAATTACAGTGACATCGAGATATGCGCACTTGTCATTAAACAGCTTTATTATTTTTTGCAGCTGATTGCATTCAGTGTAGTCAGGCCAGTTTGCATTGCACAGATGCATATATCAATGGAAAATAACTCTTCTCTTTCCAAACCCCATCTTATTTGTTAAGAAGCCATTTTATTCAGCTAGTTCACATCGCCCACAAACATGTGCCTCATTTTGACATCAATTTTATAGTTTGATGGCAATGTGATTTCTCCAGTATATTTTTGTTTATTATTCACTGAGTGAACTTGAGAGCCCCAATGAAGTCCTAATGAGATGTGAGGTGAAAAGGCTGTTCAGCTGTATCTGTTGAGAGCAGAGTCTTCCTCTGGAAGACGTAGGATGTAAGGACACCACAGAGGGGGGAGCCAGAGAAGTGCACACAAAAAAAAGAAAAAAGAAAAGAAACATCCAGAGGGATTTCAAGCAGATTTTCAGATGTGGTTGTTCTACATTTTCTCCACCGTGTGCGCTTGAGGCTACATCACATGATGGTGTTTCTGAAAATATGCTACACGCTGAGGAATGCAAAGCCAGAGAGAAATAAGGAACCAACTATTTTCATTGTCTTTTGTAAAGAAATCTAATGTTGTGCATGCTATTCAGTGTTTACTCTAAGGAGGGGGCAAAATGTGTGTGCTTATTTATGTGTGAATATTTAGCTCTACTGTTTGTTCTACTGATTGCTTTTTCCAAGTGAAAAAGTTCCTGTGCACCAACCAACCAACACAGGCTCGCAGGCAGGAGCAAAAGTTCAAGGAAAAAATTCTTATAAAAACTGTAACTCTTTACTAACTTCACAAGTTAAAAACACACAGGAGATGGCCTGTTGGTAATGTTTCACTGTAATTCAACATGTAAGTACAGGATGCTGTATGTGACAAGGGAAAGGCTCACAACATGAATATAATATAAGAATATAAGAAATAGTGGGTTTTTATTTGATAAATAGAGAAAATCATTTTTCACCCGACTTTAAGGAATATTTTTTTCAGGATCATGAGGTGTGTGGTTAAGAGGATGTTTTGTTTGTCTGTTTGGCACAATCTCCATCTCTGACTGGGGAAAGAAAACTGAAAATCTCCTGCTTGTTTAAGGAAGGTTTCTGTGCTTTAAACACACGATTCATGTATTTATCTTTTGTGTATGTCTTCTGTGTGTGCGTTGTGGGAACTTTTATTGATCTGTGCAGGCAAAGCGAGAGTCGTACGCCTTTCTGTGGGACATGGCGGTGGTGGAGTACGCTGCTCTGACGGACGTCGACTGTACACTCACCGTGGCAGGAAACAGCATGAGCACCAGAGGCTACGGCATGGCCCTGCAGCACGGCAGTCCTTACAGAGACCTCTTCTCTCAGAAGTACGTCTGGTGGCATATATATTTCAGCTTTAACACAACTCTAGGTTTATTTTTGGAGTTGTAGTTTTATAGCAATAGGTTCAGTCACTTATGTTAAGGTTGTGCTCACCAAATAACTCGCTAAGAATAGGTCCAACTGGGCATTCATTAATACGAGCAGTCAGAAGATCAGACAGGTTATAAATAAGATGACATCTTAGGTAGATTATTGGATGACTTTATTTAAATGTAAAACCAAAAGTGACAATAAAGACAGTAATAATCAGTTATCCAACAGGAAAACTATGAGAACACACAACTGCATCAAGTACAGTAGGTCAAAGTCAGTCCAGAAAGTAAGTCTGTAAATTCTGATGGTCAGTTTGGGCCACAAGTTTACCTTTATTTTCATTTACCTAAAGTGGAGGTTTGTTTACAATGTGTGTGATCATCTTAACGCTCATTATTTTGGCCTTGCTGGACCTATTTTCAACGACCGTGCTCCCAATTCTCCTTGGTGAGTACATCACTAATCATAACTGATTGAACAGATGGCCAGAGCTATGAAAGTAAAATCTCAAGTTGTAAAAAACTAATTTTTATATTTATGTTGACCCCATACGATTGCTTTTAGTTAAAAATAATATTAGAAATATGCTTCTCCAAACATTTATAGTGCAGTTTTACAAGACTGATGGAAACAGATTTCGAATCAGGGCAGCAAACCTCTTCCTCTATGTAAAATATAAATTCTGGACAAACACCATCTGAAATGAGAGGATTGATGACTCTGTAAACAACAAACAGTGCCTCGGTGAAAAATCTTAAATATGTGACTTGCAGGGGGGAAAAAAAAAAATGGTGAACATTTGAAGGCATCGGAGGTTGCGATTTTTCACGAGCGTGAATGTGTATAAATGTCAAAAGCTTTGGCAGCTGTGTGCACATTGTCAGAGTGCACCTTCTTGCTCTGAGTGAATGCGCAGGCCTGTGCACAAACACATGTGCCAGTCACTGTTGAAGAGGCTGAATAATGACTGTGCAGAAAGCTAACCCCTCCGCTGGGACAGATTCACTGTCTCGCCTCTGTTTGTGCTCAGCCGTCATCATTCTCCTCCACAGCATCCATCCATTCCTCCCTGCTCTCTGTGCGCTAACTAATGGGCTGACTGCAGCATTTGATCATCTTTGTTTCCACGTTTATACAATTTGATTCTTAACCAATTAATCTTGAAGCTGCGACTGTTTTTCTTTGCCTTGTTTACACAGAGCTGGTCTTTTAGCTCTTGTTAGCATCGGCGTCCACATCTTTAACACTCTGCTGCTGTGCAAACTGCAGCTTTTAATAGCGTTTCGCCCACTACGGATCTTTAACGAGCTAACACTCAATGCTAATGCAGTACATTAACAGAGTTTTTTTTTTTTCCATTAGTTTTATTTCATGAGCTACAAAGTATTATCATGTAATTACAGTCATTCAGAGCAGTCTTATATTGATTTTCTAATTTTCCTTCATGTTTCGTCTTTAAAATTATTTAATTTTCCACTCTCCACTCAACCGTCTTTGTAATTTGATTAGCCAACATTTAACATAGTCTGAATCAATGCTATTGAGGGATTTGTCCAGTGGCTTGAAACTGTGCACCTACTTACTTTCTTCACCACAGGATATTGGAGCTTCAGGAAAAAGGTGACCTCGACATCCTGAAGCAGAAATGGTGGCCGAAGAAAGGCCGCTGTGACCTGCAGAGCCACGCAGACGCCCAGCCGGAGGGACGGGCGCTGCGTCTCCACAGCTTTGCCGGCGTATTCTGCATCCTTGCTGCCGGGCTGCTGCTGGCCCTCCTGGTGGCTGCACTGGAGACCTGGTGGAACAGCAACCACTGCCGTAGAGAGCAGCCCAAAGAGGTGACCAATGACAACTCGTCCGGCCAGGGCCCAGGCCCAAGCCTGCTAACCCAGAACCGGGCCATGGTGGCCACCACGGGTCCCCCTGCCCCACCAAGGCCCCGGTCGAGACCCAGACCCCCGGGCCCCCCGGTCCTGCCCAGAGATGCCACTGCCACACTCTACTTTATGGATCCAGCAGGCGCTGACGCCAGCCCCGATTTAGTAGAGCTGCAGTACACCCAGTTATAATAGGTGTGCCCCTGATGATAGTCCAGACATCATGTGATCAATCTACTCATTCCTTCTCATGTTGGGAGAGAGGTTGGGGTGCTTTGTCAGGGACTTCCGAGGCTTCTCTCTTATACTGACACATGAAAACATTAATTGCCTGCATTTTGGCCCGAGCGAACAATCACAGTCACTGGTGATCTTGTGAGAGAAACCGCAGCTAGGATGCCAAAAGTAAACATAAAGGCTGAACTGCAAATTCAGAACCACACATTGAAATTGTACTTCTGAGTCGATAAGTGCTTCAGTTGTACAATAGCTCTCTTTAGCTAATCCATTCAAGTCTTAATGCTTTAGAGCTCTGACTTCATCTTGCTGCTGTCGACTGGGCAGCCCCTCTGCATGAGGCGTCCAGACAACTAAGGCTTGACATGGATCCCTAAACTAAAGTGTGAGCAAAAGCACATAGTAAAAGAATCTGAGCCTTGACCTGCCTGTTTGACTTGACAGTCCAACAATCCAGTAAGAACCACTGGCTAAGGACACCCATTTAAGACCAAGTCCTGTAGACTCAGTAGACACACAGTAAATCAAACTCCAGCACTGCGGGGTTTTTTGATGCATATGAGAGTTTGAGTTGCTGCTGTTGATTTCTATTTTAGTCTTTGTGCGCAGCTGCTCTCATAATAACCACATACGGCTGTCATGTAAGATTCACAAAAAACATCACTGTCTCATTATTTATAAAAGATAAGATGTGTTAGATGTGTTGTTTCAGTACAATCATGGATGTGTGCTCTATTATTACTGTGTTTGTAGATATGGCTTGAAACAATTTTCCACCTAATCTTTTGAGCTATAGGTTCTGTAGGCTTGAAGTGTGACTGTAAAAAGGGTTGGGGTTTTTTCTTGGTTACAATGGAATCAATTGCGGCAGGTTTTCACAGCTTAACAAAAACCTACATAGAAATTTGTGAAAAAATGCTCTGCTGTCAGTAAAGTAATTTTTTTATTTATATAGTCTAATATCACAAATCACAATTTGGCTTTACAATCTGCACAGCATGTGTATTGTCAGTAATGACGAAATGAGTCCAGTTTTAGTTGATAAAAAGGAGGGAATATAAATTAAAAGATCAGTGAAGTAGAAACACTTGATCAATAGAAAATGATCTGGCAATAATTTTGTGAAGTGTTCAGTTCACAGCATCACAACACATTAAAAATAGCCTCTCAAATGTGAAGATTTGCTGATTTTCTGTGGGGTTTTTTAACGACTAAATTTAGTACTTGTAGAGGAAGGACAGTCGGTCTGACAAAACCAAGACATTTGTTAGACAAATCACTTCATTGAAAAACTAAGTGCTGGTTGTGACTTATTATTTATTATTTGCGATTTATTAAGCAGAGATAAAGGTTCTTCAGTTATAGTTTTTCTTCACACCACAAACTTTTTACAGCTACTTTTTAAGCCTGCAGGGAAAGATAATTTCATCTTCAAAAGATTCAGGTGGAATACCACCTGAAATTGTTCAGAGAATCGCTGGCATCATGACAGCACAACCACACGTATGTGGACATTATGACGGCCATTAATACACCGACTGCAAGCCTGGACACGTCAACCAATTAAAGGAATAATTCTTATTTTGGGAAAATAACGTTATTTGCTTTCTTGCAGTTAGATGAGAGAATTGATATTTCTCTGTCCGCTGAATGAGAAGCTGTTAGCTTAGCAGAGCATAAAGACCAGAAGCAAGGAAAACAGCTAGCCCGGCTGTCCAAAGTTGTTTTTTTTAGGAGTTATATCATTTAACTATTTCTTGATGTCCAGCACTTCTGCAGAGCAACCGAACTTGATCACTAAGAGCAGTTACAGTGAGTAATCTGTTGTTGATGATGTTGAATTACATCATAAATTGTAGTTTCACAATGAGGTTTGTGTATAGATTACACAAACAATTTAAAACATGTTAATTTATAAACTTTATCTTCTGTCTAATATCACCAGCAACACATAACCGCATTTTAAACTATTTTACTGAATGTTTGTACAGTGCATCTTTAGAGACATACTACTAAAAAACATCCAATATCACCATGTGTTTTTTGTACAAAGGCTGGTTCCTTTGCATTTCTTTGACTTTCAAGGGTATGAAACTCTGTATGAAAATATGTATGCATGTAGTTCTTTTCTTTTTTTAAAAAAACAGTTACCTAAGATAGTCTTTGAAGAAAATCATCAGACTGGAAACAGGCATGCTTGAAATAGCTCCTCTCCTCTTCACACACAGACATGAGAGCGATACAGATCTTCTCATCTCCTCAGATGAAAGAAAGCGAATAAGAGTATTTCCCAAAATGTTAAATAATTCCTTTTATTACCTAAGTAGTAGTTAATTGCAATTATATGTCAATGTCCGGATCCACGGGGGACCGTTTTGGTAATGTATCGTTGTCTATGATCTTCAGCAGGTGACTAAGGATTACGGTCTGGAAAGGGTTTCTGGTCCATTGACATATAATGACATAACAAGCGCTTCACCAGGAGGGAGGCGGGACATATGGACAGACAGAGAGAGAGACTGGGAGGAGGCCGAGGCTCTTGACACAGGTCAGGAGAGGCCTGACGTACTGTACTGGATGGTCATTGGCTGTGTCAGGGCGAAGGGGGCGGGGCATGGGGCCGGGCAGGGGTAGACTGTAGTCGCTTCATCCATCATCTCACCCCCATGGTCTCTCCTGTTATTTGGCTTTTTTTTTTGTTTTGTCTGTCTTTCAGTGTGGCTTGACTTAAATGGGTGCATGATGATAGACACTGTGTGGAGGACAGGGTGCAGCCAAAATGTGTCTGATAAACAATCCCCAGCTCTTTATTTGGCTTCTCCCTCTCCTCTCCCACGTTTGTGTTGTCTCATTAATGTCCGTTTCTGGAAAACTGGGGTTATTTGTAAAGTATAATTTAGTTTACTGCAATTAAGTGACATTAACTAGTTTGTCTTTGTTCAAATGTTATTGCCTCACAAAGTCTGATTCATTGGATTTGTTCGTCCATCGGAGCCTGTCTTGTTAACAGCTGATGCTCCTCATGCAAGAGTCACCCACTGCAGATGTGTAGTAACCTAATTGTGGAGAAAATTTAAACACTTCTGCATGAAGAGACATCTTCGTTTAAGTTCATTTCAGAAGAAGAGACATTACCTTTTATGGCTCCATATTTCAGATTTAGTGTTTTAAGGTAATGTCTCTCCTGATGTTGGCTGCTTGGAAAAAAAAAAAAAATCCAGCATATATTAATTTATATATTTGGGTTTCCTGAATAGAGCTGAAATAAACTATTATTTCAGCATCTTTCAAACTCACTTTAAACATTTGTGCTAGAATTGTTCTAACTGAATAACAGACTACACTGCATGTAAACTGGTCATGAAAGTGATGAAACAACCAATGTAACCTGTCTTTCTCTGTCTTTGTTCAATCTCTATCTCCATCCCATTCTCTCTTTTAACCCTTTAACCCCTTTCACTGCACATTCACTTTCACTTTTATTCTTTATCACACTTGTCCTGTCCTGAATTACATTCATGCTCTCCCTTCCATTAAAACCTCTATTCACTATTCTTGCTCCTGACTTCTTTTTATTCCACACGCTCTCTATGGCTCTCTTTTTTTTTTTCTTTCCATCTATCTCTAGGACAAAGAGGTGAACCTGGAACAGGTCCACCAGCGTTTGAACAGCCTCCTGGACGAGGATTTGGCCCACAAGCAGCTGCCAGGTCAGTCTATCGAGATCTCTGCCCTGGACATTGGCAGCATGCAGCCCAGCCAGTCCCTGGAGGCCTTGTCTGCTCGGGACTACCCAGCCCATCGGGGGCCGCCGAGGCTCTCTGTGACCACCTTCCTCCAGGAGGGTCACGGGACTGGAAGGACACTGGGCGCGGCCGGTGGCAGGACCTTGCCCCTGCCCCTCAGCAGTGCCACCATGCCCTCTATCCGCTGCAAACACAGGGCACCCAATGGGGGGCTCTTCCGGCAGAGCCCAGTCAAGACACCCATGCCAATGTCCTACCAACCAGTGCCGGGAGGACCCATCCCAGAAGCCAGCGAGCCCAGCCACGGGACCTCCATCTGAGCACGCCAAACATTCACAGACACTCCAGCTCAAGCAGAATAGTGGAGAGCTAAACAGAGTGCTAACAGAGTGAAGAGATATAAATAAAACACTAAAAAAGGATTTTTATTACCAGTGTTGAAGATTCAGTGGGGCAAGACACTGAGACTTTAATGTACATATTTGTAAGTACAAAGAGAGAGAGAGAGAGAAGCAACATTAAAAAGTGTATTTTGAATATTCTCAACAGTTGAGTTTAAAAAACATAAAAGTATTAAAAAAATGACTGTTTGAATGGCTTTGTAAATTTTGTTCTAAAATGAATAAAGGTGACAATTCTTTGTGGTTGTTTTCTAAGTGCCAAGTTCAAAGATGTTTTCTTTCAGATCAACATTAACTGAATGTACTGTGAGAATTGATGATAAAAAGACATTTCACACTTCAAAGACATTGGAAGAATTGATTTGTTTCATATGAAAAAAATAAAAAGTATAATACAAAAACACTGAGATGTGTTCTTGAGAACATATTTAGTACACATATATATATAATATGTTTTTAGTGTGTATCTGACTCTGGGGGTCACTGATAAAACAGTGTTTTAGATCACAATAGAGGGGAAATGAAAGCCTAAAATGCTATTACACAGTCTCTAACGATATAATTAGTGAAATAAATTAGGGCTCATTATTTTTGTTTTTTAAGCGACATAAAAAAAAAAAACTATTGGAATAGGATTTGAAAAACACCATTTGCAATGCCCCCCTATGTGCTATAATCTTTTTCTTTTTTTTTTTAAAACTTGACTTGAACACAATACTGCATCAACAGCTTATTACATTTTCCTTCCATTTCCCTCTTCAGTTGCAGGGATTCTTTCTGAACAACAGTTTACAGGAAAACATTGGTTTACTATAAATGATAGTCTGCTCTTGCAGCAGGAAATGTTAACTTTTCGATAAATGGGTGCAAAATAGAAGTTTAAAAATGTATGCATTGTATTACCAAAATTGATGAGCCTAATACATATTTTTGGAAAAACATCATCAGATCTTTTATTTGTTGATCCATATATCAAACTAGCCTTTTAAATTTTCCAGGTCTAGGCAACAATTGGGGCTGAATGATGCCAAAAAAAAAAAAAAAAACAACTAATATTGTCGACTTTATCCATGTTTAATCCTATCAATTCCAACTGATAATCTTACCTCATGCCCAGGTTTTCCCTTAAGGGCCTCACCCTGGCACAACTACATGCACATGTACCAGAAAAAGGAAGCCAAGCCATACATGTGGGGATCGAGGATAATCGCTAACATCGGGCCCAACTCATAACTCACCCTCACACCACCATCAATCAGTCACACTGAGCAAACTCTAACTTGGTGCCAACCCCAACATAAGGGGTCCATTTGGACATTGCGGTTGGGGAAGGCAAACGTCGGCCAAGTGGGCTCAGCTGGGTTGGGGACATGTAGCTGGTCAGTGTAATGGCATCTGTGTGGGAGGCTAAGCACAAAAAGGGGTGTTAGCCGGGATTCAGAAATCAGGGAGTCAGACAACAGACTGGGTCGGACAATACGATGAATTTATCAAATTACCAACATTGTGAATCTCTTACAGAGCTTAATTTACTATTTCTATTACTATTTCCAATAATCTCTACATCTAACCAGATATTCAACTAACCATTCAGGTTTAACACCAGAGACGTAGAAAAAAGCCAGTATGGGAAAAGGTCATGTGCTTATGTAAGTTGTAATATTCATCACTAGAGATAAACGTGACTATATAGTGATATCAGTTTTAGATATTTTCCATCCAGCCATTTAGATTTTCATGAATGTTGATCCATCGCTCTTCTCTCCTGCTCCTCTTGTGAGCAGAGGGCTTACTGATGATGTCTTTGAGATTTGAACAAAGATCTTCGTAGTTTAGCAGCAGACTGCAACTGTAGACAACAACTGATCAAACATACTTCTGGCAAGTGCTCTGCCACTTCAAGTACTAGCCCCAACTTCCACACAACCGAGCAAACCAGGCATTATTTAAAGAGCTACTCGAAAAAGAAAACATTGAACATTTTGGCTGATCTTTCTGGTTAATGGAGATTTCAAATCGATTTCTTTTCACATTCGTCAGTACTGAGTTGAGAGATGCGTTTCAGTCGTGGACATCCATCAGCTGTTGCCAACAATGTGCAAGAATTCAACCTTTTCTTTCACATAATTTTATTTTTCTACACACCTTTCTAAAATATGCAAGTGCACCTACAAGTGGGTCAGACCAGGCACGGGATGCAGACCCTGGAGTAATCATTTGTGGTGCTCTACCATTCAACAGTCAAGCAATACAAGCAAATTGCAGTAACTGCTCCTGGACAGATAAGAAGGGCTCATTAAAGCAGTTTAGGGTCTCGGGAAAACACCTGCATATAAGCCTCAACTATCAACTATCGCTTTCAAGTATTTCATAGCAAAGTTATTGTTTTTTTCACATCATTTTAATATTTTCACTCTCAAATATTCAGTTTTTTGTATATTACAGTAACCAGGCCTTTTTCTATACGTTACCCCAAAAAAAGCCTCCAACAGTCATACCAGCTTGAAACAAATCTCACTGCTGCTGAAATGATAATCTGTTGCGATGGTTTATATCCAAGAAATACTGTGCATTTCTTCTTCGAGAAAAGAAATAGGTACGCCAGTGTCTCAAAGCTGTTTGTTGCATTTGCGAGGTGAGACAAGTACACCTTGTCACCATCACAAATGATACAAGGAAAACAGGTGTTGCAATCACCATTAATAGTAGTCTGACTGCATGAGTCAGCAATGCCAGTGGGAGGCTGTTCTTCACCATCACTTTTATATGTTAAAGGACAGCCACTGACCCACGCTGTTGGCCAGGCTGGGGTGTTGGCTAACATCTGCCTCCTCTAATACGCACGGAGTCGCCATCTGCTTGTTTTCACCTGAAGGCAGAGACTTTCACCGGGAAGAAAACAATCAGAGTTTCCTGGAGGAGTCACCACTGAAGCAACAAGGACGTGATCCCTCACTGTAAACGCTGCCAACTGCACTGACTGGTATGGTGCTGGGCCTGGTTCGTGAGATAGAGGGAGTGTTTGTCCAATATTTCAAATAATAACTAAGGTGCCTACACTTGACTGCACTGTGCCCCCAAAGTTAAAAACTTCAAGAAGGAAGTTGGGACTTTAAAATTGCTTCCCTCAAGTTTGAGCGCGTGCATGCACTTCAGCATACTCGAGCTAGAAGATCTGTCTGTGCTCATATGTGTGTGGAGATTGTTGATTTGCCCCCGTCACCTTCCCTGTCCAGCGGTCCTGCCTGCCAGTCTTGGACGTGGCGCTGAGCGATGCTGTGAAGTCTCCATGGCTGTGCTCAAAGGAACCACTGACCTTGTTCTGAGAGCTGAGCCGAGTCCTGTCAGAGACATACTTCCTGTTTTGCTTAACACAAACAGTCCACTGCCACCACTTTGTGTCAAGACTCATCTTATGACATGGCCTTTTTCACCTCCACATCAGATACAGAACAGACAGAAGCTCTGCCTCACTTTGCAGAAAAAAGAAAAAAAAATCCAATTCCCCAGAGGAGCAACTGAGATTACTTTTATCTGGAGAGATTACTTGAGCGGTCATCTTAAAAGACAAGTCTATTTTTCAGTATTGCATAATGCAGAATAAAATGCATGTATAAGTAAAATGTCTTTACGTAGAAATACAGATAATGTACTGTGCATGAAGGATCGCCTAATGGACTCCTGTTACTTGTAAAACCAAAATTTCCATCAGTTTTTCACATAGCACATTATCACGGGAACAGGGTCTTTGTAATTATACAATTCTGCCATACAAGACTCGCATGAATAGTCTGTATAATTAGCTCGTGTGGGCAGTGTGAGGCAATCTGCTATAAAATAACTTCTATTCTCCCTGCGGGGAGATCACTGACCGTCTGTCCAGACTGCCTCTGCAGCCTTATTATCCATTCATTGAGCCATCATACCTTAAACTGCACACAGGGCTTTCACTTTCTTGTCCTGAGAAAGCTCTTTGCCTTTTTTGCCCCCAAAACGTCCAATATCTGATGACATTAACTTGAACTGTTTCCATATTTTAGCGTAAAAATAGACCCTCAGTTTTCCTTGATCCTTGGTTGTATAACGTACAAACACGGTAATACACACAGGTCATGATTTCAAACCGTTTAAATATGATATCTCACCCTTTCTTCGAGGCAGATAATCCTTTTCGGCGGATAGATTTTTTTTAAGGCCCATCTGTTACCTACAAAGGCATCTATAGACAATGCAATAATTCACCCTTTAAAGTGCATGAATAACAGATGGGGAGCTTTAATTAGGAAACATAAATTAACTCAGCCACGTGTCTTTAAAGGAACATTTTGGGTTCTGAGAAATATATTCAATTGCTTTAATTCCTGAGAGTTAGATGAAAGCACTGAAACCACTCATGTCTGTATGGTAAATATGACGATACAGCTTAAAGACAGGTAAACAACACTTCTACAGCTCATTATCTAATATGTTGTATCCTGTGTGCAGTTTTATTAAAATTTGGTGCCAAATCATTCTTTTAAACACACACTTTTTTTACACATTAAACAAGCTATTTTTTGGTAGTATTTCCCAAAATGTCAAATGTTTTCCTCTTTGTTCAGAAAAAAATCTGATAAATTTTCATATTAGGTTTGTTTGATTTTCAACATATTCTTAAATGTGACACCGGTTACACACTTTTGTTTGTTTGTAATGCGAACATTATGTTGGTGTGTATTTCCTGATACCTACAGACTATAAGACTGTACATTACATTTATTTATTTATTCACTACATTCCTAAAGAGACTGACAGGCCAAGAAGCAACTTCACAGAAACGTTTTCAATCGATCAACCAATACACACTTTGTCTTACACAGTTTTTAACCAGTTATCTGTGGAAAAAATATACTCCCAAACCTCTGTTCCCCTGTAAACTACTTATGTCATATGTTAGCTTCGAAATGTAACATATGACTTGCCAAACACTTATGTTAATGTGTTGGCCAGAAAAACAAGTAGCTCTGTCCACAAAGTAGCCCGCCACACATACTTATTTAATAGTTTTATATATTTTCAGATCATACTCAACAGCAGATGTACAAGGTGAGATGAGTTTAACTGCACATAATGAAGTCCAAAAAACGTCATCTGAATCAGAGGTTCCGGCTTAATGCTGTTCAGATGGCAATCATTTAATATGTATTACTTTTAACAAACACACTCACTGTTCGATGAAAGGTTGAGAGAGTAAACAAACTTGGTAAATACTCAGAGCAGGTATATTTGCACACATTATGAGTGCCTGGGTCTCTCTACCTGAGCCATTTTCATAAAAACTGTTTCTATGCTGCCTTGATAAATTATTAGTAATATCAGTTTATGTTCCACTTTCAACAAATCTTGTGAAATGGTGACCAGACAAAGACAAAACAGTTTACCTTTGAGTGAGGGTAATAAAGACAGTGGCAGTTCAGGAGTCTGCAGCCATGCTAGCAGCTCTGTGAGGCTGTACTGATGGGCAGTGGGATTTTAACTAAATGCTTACATGCAAGCATGCACACATAGTCACTGTAACAATGCTATAACCTGATGTGTAGGGAAATGTTTACCATGCTCAACATCTCACTTTAGCTCATCAGAATGCTAAAGCCTGTGAATGTCAGTGCTTGGCAGGTGGTCATAAAATAAAGTATTGGACATATTGAAGCATGACTCGCTGCTTCCAGACTAACACATTGGATGGACCTCCATGAAAAAACAAAGTGGTGGACCAACCGGCTGACTATGCCCAGCTGCCTACATGAGTAAAAATAATTAGTCAACCATTTCCTGAACAAGACAAAAACAAACAATGTGATGACGGAAGAGGACAGAACACAACTTTAATGTACACCATGGTGGGAGAAAGGAAACTTTTATGCTGTACACCTTTGGGACACAAAGAAGTCCAAACCTACTGCCGTGAACTATTGTGAAAAGAAAACTGCTCTTCATTCCTGGCATTATAATAAGAAACACTGTGGCTTAAAAAATGTTGAATTTTTCATGAAGCAGAAGGGCCTCTACTGTGAGAGTAGAGTTGTTACACAATGTTATTTTATATTGGCAAAGCTGCATAAGTGCTTTACTGTTAAATTATGTATTCTTTACTCCTTATTAAACTATTTGGTGGTCCACCCACAGTAGAGGTTTCTCAAATCTGACTACCTGCATGAAATTGTCCAAACTTTAAAAACAATCTCTTTGCATTAGTGTCGTTGGAAGAACGTGACAAACGTATTTTCTCAGATGTGGTAGATTGCACCTTTCTCTGTAGCTGTACTGTAGCTGTGTTGCAAAATCCTGATGTAGCGTATTTATTAGAGACATACAGTAGACCTCCACTGTGGTCCAAAAAATAAGCAAAAGTCCTGAAATATCTTCAATATTTAATATTCATGACTTTGCATCATGTGAGTGTAGTTTGATCAGATTTGATTGCACTGCCCAAATGTAAGCAAAAAGTCCAGCCACTGCCTTCCACTTTGATGCTAAATTTCACTTGGTACATGGTGCATCACAGAATATAGAAATCTCTTGTGAAATATGGAAGAAAGCTGTTCAGAGTACGAAGCAGACTGAGAAGAAGTTTTCAGGGTCAGTTAAAGCTGGACAGACACGGTGCATTTTCATTGATCTTGCACATTGCGTTAACTCACACCACATATTTTAATCTGCCAGAACCTGCAACTTTTATGCTCAAGCTGTATGGATCAATTGATCTGACAGGAAGTGGCAGCTTAACTACTGAACGTAAGCGCAGGAAATCCTTGTACTTTTTTTATATTGACTATTCCAGTAGTCAAACAAGTTGGCTGCATCCTCAGCAATGTTGAAAAACCGATGGAGCCACAGATGGCTGAAAGAGAAAAACAATATGGTCTGACTGTCTCACATCACAGCAGTCTCAAGGCTATGGTTTTAGTCACATGTAAAACGCCAATGATATCCAATAATAAATTAAATTACTTCCAGTCTTTCTGACGGCAGCCACGAGGGATATCAGAGTCTGGAACACCACACTGTTAGTTTGATAAGCTGTGAAACTCGTCGTAATAAGGAAATGCTACAAAAAAGTGACACAAAGGCACCTTTATATGTTTTTGGACAACAGTGAAGATCTTTGATACAGATAAATAAAGTATGTCAGGCTATGATTTTTAGATTAAGATTTTCGGATACTAGTAAAAAAAAAAAAAAAAAGTAATAATATATGCAGTTTATACTGTTAGTGTTGTTGAACTGATATTTGAGTTAAGATGGCGGCGCGCAGCAGTGCAGAGCGGCTTCTTCTCGTGCTCCCGGGGTCAAGCCCCCCATTAGTACTTTTCTGGTTGGTCTTGAGGCCAACTTTACCAGGTTTTGCTTGTGTAAACAAGCGTGTAAGGTACACAGCCAAACCGAACTTATTAAAATAAGGGATGGTTCGGCCATGGCCACGAGCACAACACCACAAACAGCGGACCTCGGACTCAGGGCCCTGCTGGGCAGACTAGACTGCAGCTCCTGAGGACACCGGACTGGCGCAGCGCTGCCCGCCGGACAGAGGGCAAGAGGAAGCGGTGTGCGCGGAAGCAGAAGAGGGGCAAACAGGGGCGGACTGCTAGCCAGGCTAAAGGCTAACGCCGGGAGACCACCGATCCCGTCCCTGTTCCTGTCCAATGTCCAGCTCCCTGGACAACAAGCTGGACCTACTTCGACTGAGGCTGGGGGTTTCCCGTGAGATGAGGAACTGTTCGGTGCTTTGTCTTACGGAAACCTGGCTGAACGACAACATGCCAATGATGCCGGACCCACCCAGCTTCCAGCTCGACGGCCGGCTTCTCTTCCGTGTGGACCGCAACCAGCAGTCGGGGAAAGCCCAGCGGAAGGCGGATTATGCGTTCTACGTGAACAAAGACTGGTGCACAAACTGTACTCTGGTGAACAGCCACTGCTCCGAGGCGATAGAGCACATGACTGTAAAGTGCCGGCCACACTATCTGCCCCGTGAGTTTACGGCGGTGTTTGTTACGGCTGTTTACATCCCGCCGGGTGCTAAGGCTAACGAAGCGCTAAAGGAGCTTCACAACAACATCAGCTCGCTCCAGCACAAACACCCGGAGGCATGCATTTTACGTGGTTGCGGGGGATTTCAACCACGTAAACCTGACAGACACCCTGCCTAAGTTCTACCAGCATGTCACCATACCGACACGGGGAAATAACACGCTGGACCGTGTTTACACCAACAAATGCGAGACGCATACAGAGCCGTCCCCCACCCCCACCTGGGCTTCTCTGACCACATCTCCATTATGGTGCTCCCTGCCTATCGTCCTCTTCTCAGACGCCACACACCAACGCAGAGGACCATCACCGTGTGGCCCAGTGATGCTGTCCCCGCACTGCAGGACTGTTTCCAGCGCACAGACTGGCAGATCTTCAGGGAGGCAGCTGTCCGTGAGGGAGAGGTGGACCTGGAGGAGTATACATCGGCTGTCCTCGGATACATCAGCAAGTGCACAGAGGACGTCACCAGCACCAGAACAGTAACTGGATATCCGAACCAGAAACCCTGGCTGAATGCGGAGGTCCGGTCTCTGCTGAAAGCCAGGGATGCTGCGTTCAGGTCTGGTGACAGACTGGCACTCAGAGCGGCTAGGAGACAGCTGACTGCAGGAGTGAAGAGGGCCAAGGCCGCATACGCCCAGAGGATCCAGGGACACTTCACGTCCAACGATCCAAGGAGTATGTGGAGGGGCATAAAGTGCATCACAGACTATAACACCAGAGATGCACAATGCCCCAGGGACCCCTCTCTACCCGACGCTCTCAACAACTTCTACGCCCGCTTTGATGACACCTCCCCCAGCACCAGATTCACCCCCCCCCCCACCAGGAGAAGAGCCCCTCAGGGTGACCGCAGCAGAGGTGAGGAGGACCCTCCAGAGGATTAATCCACGCAAAGCTGCTGGTCCCGATAACATCTCCGGGCGGGTGCTCAAGGGTCTGTGCATACCAGCTCACCGAGGTGCTGACGGACATCTTCAACACCTCTCTCCAACAGGCGGCGGTCCCCACCTGCCTGAAGACCGCCACGATCATCCCCATCCCCAAAACACCCACAGTAACAGGCCTGAATGACTATCGGCCGGTAGCCCTCACCCCGATAGTCATGAAGTGCTTCGAGAGACTGGTCATGGCCCACATCAAGGACTGCGTCGACGCGTCACTGTGGACCCGCACCAGTATGCATATAGGAAGAACAGATCCACAGAGGACGCCATTTCTTCTGTGGTCCACACAGCCCTCACCCACTTAGAGAACAAAGACTCTTATGTCCGCCTGCTCTTTGTGGATTTCACCTCTGCGTTTCAATACAATTATACCATGCAGACCCTGGTCCAGAAACTCACAACACTCGGACTGAGCTCCACCCTGTGTAACTGGGTTCTGGACTTTCTGACAGACAGACCGCAGTCTGTGAGGATCCACGACGTCTCCTCCTCCTCCATCAGCCTCAGCACCGGCTCCCCCCAGGGCTGTGTGCTGAGCCCCCTCCTGTTCACCCTGCTCACACACGACTGCTCAGCGATACATCCGAGCTGTCTGATCGTGAAGTTCGCGGATGACACAGCTGTGGTGGGACGGATCGCTAACAACGACGAGTCCGACTACAGGCAGGAGGTGGAACACCTGGAGGGTTGGTGCAGACAAAACAACCTCTGCATCAACGTGAAGAAGACCAAGGAGATGATCGTGGACTTCAGAAGGGGCAGACACCTCCCCCTCTCCCCTGTACATCGGAGGGACTGCGGTGGAAGTGGTCTCCAGCTTCAGGTACCTGGGCGTACACATCTCTGACGACCTCACCTGGAGCAAGAACACTTCATGTCTCATTAGGAAGGCACATCAGCGTCTCTACTTCCTCAGGAGGCTGAGGCGCGCCGGGCTGGGGAGCTCAGTCCTGACCTCCTTCTACAGATGTGTGGTGGAGAGCGTCCTGTCCTCCTGCATCATCGTGTGGCACGGCAGCTGCTCGGCGGCAGAGAAGAAGGCTCTGCAGAGGGTGGTGAAGGCTGCACAGAGGACTGTGGGATGCAGTCTACCCACCACCACGGACATCTACACCTCCAGATGCAGGAAACGGGCCTCCTGCATCATGAAGGACCCCACTCACACCGCACATGCAGAACTGTTTGTCCCCCTCCCCTCAGGCAGGAGGCTGCGGAGCATTAAGAGCAGGACCACCAGACTGAGGAACAGCTTCTTCCCGGAAGCTGTGAGACTGTTGAACTCTGGAGGACCCCTGTAGCCCCCTGCTGCCCCACCACCATCATCACCCCCCCCCCCTTCCACTTCCCTCCCTCTTCTCTCCCTCTTCTGACAGCCACCCAAAGAAATACACTGCAACACCTGCACAGAATGCAGTTGCTTTTTTGCACTACAGTTAATCCTATTTATTCTGTTATTTTGCACTACCTCATTTTTGCTTTTCTATCTTGTTTATTTTATTTTGTAATATTATACTTTTTTTTAAATCTTTTATACTTATTCTATTTTTGGGCTTGCACCGGGACCAGGGTAGCTAATCTCGTTCCTTCCCATGTTTGACTTGTGTTGGAATGACAATAAAAATCCTTGAATCCTTGAATCCTTGAATCCTTGAAAAATATAATTTTTTAATCCATATCAATTTTGCATATTTGAAATGCTTTTAATATTCATATACGGCACTATCAATACTCCAGGTACCAGCTGTACTTAGTCGCTCTCTCTTCTCTCTGACAGAAAGACGAACACTGCTGTGCCCACATGCAACCACCCTCCATCTCATTCACTCTGCTGTCCTCTTCTTCTCACCCGTCTCATTCGCTCTGGTTGTAGCTCTTTAAACATGGTAGGTGTAGAGCCTCCGCAGGCCCGTATGCAAGCGATGCCGCAGAGCAGGGATAATGAAAGGGGCTAACACAACAAATTTAGCAAAGTACCTGAAGGGGCGACACGCCGACCTCTATAAAAGAATTTTCAGAGGTCGGTAACAGCTCCAGTTTCAACATCACTGAAGCGTGAAACTAGACGGCCCAGTAAAGTTGATGATTAGTGTGTTGTCCTGTTGTTGGCCAAACGGTCATTTGTAATTGAAAGCTAAACTAATCCCCCTCAGAGCTATCGCAGAACATTTATTAATAAAAGTGTGATATTTCTCTTATATTACCAGAATGAACCTGAGAATGGACCTGCAACCAAAATGTCTACCCTATCAGCTGTATTTGAACAACTAAGAAAGTCAGATGCAAACCAGTATTGTCAGTTTCTTCCCTCAATAATCAATATTTTTCAAAGCTAGAAATTCTAGTACTGTGACAACGCTACATTGTCTGTGTGTGTTACATCTAAAAAAGTTTTTTTCCAACAAATGCTTCTTTCATCCTTTACACAGACTGCTCTGTTATGAGGTCTCAAGAGATCGACTGATGATTAGTTGCAGCTGGATGTGCTCCAGGATTTATGTTAAGCTGTCATTTTTATGCACATTGTAGTTCATGCGAGCTTAAGTGCCAGGTTTTAGCACGTTTTATATATGCATGCACATCACATATTTTATGTATCATATGTTCAGGTCAACAGTTATCTCGCTGCAAGGGACTGTTCATTGTTTTTGAATCAGTTATATGAAGCCAGTTTCCACCCTCTGACCACCTGTCTTATTTTAATTCTTAAGAGAGAAATGCAGGGGTAAAACGAGGTGAATGTGATGCCTATACTGTCTCTGCTCACATGTTTACTACCTAAAAAGGAGTGTCTGTCTACCTCCAATCTCAGGTCAAAACACAACCTTTAGTTTAACGCCCACTGATGCGTCAACCTCTCGTACATGATAAATATAGGTTCGGGTTTATCTCACAGAAGTAGCTTTGTCTGTTTCTTAATTATAGAGTTAATGCAGTCTACAGCACAGCAAACCCTGAAGCCTGCTGCAGGCTCCATATGAGCTTTACATTGCTTATGTGACCAAGACACCAGCACGCCATGTGGTATTATATAACCACACTTCAATTCAGGCCACATATGAGCATCTGTGTGGGCCCCCTTTTTATCCAAAACAATAGTCCCCTTCTGCAGTTTTGTCCCTGCTCATCACCGTGCTGTAAGTAAACACCGCAGAGAATTCTTGAGCTTGACTATTTAAAAGGACTGTGATAAGACTGTAAATGAAATATTCTGCATTTGGTACTTTGCCTGGTGGTGCAGTCTTTTATGTGTCTGGCATATTGGAAATTTTATTTGATAAACCAACCTAAAAAAAAAAGGTACCTAAATGGCTGGGTTTTGTGGCACTATAGAGTAATGCTTTTCTGGGAGGGTGCCTAGTTTGTTTGCTCCCGTACACATGGACACATTTATAAGCACACAGGTCACATAATACACACTCCTGGGCAATGGTTTCACACTCTTCCAACTCATCTAGGAGTACCAGCAACACGTCAAGAAAATGCAACATACAAACAAGGCCAGTGAAGATGAAGAAGACGGCAAGCGGATGTAAACTATGTAGGTTAAAATAAATAAATAAGACTTTACAAATGTTTTATGAACAAGGCATACAGCGCATTCACTAGCCCTCAAGAACACACACAATGCTTCTTGGTGACCTTGGAGGGAGAAAAACTCATACAGGGCAGCTTTAAGTGAAAGTACCTTCCCCCACCAGTCAGTACTAAAGCATTTACATGCTAGCAGGACAAGTGCTAGAAGACAAGTGTGTTTTCTTCCTGCCAGCATAGTGGCTGTTAAAGCTGTGATTTAAACTGCAGGGCCTCAATAAGAGGGTACTACAGCCACTACCATGCCTCGACTTAGCGTTGGCGCCTATAAACTGTAGGAACAATCCAATCACTGGTTCAAACCATGATCAAGTGAATTGTTATTTACCCGTCGCAACAGTAACATTAGTGATGATATCTTATTATTATTCTGGTGGCGTATGGAGTGCCAAACAACAAATCGGCCCTGGCAGGTCAGTTCTGTAGGGGCCTCTGATACCTCGCCCTCTCTACATCATACAGCCACCAGTGACCCATGCATGGCTTGTAATGGGATTAATTAGGATGAGATAATGACTTTGTTGTGGAGCCAAAACAATGCCCTCAGAACACAATGGGGTCAATTAGCAATGACCTATGATTACCTCACCAGATACTGCTTTTGATAACAGGAGGCCTCTTGTTTCTGCGGGACTGTTTTGGCAGCCGTGTACTGTTTTCGTTTGGTATTTTAGTACTTTTTGTACCACCTCTGTTGTCTTTCAGCGCGGGTGAATCACAACACTGCACTACGTCCATTCCTGATAATATCCTCATTAAATCATTTATGCCACATATGTTTTTCCAGATAACATCAGAGGAAGAGCTCCCCAGTTGAGCTGCTTAGCTTCCACCTTATTCCACACTTAGGTCAAATGAATGTGGCACATCCATTTTTCTTCCTTCATGTTGCTGGAAAACAGATTAATATTTATTATGAGGCCCAGTATATGTGAAGTTGCCAGGCTCCTACCTGAGCAGAGCAGTATTAGCTGTGTGATAAACAACTTCTCACTATTTGATAAATAATCCAAGAGAAACACAGCATCCCGACAGAGCTATGAAAGTTTTATGCCCTGTGCCGCCGAGGCTCTTTCTCTCGCTGAATACCAGACATAACTCGGGGAGCCAGCAGAATCCCAATATTTCTCTATTTCTCTCCATCTATTTTTTGCCCTCACTCAAATATGCCTAAAATGCCTCTCTCTCTCTGGCTTGTTTTGAGTTGAGTATTTGTATTTTTTTTTTCTCCCTTGTATGCTTGGGAAAAATGTTCTCTGCTCGCCAACAGGTTGCCGTGCACCCGCACTGTGTAAGTCTTGACATACTTCTTCCCCTGCAGCCGGGCCAGTTAATGAAGACGCTATTTCTAAAGCATGTGTCTCATGTGCCGAGGAGCCAGAGAAAACTGTCCAAACGGAAAACACACACGCACACACAATAATAAGCATGTGATAGAGACTGTTGCTTATTTGGGTATTTATTTTTTGGAGTGGCAGCTTGTGTGACCATCTGGTCAAAACAAAAAGAAGCAGACCTCCATCATCTTTGCTGTCTTAATATTATTCATCAGACACATTCTTCCATGAACTTACTGCGCTCCAACAATCTATACATTTGATTCTGCTGCAATCGTCATGTTGAGCCAGTTGTTGACGGTTTCTGCCTAAATTTGGCAGATCATTTAGAACATCTGCAGTTTTTTGTTAATACACAGTTTGACATATTTACCACGTATTGGTATAGATATTACTGTACACTTTAATTATACAATCTAGCTCCCTTTGATTTTGGAACTTTCTGTGGGAGTTTTAATCACTTTACTGAGGGATTCTTTTTAGCCATGGATGTAGGGATGGCAGTGTCGGTCTGTCGGTAGGTTTTTTCATCATTTTTTTAGGGTTTTAACATTGTGACTGAATGATTCCAGTATTATTGAACACTTTGTTAGCTTTATACTGATTCATCAGTATTTAGAAGTGGAAACTGTGAACTGTTATATAATCAGTCAGTTACATTCAATCATTAACATGTCTTTTGTACCTGAACACACTTCAAATCGACTTCAGATAACTTAAATAACTCAGATATTAAAAAAAGATAAAAAAAATTAAAATTTCATAAGGGTGTACAAAGGGTCATATATATCCACAAAAATCAGAAAAAACAACACTGAGGTTTGTTCTGGCTGAATTCAAGTTGCTTCAGCCAATAACATTATTTAAAGTAAGGCGAAACACTTCCTGTCTTTCTCCACAGGGGCCGCCAAACTCAACACAAAATAAAAAATTCCACTGAGCTGCCTTAAAATTATTTCAGTGGTGTCTCTCCTTGAACAAAAAGGTTACAGCTAACGTCATCTTATCCCATGTTAATCTCTTAAAGTCTTGAGACCTTTTGGCAGACATTTCGTGCCTTCTCATAACTTTTTTTCAGACATAGAAACTGACTTAAAGGTTTATGTCTGCTAGAAGATATTAAGTGTTTGAAAAATGTAATAAAGAAAAACACTTCTGTTGTGGCAAATTTATGGTGGTGGAGAGAAAATTGCAAAAGCTGTCTGCATTTACTCTTCAGGTCTATTTTTATACAGCTCTCCCAGACAAAAAGGGACTGTGGGAGAGCAAAAAAATAGTTTTTACTCTTGCTGCCCTCTCTTTCATTCTCTCATTGTCTCACTTTCTCTCCACACTCCATTATCTCTGCGTTTCCCCCCCATTCTTTCTGTAATGACTATCTTTAGCGAATTTATTAATTGAATTTATGAATATTAATTTAATGATTAAATTATTTCACCAACAGAGAATGTGGCGGTGACAGAAGAAAACAATAAAACAAATTTTCAATTAAATGAGGATATCTAGCAAGTTTTACTGGTCGTTGCAAACTCTGGCCACACATCATTTCCTCATTTAAACAGCACATTTCGGAGAAGCAACCGGTCGTATGCAAATAAAATGTATGTACATGAAAGTACCATTTTAGATCTGCAGTTTTAAAATGATAATATTTCCTGAACGCCGATGAACGACGAATCCTAATGAATTTGGTGATCCCTTGACTTTTCATCCTTATCCAGTGAACACCCACAGGATGGATTGGTTTGCAAGTTTACATTTGTTGTTTTAAGTGAAATTCTCTTAACTACTGGATGGATTGCTATAAAATTTGGCACAGACATTAATGTCCATCAAAGTGTAATTTGCAGAAACGCTGGTGATGGATGAGCGTCTTTGTTGCCGCTGGCTTATGACCAAATATCTGCAGAACTAATGACGCTCCCATCAGCCTAGCTTTGCGTTTAGTGCTAATTCGCAAATATTTTCATGCTAAAACTAAGATAAGATGAATGTCATAAACATTACAACGTTAAATATCAGCTTGTTAGCATTGTCACGGCTAGCATATAAGCATGCTGAAGATAGCATCTGGCTCAAAGCATCAGAGTTTAGACCTCCACATGTCAAAATGTTGTGGGGCAAATGAAGCAATGAATGCAGCAATTTAACACTTTTGCTATTTAGTTTTACAACTTCACCTTCATTCTTTCTTATTACAGCTCCTACTTTTTGAGTTTTTACATTTTCATTTTCTGGCTCAACACTGAAAAAAAGGATTAACTTGTGTCACATTAACCTCCTGCAGATATTAAAATACTCAAGTAGGCATACAAATCATCATTATCTACAAGTTTAACATCAAATGGCTTTAAAGACAAAACATTCATTGCAACAGTAATTTATGGCTTTATTGTCTCTTTAAATACATGTGACCCAAAAAAAAAAAAAATAAATAAATAAAAAAGGGAAACAGACACACGACAAATTAGTCTAACAGTTAATTATGTGGAGAAACAAGTTTTTGCTTGTCGAAAAATGAAACACCCCCTTTAAAGTCAGAAATATTTAAATCCACATACCATAAAATCCCTTAATTCCTAATGGGAATTTGTTCAAAATAAATTATTCTCGGTGATTGATGATTGTAATTTTGGTATAAGGTCATAAAGTGTCATTTGCTGAACAGACTAATCTGCAAACATTTAGCTGCTCTAAAACAAATTTTACTGGCGCAATTCACTCAAACAAAACAGAAACTTGATATATAGAGAATCATGAATGTAAAAAAAAAAGAAGCTTATTTCTCATCATTTTATTTACTAGACTGAAGAGTATTTGCTCTATCTTACCAAAGTATTTGGGTACCAGCTGGTATTGCTGATACCAATTTGTCCCACTTTCTCGCTTAATCCAAAAAGATCAGATGATCACAGTGCTTCCCATGCAAAGTTCTGCCTCTTGCTCTACAGCAGAAAATATATTCCTATGCAAATTAGTGAGATATCATCTGGCAACTTCTGGCAACTTTTTGAGGAGCAATTATTTTTCTGCAGCGCAGAGTTGGCGTTTCCACTTATAAACCTGTTGAAACAAACTGAAACTGAGGTTGGTTGTTATCACACTTTTTTCATTATTCTCTGAAAGAAAAAAAAAAAAAGTGGAAAAACAAAAACTGATATTTTCCATGTTACACACACTACTGAATGGCAAGAATTATAGATAGATTGGAAAATTGTCAAGGACATTTTACACAAGCTTACAATTTTAAACAACCTCAGACAACCCCATGAATAGAAATGTAGAATTATTTTAGTTTCGAACTTAACAGCTACAGCATTTTCTTTTTAGAATGTGTGAACCAGAATCACACTTGGCTGTCAAAATATTGTACATATTTCTGTTTCACATCAGCTCACCATCTTTGACTGAACCTCTGAGCCTGGACGGCAATCCAACAGCCGTGTGCAGGTTTATGAACCAGCTGCTGTTCACTGAGAGGCAGCCAACACACTGGGCACAGAGTACATCCACATCCACAGCTCAAAGGAGAAAGAGATGCAACCACCAAACATGAACATGTTGCACTGTCATAGTAATTTCCTGTCTGACATTTCTTTTTCCCCTAGGTGTTTCTCTAATACTAAAACTGAATACTGTCTGTCTGTCGGCCGAGGAATAAATAAAAAATTCTGTGTTAGCATCAAAAGCATGACCCTGAATTCTACAACATCTGTACAGAATTAGAAGTGTATGTATAAAAATGCATGTAATGATAATGTTTCCCTGCCAGTTTTTCTTGTTTTAAGAAGTAGAGCTCGAAATTAGACTAAATGGCTAGTTTAAATTCTGGATTTTTTTTGCCTTCTAGTTCACACAAATAGTGCAGTGATTGATGATGTCTCCATCTGCTCAGAAGTAAAACTGAATGTATGAGGAGACATTTGTCAAACTGTGAGTCATCTAATATGAACTAATGTTTCTGCCAAAGATGTCCGATATTCGCAATGGATGAATCCAGTGTGTTTGCCCTCCAGCTGCTTTTACACAACGGTAACATCTGCTAACAGTAAGTACATTTATATGCATTTACATAATAGTCGGTACTCTGTCATTCTGAACTGCTCTAAACTGACTTGTTAAATAACATGTTAATAAGAATCTGTAATCGGGGTGTAAATTAAGAGAAATCCTGGTCGACACAGCTCATTTTCAGCCCTACAAACATGATTTCCTGTATTGGGGTTAAAGTGCCAGTGTGCATGTGCATGACAGACACAGGGACAGGATTGCTGTGACAGCAGTGCTACGGGATGAAAGAAATATTATTACACGTTGTGTTGTGTCCTTGTAACCAAAATAATTAAATCCAAAGTTCAGCAAAAGTTGAAAACTGACAGGAAGGCTGGGCTCAGAAAAGCTACAGCCCTGCATGAGAAAAAGGAGCCCCTTTATTTATTTCAATGAGACCACGCTGTTGACACAGCGGGCACGCAAAGGACTCAGAAAAAAATAGCTATCTGGCAAAAAAAGTTGAGTTTTGCCACAAACCAATGAAACATCATCCTGCACAGCAATGTATCCAAATAAAGGCACATTTCTGGTAGATAACTTTGAAACATGAACACCATTTTTTCCAACAGCCTTCATAGAGAGCACCAGAGGCAGACAGGGAACTTGAGGTGAGAGAGGTCCAGATCCACACAAGTCCAGATCTGTATCAAACTGGGGGCGTCGTGATAACTGGCCAGAGTTGTATAAATCCTCACACAGATTTACAAACTGCTGTCCAGTGCTCTGGTGTCTATGGGACCCTCAAGTTAACACATGCATTGTTCAAACTGTTCTTTCTGGAAAATATTTTGTTTCACACGTACATGAAATACCCACTAATATGGATACTTACATTCTTTTTTATGAATATAAGACCATTTTTCTTTCTGAAAAGCTACTTAAATTAAACAAAAATATATTCTAGAAGTCTGAAAAAGTATGTTTCAACAGCTGCAGTACAGTACAACACTTGAAAGAGACCTCATTCATAAAGTTGCAGTGCCATCAAAAACTAAAGATTATGTGTGTATGTGCAGGTGTTCCTAATGTAGGGCATACATACATCTAGTACACTGGATGTACTAGATGTATGTGCCCTCTTAAATCCTCCAAAGAAATAACAAAAAACAGACAGAACCAGGATTTACCTAATTAACCTGGATTCTTGTGTACTCAACTAAAGTGTTTGCCCATCGAGAAAACCAAATCACTACACAACCGCTCCCTCCGTTTCTGAGTGTCAATCTTTTTGATAATCAACTCAACTTGCAACTTCATCTGCAGACAATTTGAGAATCTGTATAAAAATGAGTCTCATGTTTTCTCAGAGAATCCCCTTAAAGAAAACGTAACACGCTAGTTCCCAGAGTATAGGGCCAAATCGGACTAGACAGGGCCTGGGACAATTCAAAATATTTATTGCAAGAAGTCAGAAGCAATGTTTGTCTGTTAGAGACTGTATCTCAGCTGATTAATTGAGTTTGGGAGATGGGAGAAGTTTGAGAAATAATCGGCACGGCACGCTGTGGGTAGCGTTGTTAGGCTTTGCAGTGCAAACCGCAGTACGTAGACACCAGATGAGTAATCGTGTTAGGCAGACGGCCGCGTAGCTCGAATATTAATCTCAAAAGTGTGGCAGATGTGGTCACTCTGTTAGAAGGACGGCACTGAAATTTATTTCTGGAGTGAGTGAAATGACAAAACACAGAGATATGGAGACACACCCCTGCTGCAGAAACAGGCAAAGACATATGTATTCACACACACACACACACTCATAAAATACACAAAACTTTCACACGAAGTCCTTCGCTGTTACTGTCCCGAGTTCAAGTTGTCTGCATCTGAAGTTCATGCTGACAGTTTGGGTGAGTCAGCCTGTCCTCTACAAAGCAAACGAGAGCTGAAGAGTGGCGTGTGTGTGTGTGTTGTAGGTGGTGGAGGAGGAGGGAGTGTGGAGGGTGTCGTGCCTCAATTCAAAGAGCCTTCAGTTCTGTGGCGGCACGCAAGTTGCGTCAGCAGGGCAGAACTAAACTGCTTTAAGCTTCAGTAGCTGCCCTGCCAATTGAATTCAAAGTGGATATAAGGTGAATTATGAGTGTCAAACTGGATGTTCTTTGCTAAGTTTGTTTGCTTATTTAAATGCCTGCTCAATAATTAAAACTCAGGTCTGCTTCAACACTCACGTGTTCACAGGTCGGACACAGGACGCTGAAGGTGTCCGATGAGGTTTCCTGTGTTTGCCCTTTAATTAAAGTAAAAAAGCCACTTATTGATAAATGAATGTCAGAATTACATTCAGTGACTTAAAAATATCCCCTCCTTGAACCGCCACCTTACTGTGGTGGAGGGGTTTGTGTGCCCGAATGATCCTAGGAGCTATGTTGTCGGGGGCATTACGCCCCTGGTAGGGTCTCCCATGGCAAACAGGTCCTAGGTGACGGGCCAGACTAAGAGCGGTTCACAAGCCCATCATGAACAGAAGAACATCAAGGACCGTTACGTGCCGCCCGGATTGGCGTTACAGGGGGCCACTGGCCAGGCCTGGGGTTGGGGCTGCCAGGCGAGCGCCTGGTGGCCGGGTCTTTGCCCCACGGGACCCGGCCGGGCTCAGCCCGAAATGGCGACGTGGGCCCGCCTTCCAGTAGGCTCACAACCCCCATGCAGGAAGGTCCATGAGGGGCCGGTGCAACGTGGTTTGGGTAGCAGTCGTGGCGGGGGGCCTCGGACGACCCAATCCCTGGACCAAAACTCTGGCAATAGGGACATGGAATGTCACCTCGCTGGGGGGGAAGGAGCCTGAGCTCGTGCGGGAGGTTGAGAGGTACCGGCTAGAGATAGTCGGGCTCACCTCCACGCATAGCTTGGGCTCTGGAACCCAGCTCCTTGAGAGGGGCTGGACCCTCCACTACTCTGGAGTTGCCCAGGGTGAGCGGCGGCGGCTGGTGTGGGCTTGCTTATAGCTCCCCAGCTCAGCCGCCATGTGTTGGAGTTCACCCCGGTGAACGAGAGGGTCGCTTCCCTGCGCCTTCGGGTTGGGGATAGGTCTCTCTTGCTGTTGTTTGTGCCTACGGGCCGAACAGCAGTACAGAGTACCCGGCCTTCTTGGAGTCCCTGGGAGGGGTACTTGATAGTGCTCCGACTGGGGACTCCATTGTTCTACTGGGGGACTTCAACGCTCACGTGGGCAACAACAGTGATACCTGGAGGGGCGTGATCGGGAGGAACGGCCTCCCGATCCCGATCTGAACCCGAGCGGTGTTCTGTTATTGGACTTCTGTGCTAGTCACAGTTTGTCCATAACGAACACCATGTTCAAGCATAAGGGTGTCCATCAGTGCACGTGGCACCACCAGGACACCCTAGGCCGGAGGTCGATGATCGACTTTGTTGTCGTTTCATCTGATCTCCGGCCGTATGTCTTGGACACTCGGGTAAAGAGAGGGGCTGAGTTGTCAACCGATCACCACCTGGTGGTGAGTTGGATCCGCTGGCAGGAGGAGGAAGTTGGACAGACCTGGCAGACCCAAACGTATTGTGAGGGTCTGTTGGGAACGTCTGGCTGGCCGAGCCCTCTGTCAGGGAGGTCTTCAACTCCCACCTCCGGAAGAGCTTCTCACAGATTCCGAGGAGGGAGGCTGGGGACATTGAGTCCGAGTGGACCATGTTCTCTGCCTCCATTGTCGACGCCGGCATGGTTCGAAGAAGTTGTGGACGCAAGGTCTCTGGTGCCTGTCGTGGCGGCAACTTCCCCGAACCCGGTGGTGGACACCGGAAGTAAGGGATGCCGTGCCAGGCTGAAGAAGGAGTCCCTATCGGACCATGTTGGCCTGTGGGACTCCTGACGCAGTTGACAGGTACGGCGGCAGGCCAAGCAAGCCGCAGCCCGGGACGGTCCTGGAGGCAAAAACTCGGGTCTGGGAGGAGTTCGGTGAGGCCATGGAGGAGGACTATCGGTCGGCCTCGAAGAGATTCTGGCAAACCGTCCGGCGCCTCAGAAGGGGGAAGCAGTACTCTGCCAACACTGTTTACAGTGCAGGTGGGGAGCTGTTGACCTCACGACTGGGGACATTGTCGGACGGTGGAAGAAATACTTCGAGGATCTCCTCAATCCCACCGACTTGCCTTCCAATGAGGAAGCGGAGGCTGGGGTCTCTGAGGTGGACTCGTCCATCACCCAAGCCGAAGTCACTGAGGTAGTTCGCAAGCTCCTGCAGTGGCAAGGCGCCGGGGGTGGATGAGATCCGCCCTGAGTACCTCAAAGTCTCTGGATGTTGTGGGGCTGTCTTGGCTGACACGCCTTTGCAACATTGCATGGAGGTTGGGGACAGTGCCTCTGGTGTGGCAAACTGGGGTGGTGGTCCCTCTTTTGGGAAAAAGGGGGACCGGAGAGTGTGTTCCAACTACAGGGGGATCACACTTCTCAGCCTCCCCGGGAAGGTCTGTCTACGCCAGGGTACTGGAGAGGAGAATTCGGCCGATAGTCGACCCTCGGATTCAGGAGGAACAATGCGGTTTTCGTCCTGGTCGTGGAACACTGGACCAGCTCTATACCCTCCACAGGGTGCTTGAGGGTTTATGGGAGTTTGCCCAACCAGTCCACATGTGCTTTGTGGATCTGGAGAAGGCATTCGACCGTGTCCCTCGTGGTATTCTGTGGGGGTGCTCCATGCGAGTATGGGGTCCGGGAGCCTTTGCTAAGGGCTGTTCGGTCTCTGTACGACCGGAGCAGGAGCTTGGTTGGCATTCGCATTGCCGGCAGTAAGTCAGACCTGTTCCCAGTGTGCATGTTGGACTCCGGCAGGGTTGCCCTTTGTCACCGGTCCTGTTCATAATCTTTATGGACAGGATTTCTAGGCGTAGCCAGGGGCCGGAGGGAGTCCGGTTTGGGAACCACAGGATTTCATCTCTGCTTTTTTTTTTGCGGATGATGTTGTCCTGATGGCTTCATCAGGCCAGGACCTTCAGCATGTACTGGAGCGGTTTGCAGCCGAGTGTGAAGCGGCTGGGATGAGAATCAGCACCTCCAAATCCGAGGCCATGGTTCTCGACCGGAAAAGGGTGGCATGCCCTCTCCAGGTGGGTGGAGAGGTCCTGCCTCAAGTGGAGGAGTTCAAGTATCTCGGGGTCTTGTTCACGAGTGAGGGAAAGATCGAGCGTGAGATTGACAGGCGGATTGGTGCAGCGTCCGCGAGTTATGCGGTCGGTGTACCGGACCGTCGTGGTGAAGAAGGAGCTGAGTCGAAAGGCGAAGCTCTCGATTTACCGGTCAATCTACGTTCCCACCCTCACCTATGGTCATGAACTTTGGGTAATGACGGACCGAAAGGACAAGATCGCTGATGCGGATACAAGCGGCCGAAATGAGTTTCCTCCGCAGGGTGGCTGGGTGCTCCCTTAGAGATAGGGTGAGAAGCTCGGTCACTCGGGAGGAGCTCGGAGTAGAGCCGCTGCTCCTTCGCATCGAGAGGAGTCAGCTGAGGTGGCTTGGGCATCTGTTTCGGATGCCCCCTGGACGCCTCCCTAGGGAGGTGTTCCAGGCATGTCCCACCGGGAGGAGGCCTCGGGGAAGACCCAGGACACGCTGGAGAAACTATGTCTCTCGGCTGGCCTGGGAACGCCTCGGGGTCCCCCCGGAAGAGCTGGAGGAAGTGTCTGGGGTGAGGGAAGTCTGGGCATCTCTGCTCAGACTGCTGCTTCCTCCGCGACCCGGTCCCGGACCAAGGCGGATGAAGAAGATGAAGAAGATGAAGACTTAAAAATATGATTAATTGTTTATTGATCTATTTAATTTCTGAATGACATTTAGATGCTCTGTTGTGTGCTTGACAGCAAGAACAAAATGACACAGGATTTCTTGTATCCATTCGAGGAGATGTATAATGAGGGAGGAAATGGTCTTTTCCTGTAAAAAAAAAAAAGAAACCCCTCTAAATCCAAAGTCAAGAGCACGCTTGTATTTGATCTATCAACATTGTTTGAGGTCTCCATGTCTGAAAAACATCTCTGTAAAACTGATTGTTGAAGCTCTACCCTGTGGCATTTGTGAACAAACAGTTATGTTTACATTCAGCCTTTGTTGGAAGCACGCTGTGTGAATTCAAATTGGACGTGTTGGATGTGATTTTCTCATGCATAAAACATACGTACGCAACAAATATTTGAAACCAGGGCTGTTGAGGTCTTCACAGTCTGTAAAAAAAAGTGCTATTTATATATTCAGTTATATTCTTTGGAATATTAACCATTATCTCAACACATCCCACTTGTCTACTTTATATTCTAGATAAGTAACTATGATCGTTGTCTCCTAACAGCTTAAACCTGACATTTTAAATTATCTCCTGCTTGGCCCAAAAAATGTGATTTGGCATGGCGTCGCACTACACTCAATGAATTCACTCATTAAGTAATTGCACAGAGTTCACAAAAAGCCTGCAGAGAGTTCTGCCACAGCCCACTGACGAGGGCGACCTGCCAAAACGTCTATGCTTCGCCCCCCCGTGCTATTTATAAATGTGCTGAAACAGTTTTGAGTGCCTCAGCATCTTTTTGAGTTCGGACCTCCTTCTCAAGTTTCCACCAGCTCGGGCGGACAGGCGCCAAGATGTCAGGTGAGAATGGTGTAGGTCTGTGTCATCCTCCGCATACTCTCACACGTGCACACACACGCGCTACACACACCTACTGACCAGTTTGCACGCCGTGAGGCTGCTGTCACGGTGCCCACGGCAGGACAGATGTCCCTTCATATGGACAAAACCAGAGAGAAGAGACAGCTTAGATCTCATTAGCAAATTACTACATCGGTTCATCAGCATCCACACCACGGAGCAGCCTCGGGCTCTTCCTCCCACTCGCCATCAACAGCTTTCATCCTCGTTCAGGAACCTTTGTCCTAATGTTTCTTAAAAAAACAACCTTTCTGCTTCCATACTGAAAACCTCCTCTCTTATTATGACAGGTGTCTTTATTTTTTTCCTGCATGTACATTATTCTTTCAGTTTGCATTTTTGTAAAACCAAACTCCATATAGCGCTTCACACAGCAGACTTTTTCTTGATCCTGTGCTACATGCGACAATCTGCGGCACATATGCTCATAATAATTACTGTTATTATGCCTTTAACATGAGAATGTGCATGCTGAAAGAGTTCGGTTAATGCATTCCTCAGCAGCTGCACACCTGCCTCTGTATATAACATAACTAGTTTATTATGGTTTGGGTGAAGAATGACTAAAAAAACACACAAACATATTACATAATCATAACCTCCGTGCGCCCCATTCCATAACTTAATGTGAAATTATTTACAGCAGACCGTGAGGCTTATTCTGAAATTGCTTTCAAAGGGTCTTTTTAGCCCCATTATCTCAGCGTTTCCCCAACCTCAAATAATGAGCAGAAAAACCTAAAAATGACAAAATTCTCAAGTAAAGCCCTAAAAGCTTAGCACAAATAAACCCGCTGTCAAAAAACCCCACAAAAACAAGCTTAAAAGCACCAAATATAAACCGAGCTTGTAATGGTGTTTATGCTCATATTCGGGCTGCAGATAATCAACAGCAAACAGGACGCTCAGGTCGATGCATCGAGTGAAAAATGTGCAGTTTTCAAACTAAAGTCAGCACCTCTAAGAAAGCATCTATTACTATTACAATGGTTTCAACATGGAGCTTTGTGCGTGAGCTTGCATGAACAGATGCACTTGCCATTTAACCATTTGCATATCTACAGGTAAACTGTGAGCTAATTTACAAGGTAATTAACAGCTCTCTATACATGTCACCCGCCCTTTAAATCTCTGCAGCGTGTGATTCTCTGATTTACTGGAGCTCATAATGTCACACAAAATATTCATCAAGAACGCAAATCAAAACCAGTTGGTCTAAATTTATCAGGCCAGCCATTCAGTATGCACATGAGGCAGGTACCCTACCTATACACAAAACATGATCTAAATCTGATTAATTTTTTTTTCAGATTTCCATTTTGATTAGTTTTACCGCAGCATATCTTTCTACTCGTGAACTGACGACTGGAAAGGCAGCCCAGAGCCGTGGTTGTTGGTTCCCATAGAAACCACTCTTATCACGTAATTTTTCACTCTTACACCATCAACTCACTTTCAAATAGCCAATGTTGCCATTGACCAAATAAAAAGGAAGAAAGCTGAACTAGTGAGGGCGAGAGTGTGTAAGGGCCATTCATTCTTGAATAAAAGCTTTTTATTATGCGAGTGCTATAGATAACTTGGATGTCACTTTGTTGCGGATGCGTGTAACCCTTGACTCGAAAGGACGACATGAGCATGATTTTCTGCTGATTTCTGCAAACACACACTCCAGTTCCTCTTCTTAATTATTGTGTGAGGCTGTGTGAGCAAAGCAAACCTAACGACAAACCCTCCCCGCAGATTCCTAAGTGACTCTGATCCATGCCAGATGTTTATCTTCAGTGTCCAATCAAAGCTGAACATCGATTCCTTCTCGCCATCGATGAAACTGTGGCAGCTCCAATCGTCTTTTCCTTTAACCAGTCTGCCAGGAAAACCCAACATGTCTCTGTCTGTCGAAGAAAGTCTCCAAAAGAAACAGTCTTCATCTGTGACTGAGAGATGCATCTGTGTGTGCAGCCTTTATCGTTCTGCAGCAACAGCCCAAAGAGGGTTCTAAAAGCGAATTTTCTCTAAAGAAGATTAGAAGAGTGTTATTGTGTCCATTTATCCCAGACTGTTTTTTAGGCATAAGCGAGCCAGGCACCACCAGCTGGAGGAGCGCCAAGGAGAGGGAACTCAGACGCCCAGTAACACCTTTAAAAATGTGTGTTTTTTTTTACGCTTGCTGAGGTTGAGAAGAGTCTTTCTAAATGCCAGTCAGACCTTTCTGCAGCAATGTATTCACACAGACATCCAGTTATCCTACTAAATACTATCCTATTCAAAATGTTATAGATAACCATCATAGGTGAGCTGGGAGGCCAGTTCCTTTTTTTTTTTAAATGCAGAGGAATCATCGGTCTATTTAGGTCGACTTTACATCAAACGACTTTTCATCATCATCTCAAAAGGAATCCAATTGTAGTCTTGCAAATAGTGACCTTGAAAGAGAAAGATTTCTAGTCTTTATGAGAAGATGTCAGACAAAATCTTTTCTTGAAAAGATTTTGTCTTTCATTAGTTGTAAATACCTGAATTGCTTCACTGCTGTGCACAGAAAATTGTATAATAATTAAAAAAATAATAAAAATTAATAAATACCGGAACATAAAATATGGTCAAGACAACAATGTCATTAAATTATTTAATTATATTATATATATAATTATTATTATATATATTTAATATAAAAGAAAAAGTCTCCATTTGTCCTCCATCTTGCTCTCCTTTCTTACAACCCTTATTACAATATGAGCAATACACACATAAGTCTAACTTGTCTTTGGCGTTGCCCAAAGGCATGCTTCAGAATTTCAAAAAACCCATGATTCAAAGTGTCAGCCACATAGAACCTAGAACTAGTTTCTCATTACACAAAATATAATTAGTTTATAATTACTTTTTGATACATTCAGGATTGAACATTTTCATAAAGATTACATTTGCACTTATTTCAAAGAATCGCTAGTTCAAGGTTTCCAGCAGTTATGACAAATTTGTTTAATTAACTGAAAGCAATTGAATCAACTGTATAGATGAGGTGCTCTTGACCTTGCATTTTATGTGAAATCACTGTTCCTTCATTTGAATTAAACAACATTTGCCACTTTTTGCAGTTATTAGAGCAAACACATTAGGTGAACAGTGAGAAAACAGTCTTTTTAAAACCCTTGGAAATGTAAGCACATATTGACCTTTGTAAAGTAAGCAAAGTATCCCCCAAACCATTTTATTTCTCACTCTTTAGAGTGACCAAGAAAGTCTGTACTTTTTTTTTCATTTTCCACTGGATGTTCAGAAATAAATCTAAGTGATGGGTAACAGCACTGAGCAGCTCACTCAAGAAATATTCTAAGCAGTAAAAGGTCTACGCAGCATGGGGTCAGATGCATGAGTTTGAAGGCTTATTCAATGGCCTTCATGGATTGTGTTTCAGTCTTGGATCACCTTTAGTAACCCGCCCCTAGCAAAACAGAACTGTAGGTATTCAGGGATTAACGCAGTGAGCTGAGTGCTGATAATTATGCTTTTCGTAAAGGTTAGGCAAGCAAACCAAGCAAATAAGCATTTCCTCTGTAACTGCTGTATATGTATGATATAACCTGTAATGTGCAAATTAGCTGTGCTTTTAGGTAACATAGGCTGGAAACACTATGATTAATTCATTATTAAGAGCTTAGAAAGAGCATGTCTGTGGGCACCCCGCTCTGCACACTCTTTCATTTCTTGTTGCTTTTTTGAAAAACCAGTATTTAGGTTAATTATGGTTTGCACAACTGCACAGAGTCCCGCATACAATTGATGGCAGCTGTTATTTCAAGGGAGGTGTGTAATGTGGCACTGTTTGTGTTCATCATCATTTAGAAGCCAACAGGCCTCTTATGCCAAATTGGCACTGTTTCTGTGCGGTCTTTAAATAAAAACACTTTTTTAAAAACACTATTTTCTCCACTATGTGTCTTTAATAGAATTTTACTGTCTATGACGTGACAAGATTACGGGACAAGATTAACTGATTAACTTCAGTGAAGTTCTCTGTCGCAACAACTTGGCACCATCATTGTCCACTAGTGACACAAACTTGCTCTTTTCACAGTACGCTGAAGTGTTGATATGTTCACCAAAGGTTCAAATAGTGACATTACATTAGAATAACAAGCAACCAAACACTACTGTATTCTCCCCTGAACAGATTAAGCTTAGATCGTCTTCAGTTAAATCGCTTATTAATGAGGTCTATATTAGGTCACTGCCATCAATGTACCATGGGACAATCTAGAATCTGCGTTACCGTCTCTCTAGGACTTTCACTACCGCTCTTCTTCAGAAGCCTCTCTCGTGTTTCAAACTAAAAGCTAAACTTTATGCAAATGCACTTTCAGACTTTGTATCTGGAAATGTGAACGCAGTGTTACAATTAACCACTACTGAGACGTCTGCTAGCTAACTCACTGACAAATTCATTTAGAGCAAGACTACTACTATGTTTTTGAACCACAACTATTTTTCCAAACATCGAGTTACATAAAGAGGTATAACAAAACCATTTTTAGGTGAACATAACAGACTGACCAAGTAATTTTTCCCCAGACAGAATATCTTGGACTAAAAGTTTCCTCTAGCTTTTTAAGACAAAATCACTGTAAATTATAAAGATACATATACCAATTTGGCTGTTAATTGTAATTTTTAAAAAAAATGTAAAAAAGTTATTCAAATGGCTTTTTAAATTTAAAAACGGTGAATCGTTCAGCCACTGTACTGTATACATTCTGCTATGTATACATAAATGAGTATCTCTGAACCTTATAACTACTTCATGTCATGTTGTTTCTTTGTAGGTATGTGTGATGTAATTATGTGAAGCTGTATTGCTGTCTTTGTAAATTATTTGGTCAGAGCACTAAATGTCCTGAAATATCGGAGGCATTATTGTCAAATCAGCTCGATTCACTTTCTGTTGTTCATCACTTGATAAAAAACAAACTGTCTGGAAACACACAGTCATGCTGACCCCAGAAAACTCCGCCTGAATTTGACTTCAACCAGAGAAGACGGCTCAGCATGATCTCATGCTGTGATGCAGTAAGTAACTGTCTCCTTTGTGTGTATCGTTGACCTCAAACACAAAATGTGTGGGATGTGTTAAAAGTGCTTCAGACATGTATTTTGACAGGCTTTAAAGGTGGATGCTATCAGCAGAATGAGATCTTTGCGACGATGAAGCAGTGAAAAAAAAAAAAATACAGCAGAATTATTGCAATTTATATTTTTTGGCCTTCTAAATACTTTTAAAAATGTTGCTGTTAGATTGGCTCATCTGTCCCACAGTGTGTTGAGTCAGTGGACGATTCCTCTGAACAGTAGTGGGTTTTTGAAAGAAATGGCTTCTGGCAGTTCCAGATTTGCACTCACGCCAACATTTTGAACTCGGGGGTTCATTTGTTTAATTAAAGGTACTGTAGCCGATAAAAGATAAAAGTACAACCTGCATATTCAAAAATAAATGATGGATTAAGACAACAGTCTGTAAGATTAGAACAGAGTGGCTTGAGATTTAGAGTAGTAGTAGAGTAAAGCTTTGAGGGTCCCGTACCCTCTCTATATGTGCACACAAGCTAGCCTCCAAAGCTCATTCCCCCCATGCCGCTAGATCTAATTCTCTTTTTATTCTTCATTGCTCCTCTTCTGTTTATTTCTCTTTCGCGTAAACCGTTTTCTCATTGCTTGGTTGTTCGGTTGTTGTTTGTCGGCCATTAAATTGAGCAAAGCAAAGTTATTGTTTGGCTGCTTGCGTTTAGCATTTATCATAATATTTAATTTGCTACTGTTGTTATCTTTTGTTGAAATTGAAAAACATTTTTTTTTTTTGGAGAAAAACATTTTCTGTGTTCGACAAATAACATAATTTTAGAACTGGTAACAAAACAAGTATTGTATTGGCAAAAAAAAAAAAAAAAAAAGTTATGATGATACCTCACTTGGTGTGCATCCGGCCCACACCACCCAAAATGATCTGAAAGAGACTTGGTTGCAAGAAACTAAGAAAAAAGAAAAAATCTGGCAGTGCTTTTGTTGCTGGCTGTTCTCTGCTCTGAAAAAACACGTATGAGAGAGTGTCAGTTCAGAAGACGATGTTCCAACTTGAACTAATAAAATTAACTGATAAGTAACTCTGTAGTCAACCAAAGAAAGTCTTGGTCCTCTAAAATTCTCTCAACTCTTCAACCAATTGATTAGTTGATGTGGAAAAAAATGTCCACATTATCTCTAGATTAACTAAATCGGCCACAGTGCCCTGAATGTACTCTACTTTGTAGTTTAAATCAATGAAATAATATATTTCATTTATGAATAAAAAGGCCTTTGCAGCATATTCAATTATTTTTTAACTAATTATTTTATAGTGTATTTTATACTGAAATGATGTGGCACGTGATCTGCATCAGAATATACAAAATTATTTTAAGGCAATTCTTTGTTTAATAATAATAATAATAATAATAATAACAATAATAATAATATTAATAATAAAAAACAGGGTCCTGCTCTATTGTTTCAGCTCACACTGTGAATAACAAACAGGCCGTGTGGGGCCAGTGAAGCTGTTGGAAGGAGATGCGTCAGCAGCTGTATTTCAAACAAAACAAACATATTGAAATATGGGAATTATATGTTCACTGTCAGAGTTTATGAAGCATGAAACGCCAAAGTTGATGGAGCAACTGACAACCTAAAGAAATAAAAAAGTATGTCTTCTGTTTTTTGATGACATGCCGTGTTGCTTGTGGAGCTATGATAAGAAAACTGTTTACATTACACTTTTCTGTCATCTTTTGTAACAAAATGCTGCCACACTGATGATTTCTTTGACTTTGATGATGTCAATTAGTTTGGAGCAGAGGAAAGTAAGTTAGGCCGGCAGTCCCTGTTACGTTGGTTGAGTATGAAGATGGGGTGTTTTCAGTCTTTCAATCTGTTAAACCACCTGATTATCACGACAGAAACACATTTGTTGAGTGAAATGTATTTATGATCATAATCAGTGTAATTGCTAACGCACTGTGGCCTGTCACTCAAAAATAAAACACATCAGGTCTACATGTCCTTTCTGCCTCTTAAAATAATGCATAAAGAAGCTTCTCGCAACATTAGCATATTGGGTGGTGGATGGTGCATATTGGATTTTATGTGCTTATTAATATAACCATCATTACCCTGTTCCTGAAATGTTGATACTGACAAGCTTTGTTCTACCACATAAGTTCCCAAAATTGCCTTGCAGGTCAGCACTTAGTATCATAGTTGTGTCACTGTTATAGTTTATCCTGTCCAAATCAAATAGAAATGTCATTTGACAATAGTAAGAAGGGTGAACGTCCCACAGAAATAAACTAGTTGATTAAGAAGTGATTATTCTTTCAGCTTTCCTGTGAGATCGTTGCGTGCATCCAACAGGCAGCAGATGGAGTGAAAACAGTCAACAGGGAATTGAGAATAAGAACAAGTTACGTTGTTGATGCCAAAAACTTCATAACGTCTTATTTGATCGCTTTACATTCAACAGTTATCCAGAAGGGACCTGATGGTAATGATGGCTACACAAACCCTGTCCATATGTCCACCCACCTCCAAACGGTGTTATTCTCTGGTCAAAGCAGGCCTTTTGAACCTCAACAACAATGTTTACTCATTAATAGTTTTTGTAAATTTCCCCGCTGTGGGACTAATAAAGGAATCTGAATCTGAATATATTAATACTATTCAAATGATTGTTGTCCTACAGTTTATAAAACCAAGCCATAACCTCGCCCAGCAGTATGAAGAGGCTTAAAATCATTTTAAATAGTTTATTGAACTTTGTCAAGTAAGCCTTACAATGGTTTCTGCTTTACTGCAGTAACACAGTCAGTGCAATTTTAACAACTATGACCAATACAAGAAAGTACAGCTGAGAACTTTGATCCAATGTTAAAAAAAACAGTGCTGGTTGGAAACTTTTTTTGGGGGGAGAAAACAAAACCCCTATTGTAGGTTCTGTCTCTCTGTCACAGTAAGTCATACAAAATGTGTAATCACTGACTGAGTGCAGATATCTCATACAAAAGCTATGAGTAGGCAGAGAAGAGACTAATATGTTCAAACTGAGCTTGCAAGATTTACACTGGCTTTCATGGGTAATGATTGACGTGTGTGTTAGTGGATATGTAAGATAATCCATGTAGACAATCAATGCCAACCGAGCTATAACTCCCTGAATTTAGAAATCCCCCCTTGCAATTGTCAGGGACTTCATATATTGTGTTAATTAGCCCATAATCCTCAAGAGTGCCCGGGCCTGGGCTGCACAAGTTCGGCTGACAGATGAATGTGAGTGGAGCTCTCAAGGGCCATGTGTTCCTCTCCTGTATTTCAGAGTTCAGATTTTAACCGTTCCTCATCCAGATGGGATTGGCACTGGTGAGGCTCTGAGTCAAGGAGACCTGGCACAAAATGGACAATTCTACACATCCGCTAGAAATCAGACACTTAAGCACTGAGTCCTGGGAGTCTGTAGCTCGGGCATGCATGTTTACAGGATCACCTCGACAGGATACACAGGCAATTAAGCCCCGTCTCAGATGCACGCAAAGAAAGATCACAACTCAAGAATGACGCTTTTTTTTTCCCAGCACTGGTATCTTGAGCAGCAGCCGTTTAAAGATCTGTGTGTGCCACAAAGCGGGGAAAGCATATGTCACAGCTGACAATGTTGACTGCCAAAACATCACCGCCTCAGGAGAACAGAGAGGTAATGTGATGGAGAGGCAATCTCTGATCACAAAGCAGCAGCACCAGGAAGGCACAAATAGTAGTAGTCACAAATGTGCAGTCTAAACTACTGAGGCTACTGATTTTTGTATTCTGCTTTTGTCTATTTCTTTACTTTTGCTGCACAGGAGTCAGAAGCTATGTTTTTTCTATCTCTCTTCTCTTCTGTCTTGCATCTCAGTTGGCTATAATGTTCCTGCCTGCATTATGGAGGATACAAATCAATGTTACTTTTTTAGGGTTTCAAATAATACCACCCTCATCACCTAACTTTTGGTCTGAAGTTCATGCTTTGAGCCAGGACTCTCAGTTCCTAAAAGATAAACTGATATCTGAAACGATAAAATGTTTGGGCAGCACACCTTCCTGTTTCAACAACGCTCCTGTCCACAAAGCCAAGTCCACAAAGAGATGGTTTATGAGTTTGGTTGGAAGAACTCAACTATCCTGCACAGAGCCTCGACTTCAACTCCATCAAACATCTTTGGGATGAACTGTAACAACTACCAAAATCACTGACCAATATCAGTCTCACCTCACTAATGCTTTTCAGTGGGAGCAAATCCCTGCAGCCAGGTCCAAATATCTTGTGGAAAACCTTCCCAGAAGAGTGAAGGAATTTATATATTAATGCCAATGGATTTGGAATAACTGACTCACAATGGTCTAATACCTTGATGCCATTTGTACCATTTGTTGAAGTATCTTTCTCTCTAATTTTATACAACCACTAAGAGAATTTGGTCGTGTGCAATTTGAGATAATAAAATTAAAAGATACTTCAGTATAAACTTCAACAGGCTCATACTATATATCCTTACATCACCCAATTATAGTTGGCAGTTTTCCACATGAATGTGTGAATTTCAGGCATTTGCGCTATCCATTTCTTAAATGTCTTTGATCTGTTGTTGAATATCTGTTACTAGTATACTGCATATTTCTCATTCTATGATCCTCCTCTGGAATTGTTTGCTTTCAGGTTTGTAAGTGCGATTGTGTTATGTATTAGCAATATCATTTCTAATATCTTTCTCTAGTATTCTTCAGGTTTAGTATGTTACTTCAGGTGTCACTTATACAGTATTCTATTATCCCACTGACATTTACTTACAAGAATATCAATTTATCAAAGCGGAACTCTTCTGACTATGTTTGAACGTTCTGTAAGTAGTTATCTGAAGTCATACGATATGAGTCTTTGTTATTTTCTCTGTTATATTGGAGGTAGCCCGGCGAGTAACTTCAGCTCAGCCTCAGTCACCAAGTTGCCAAGAGACATTTTCTGTGTTTACGTGTTAAATGATCATGCAAAGGCAGCACAACTCACACTATGTATATTAAATGTGATAACATTTACCATTTCAAATTGCAATAAATTGGCGTATTTCATTTACGCAGCCTGTGATGACTTAGAGTACTACCTTAACTTTAGATTAGCTTCTGCCCTGAACCATGTTAGATGTTAATTGGGTAATGCATACTGTACACACATCATGTCAAATGGCTTCTGCTTCTTCTTACCAAGGATTTCAGCTCATTGGTAGGAAGACATAATGGTTTGTAAGGTCATTTTTTCAGAAGCTGCATAACTCTCTAAAACTCAGTAACTCCATAACACTATGGGTCAATTGTTTTACACTGTAGTTAAGGCTGAAATTATTTTTATTACTGATTCATATATTGATTATTTGTTCAAATATCCAATTGGTAGGTTAGTTAAGAATAAAATTATGAACATTCAACTCGAACAATTCACAGTAGCTAAGTTGATATCTTTGAATTGAAAGAGTCCCCATGATATGAATGTTGAATTATATAATTTTTCAATATTGAGAAAGAAATGTTTGGCATTTTTGCTTGATAAATGAATGAATTGATTGTTGCCAATTCGTCTGTGCTCGACCAAGTAATTAATCGTTTCAGCTCCATCCCAGCTCCGTTATTTATGAATCTTCTGAGGAGGGATGCCACTAACAATTGTTTTTAGTATTGATTCATCTGATGATTGTCCATCCAACAGATGCCCGAGCCACCTCAGCTTACTCTTCTTGATGCGAAGGAGCAGCGGCTCTACCCCGAGCTCCTCCCGAGTGACTGAGCTTCTCACCCTCTCTAAGGCTAAATGAGCACCCAGCCACCCTGCAGAGGAAACTCATTTCAGCCGCTTGTATCCGCGATCTTGTCCTTTCGGTCATTACCCAAAGTTCATGACCATAGGTGAGAGTGGGAGCGTAGATTGACTGGTAAATTGAGAGCTCCATGCCTTTCGACTCCTTCTTTACCATGACGGTCCGGCACACAGACCACATAACTCTGCGGAGGCTGCGCACCAATCCGCCTGTCAATCTCACGCTCCATCTTTGCCCTCACTCATGAACAAGACCCTGAGATACTTGAAGTCCTCCACTTGAAGGCAGGACCTCTCCACCAACCCGGAAGAGGGCAAGCCACCCTTTTCCGGTTGAGAACCATGGCCTCGGACTTGGAGGTGCTGATTCTCATCCAGCAGCCGCTTCACACTCGGCTGCAAATCGCTCCAGTACAAGCTGAAGGTCCTGGTTAGATGAAGCCAACAGGACAACATCATCTGTAAAAAGCAGAGATGAAATCCTGTGGCTCCCAAACTGGACTCCATCCGGCCCCTGGCTACGCACGCCTAGAAATTTTGTCCATAAAGATTATGAACAGAACCAGTGACAAAGGGCAGCCCTGCCAGAGTCCAACATGCACTGGCACATGGGCAATGCGAACAAGCTGCTGCTCCGGTCGTACAGAGACCGAACAGCCCTTAGCAAAGGGCCCCGGACCCCATACTCATGCAGAGCACCTTCCCCACAGAATACCACGAGGGACGCAGCGGTTGAATGCCTTCTCCAGATCCACAAAGCACATGTGGACTGGTTGGGCAAACTCCCAATAAACCCTCAAGCACCCTGCATGGAGGGTATAGAGCTGGTCCAGTGTTCCACGACCGGGACAAAACCCGCATTGTAAACCTCCTGAATCTCAGGGTCGACTATCGGCTGAATTCTCCTCTCCAGTACCCTGACATATAGACCTTCCCGGGGAGGCTGAGAAGTGTGATCCCCCTGTGATCCCCAGTTGGAACACACTCTCCGGTCCCCCTTTTTAAAAAGAGGGACCACCACCCCGGTTTGCCACTCCAGAGGCACTGTCCCCGACCTCCATGCAATGTTGCAGAGGCAGGCGTGTCAGCCAAGACAGCCCCCCCACAACATCCAGAGACTTGAAGTACTCAGGGCGGATCTCATCCACCCCCGGCGCCTTGCCACTGAGGAGCTTGTACGAACTACCTCAGTGACTTGACTTCGGCTTGGGTGATGGATGAGTCCATCTCAGAGTCCCCAGCCTCTCCGTTTCCCCAGTGGAAGGCAAGTGTTCGGTGGGATTGAGGAGGATCCTTGAAGTATTCCTTCCACCGTCCGACAACATCCCCAGTTGAGGTCAACAGCTGATGATTGTTTTCTCAATTAATAGTTAGGTCAAAAGCTTGTCTTGTCAGGCTAACAATCCAAGGTCAAAACACATTAAATTTACAGTAACTAAGAGAGAAGCCATGAAACTTGAAAAGCTGGACAGTTGGTGTTTTTTTGCTTGAAAGAAAATCAGTGAAACAATAGAATATATTGTACTTGAATCTCATCACTGTCACCTCAAACACTACAATGAAGCTGGTGCCAGGACCAATATGGGCCCACGTGGAAAGATAGTATTATTTTGATGTTTCACCTCAGAAACACACTGAAAGATCTTTAAAGAATTGTCCCTTATTTAACAGCACTTTCTCATACAGGCGAACATGGCAATTGTAGCATTAATGATTAAAATGAATGAAAAATGGAACCGAGTGTAGGACTAATCAGGGGAATGGATATGCTGTCCGTGGTATTCTGCTCGGCTACCTACCCACCAGTCAACTCAATCAGCTTTCAAAATGAGGGGAGGAAAAAAAAAAAAAAAAAAAAAACACAGACACACAGGCTCTCTATTGACTGCCAAGCATCACCATGGCAACACTGAGTCCTCTTTCCCATTTCCCTCTTTTTATCTATGCCGCTACAAATCTTTTTAGTGAGCTTTCATTAACATGGTTTTGTAATTATTGTCTTTTTTTTTCCAGTGCAGACCATTTTAATTGCGCCTTCAAACAAGGTCGCTTTTCATTCGATTTGTTTCTCTGTGCTTTTATTTGTTTTTGTTCCTTAAAAATTCACACAGTATCTCCACCAGCTGATAGCAGTGCTGAATACAGTACGATCAATACAACGGGCCTGACTTCAAACAAAAAAAACGAAAAAAAAAAAACACAAAGCAAAGAAAAGCTTAAAAGCATTTAAAACGCACAACATACAAGCTAAAAATAGCTAAAATATAAATAAATAAATAAATAAATAAATAAAGTGTACAATATAGTTTTAGAGATCATTACCTATACATTTTTTTAATATGGTAAACTGACAAGAGACAGAAATCAAGTCAAAAACAAATGACTGAAAATAATCTTTTCAAGCTAGGCAAAAACAAAGAAACATCTATACAACTGCCTGAACGAAAGAGGAACAGACAGCAATGGCTGATGATATCCTGGTCTAATGCATCCCCTAGTTTCTCATTATCATTTAAACCTTTACTCAGGAACTGAGCTTCATTTGTCTGTATAATGAACCAGCAGCAAAACTGCTAAACGAACATACACTCTATTGATTAGCAGTGCACAGGCATCCTGAACACAAAACCAAACATGCTGATTTCCAGGTCATGTTGCTTTGAAGCACTCCTCTTCTTTTTTTTTTTTTTAATCCTCACCATCTCAGGGTCTGCATAAGTGCTGCAACATGTGTTTATCAGTATTTGTTGTACACTGTTCTCAAATAAAAGCCAGCTCCAGCTTTGCATAAAATAGATTCAAACATTTAATTGATTATCAGAAGTATTAAAATGGTTGCCAACTAATGGTCTGTCAGTCCACTAATGAACTAATCAGTGCAGCTCTAGTTGATACGTTGATTGAATTAGTTCTGTGGAAATATACATTATAGTCAATAAAACCAAGCAACGTGTAAACATTTTTCAACAGCAAATTAAATGCCAGTACCGCTGACAAGACACAAGCACACAGCAATTTCTCTTAGCAAATATGCACAGGTCTGCCTGCTTTTTAGGTGAAACTCAGCTGCACTGCACCTCACTGGCTATCTAAAATGGCACTAAAGAATGTGGTCTGCCTGACGAGGTTGACAGCTTTCGCTCCACACCTCAGATGTGCCTCTCAAATCCCTATCACCTGAGAATATATGCGGCACCTGTGGTGTTAAACCAATGTTTTATATGCAATACCTGTGCAGTCGTGCAGCAATTCGCATTTAGAGAGGTGTCAGGCTGAATGTGCCCAGAGGGGATGCCTCCTATTTCCAGCAGTTTCAATTAGATCAGCACATACTGTATTCTCTTTAGAAAGAGTGCTGTCAGCAGATAAAGGCTTGGTTTTTGTACATGTTTTCTGATCATCAAAGTTCATCCAGTGGGAGATGGATATAGTCTCTCCTGCTGCACCAAAATAACCCTTGTTCTGTGCTTGCAGGTGCTTATAGACAGTAAATGTATACCATCTCATACACAGAGGGAAGCAGAGAGGTAAGTGGGGGTAGACAAAGGAAAAGGAATTATAGGCTTTACAGATGAGCATCTATCCAACACTGATGCCAAAAATACTGCGTACACCAGTTTCAGGGGTGTGACAGTAGTTATTCAGAGACTTTGATGATGCAACACTGAGAGGAGTAACTTACTTACAAAAACAATGTTCATTTTCAAATACACAGCAATGGTTCAAAGAAAAACTCTTTATCCTTGTATGTGCCTGGATGAGGTAGAACTGGATACGTCAGCTTGAATTAATATTTAAATGTTTGACATCAACATCGAGAGACTTTCATTTGTCACCTCTTCTGACAGCCTTTTGAAATGGGATTTACTGTAATATAACAAGTAATGTCATAGTGCTTTAAGACTTGCTGTGGCTGAAATCAATCAAACGCAAAACTGCAAGAGTGGAAAAATGGTAAAAATAATTCTCAGCACCGCTTCATTTGAAGGTCACAATCATTTATCTAACTATTTGCATTCCTTTTTCAATGTTTTATCCAAAGTGGAAGACTTCATTTCATCAACTCTCACTATGAAGTAAAAAAGCAGTGAAGATGCCTCCTAGGTGAAACTGTTTGCATGGACAACAGATATTAATTATACATGGAGCTATTGGCAGTGCTGATTGAGACATTTATCAGTCAGTGGAGGTATAACCTCTTATAATCAAGAAATGAAACATGGCAGAATACAAAGCACTCATGTTTAGAAAATCAATTGTTGAGATTGGCCTCCATGTCACTTTTAAAAGGCACAACCCTCAGAAAGTTGTTACAATTTTTCCACACACAATCATCTGCTTTTAATCACACCTTCCTTTGGATTTCTGTTTTGATAACCAATGGTTGTGATCTGAAGCAGGTGCTGTGACTGATGCTTTGTTACACAACTTAGACTTCAGCTTGTGAGAGACAAGTGGAAATGCACAGACAAGGATGAGGCAAAGGCCATTTCCACGGCAGCAATGCAAAAAATAATCACTTTCTTTGATGATAACGTCAGAAAATCCGTTACTATGTTTGTATGCTTAGTGGAAATGCAGGACACTGTGCACTCTTTTCACTGTCGGACTTGCCAGACTGTGTGCGAGACAACGCATAAAAAGGTACATATCTGCATATTGACTGAGCAAGAAATCATTAGAGGTCAGCTTATGACCTTTGCATTACAAAAACTCTTCTCTGCCAAAGCCTGTGGTTTAACCCCTTTGAGCCTTGGACGAATATTAACTGACTCATATCCTGTTAATAAATTCTGATGGTGTACACTCTTGCTGCACATAATATTTGTTCATTCCAGTGGGGATTGCACTTCACTGACCTCTACATTTGTGACTAAAGCATACATGTCTTTAGTTTTCTATGTTTTCTATTAATGTGGAAATAACCAGAGGACCGCAACACAAATGCTACTGCGGTAATGCACAAGTCAATTAACTCACAGCAATAATAATGTATTTATAGCTTACTAAAAGGATTTACAATTCATTTCCATCATGGGTTGTCATTCTATACCACCAACTAGATGTGGTTTCAGGAAAAAAATGTTTGGAGTCATGTTTGAGATGCACAGGACAGTTTTTTTTAATTTTCTTTTCTTTCCTGCAGTTCATAGGAACGAGTCAGGTGAAAATACAAAATAGACAAACATACATCTGAGGCACTTTATCTCAGCCACGGGGGAACATCCATCCATCACCATTAATACAACTCTTTCCATCCATGCGCTTTTGAATAAGAAATAAGCAGCCCATGGGACACTGTGACAACAAAATACCCCGTCACTTTTCAAGATAAATACAGGAGAACTGTAAACGGGCAGAATAAAAAAAAAAAAAGATACAGTAGAAGTTATGGCAGATGTCCTTCAAGAACCTTTTCCTACATACAGACCTTCTCTCCTTTTCTGGATCTTTTTATGTTTCTTGAGCTTATCACATAACAGTCAGTTAAAAAGAAAAGCTACAAGAAACCATGCAAGATATAACCTCCTCCTGTAAGACACTAAATTGTCGATTTTATACTTTGGTTTTTGTACAGATTAAACAAATAGGATATAAATAAACACTTTAATTTGCTTTAGATATTCTGGTAGATGGATTTTATTACTTTTGGACTGAGCCAGGCTAGTTGGTTCTCAATGTTTCAAGCCTTTATGCAAAGCTACATTAACTGGATACTGGTGAAAGCAACAAATGCTGTCCAGACACGAGGGCGATATTATTATTCTCAAACTCTCTGCAAGAAAGCAAATCAGTGTAATGTCAAACTATTACTTTAAGTTCCATGTCGCCCCACATCTAACAGGTAATTTGTCTGTATAATATCATCTGCAGAAGATGGAGCACAATGAAAAAGAAGGGAAATAATAATGTTCCCGCAGCCCGAACACTCCGCTGACCTGAGGACCACAAACCTCTCCATCTATTAGTGTGATCCCATAAACAGTGACCGAGCAGCTGTTGTTAGCAGGAGGTTGGTGTATGGGCAGATGAATGGCACCATGGCAACAGATCTTTGGACAAATTGCTTTCAAACAACCAATTTTCTCACCGTAAGTGAAGGTGTTTTAAAAAAAAGGTCCTCTCATCAAAAGATATGAAAAAAAAAAAAAAACTAACCCACAAGTAACACAAGTCTGTTTACTTGAAATCACTGGGTTTTTCTTGCCTCCCAGTTTGGTGCTTTCCCCTGACTTGAGTTCTGTCTAATTCATCTGACCTAACTTTTTGTTGAAGCCTTACTGTAGCTTTGCAATGGCATGTGTTGATGTGGTCCGCGTACTCTTGTAGCGAGTGATTGCACATTCTCGCACCATGTGTCCTTTAGCATCCCCCATATGTTCTTCCTGTGTTGACTCTCATATGTGCAGTCTGTTTCTAGTTGTTGTGCTACTTTTGTGAGCAGCACTAGTGGCACCAGGAAGTTTCTCAATATCTCTGCTCCCTTTTTTTTTTTCTTTTAGTAAAACAGTCCTCCATTTTTCAATATTTTAATCCCACTATTATTATTTCTCATCTTTTGCATGTCTCCTCCATTGCTAGCTCCTCTGGTTTCTGTTTTTTATCCTATGGTTGTAGGATTTTTTCCTCTTTTACTTAACCATTCAGATTAGCAGTTATTATTATCAGAGTAGATGGTCTAAATCGACCATGTCATGTTGTTCTGAGGTATTCAAATAAGATTGACATAACTAGTAAATAACAAAAACAAGAAAATGACAATACTGAAAATGGACAAAAATAATAACTAAGTTCCTACTTAGCAATTACAGATAATGTGGCTAAATCATGTTTTTCCTCAGTATCACAACAATCCAAATGCATTTATGTGCTTGCAGTTCCAATTGGCAAATGTGAACCCTTTCATTGGCCAGATTTCCCTCACCCAGTGATTGACAGACATTTGCACACTATGACGGATTAACTGTATCATCATGTGAAACTCACTGGTGCCAAAAGCTCAGTCAGCGCACAAAATGAATCCTCCGGTTTGTAATGAAATGATGCCAGGCTCCCTGGCCAAAAGCCATCTGACATTTGGCTTTAAGTTCACATACATTACAGGAACAAATAGACTATAGGGTGAGATTGAGCTAAAGCCAGTGGTGAGCCTCGTGCTGAAGGAAGCAGATGTGAAGAGACTGCTGGACAAAGCCAGAGCAATTGCAAGGATGTTTGGAAACTCCTCTAAATTCACAAAGAAGCTGCAGAAAGTATGTGGTTTCTCCTCAGCTACTGCCCAACCAGATGGTCTGAAACTGTCAACATGGATACCCGTTTCCGCCAGGTTAAAGAAACACTGTGAGTTGGCTAACCATGAGGGCTGATGCCGTCTTCATCAAACCACGACTAAGAGCTCCTCCTGCCTCTCACAGAGCATACAAAATGCAGCTGAGTCACAGTGTGTCCCTGCCCTCCGCAGGCCCTGCTTTGTTTCACCTCACCAGCCACCTGTCAGATTTCTGGAGGAGCATAAGATACAAAGACTTAGCTGTATTATCAGAGATGAAAACAACTATATGTCAGAGATGCTGCCAGCTTGTGCCCACTCGGAGCAGCAGCAAGCAGCAGGATGTTTCCTTGATCCTACTGTGTTGGTGAAAACACTTGTTGATAATGACCACATACGCTTCAAATGACAACTGCACAGTACTGAAGAGTGCCTCAACCTAAATGCCCTGACCACTCAAATCTAGACTAGTCACAAAGTCAGATACGTAGCAGTGACTCAAATGTCAATAAGACTGACAGAAATGACCACCCAAAGTACTGATGATTATTTATGACAACCTGTGCCTGTCTGCAGCAGAGTAAATGAATGCTTTTTGTTATTAATGTTTAGAGCTGATGTTAAATGAAAAGTCTCAAAATGCTGGTCAAATGAAACAAGCTGTGGGATATTATAATGAGCATTTTTTACCATTTTCTGTGTTACCTTTCAAAAAGGGTTATAATTGACCATTCTCTAAGCCTTTAGTTGCTGTTGTTATCAAGCCTCTATTAAAGTAAAGGGGGTCCAACATGAACCTTATAGCTACAGACATGATTTTGTGCTAAAAGAGGAACTGCATGTCCCCAGCAAAGCTAGGAGGGGTCAAAATCACAGACTTAATGATCTGATCGTAATATTTTGTTCATGATAGCAATGATATCACGATACAGGCGATACATTTTCTGACATCCCTATGTTCCATCTATGCCCCCTCTCTGTCTATTTAAAGTACATCACACTTAATAATTATATGAATTAATATAGTTAACAGTTTTTGGTGACAGCAACTGTTGTATTATTAACAGGCTGAGTTAGCACACCCACAGCCTAACTACACCATCTGCATAATGTGTAACAGTGTGGCTACCTGCCCCTTTAAAGGGAAGCGGCCTTGTGTGTAACCTCTATATGTGATCTAGCCTGGCGGGTTTGCTGTGGGAGGCGAGTCTCTCCTGGTATAAGATAGAAGCACCTGCATGGTCCCACAGCCACTGAAAAGTTGGCATCTGCAGATAAACAGACTGTTCGATCCATTCATCACACTTTGCTCTTTTCTTTTCGGTTTTTGAAAAGCCAAAAGAACTGCAAACACAAGGTACTGATACTAGAGTCCCACACACATCGCTTTAAGAAATCCAAAGCTCAGCAGGCCAGCTGTGCCCAATGAAGGAGGTTGCTAAACTATTATTGGAAAATAGCTGTGGAGGTGGGGGTACAGAAGACAGACAGGTTAGAAACTGTATTAACCCTATTTGCTTGAATTAAGTTTTGGGCATTGGGTAACAAATCTGTTCTGCACACAGGAGGTGATGAATTAAGATTTTATAACTGAAATGCAACACGGCCTTCCGCACAACAGGGAGAAAACAATCTGCCAAAAAGAGAATAATCAGCAACACTGATCTTTTGCTACTCTCATTTTCACCGACTGCCGAATAAATGACTTCTGGGATTTAAAAGCTAACTCTTGTTAAGTTATCTCTTACAACCATTTGGAGATGGCAATGTGTGAAGCTCTCTGCTGATGAAGCTAGAAATGTGCATGTCCCACACACTTCACTTGGCATCCTGAGAATCACTTTGACAGCCAAAGCACTGTTCCCTACAACCATCTCATTACCTCACTGGTAATTTAAAAGCAATAGTTTGGTTATAATTACCTGGCACTGTTGCAAGGCACATTATCTGAAACCAGTATTAGACGCCTATCCCCAAGTTAAACTCCCTAGGTTGAGAAATGTTGCAACAGCAGCACATTATTTCTAAGATCTGCAGCAAAATTGTCTGTTCTGGGTATCAATAATTTGTCAGGGAGCTGTGCTCTGTGTTACAGTGACTCCCAAATTATTCCTTTGAAGTGGATTGTGAAGCTGTTGCTTTCTGCGTCCCCTGACAATACTCCTCTGTCTCGATCTGTTATTGTCTCCCCGTTTCTTGTCCTGCCTCTCTTAACAGTTCATTATGTTAGAATTATTGCTCACCAGTGCTCTGCTCCACAGCTGTCTCTGCACTTAAGTTCGGGTGGCCTACGACAGCCGTGTTTGCAGTCCCTGCAGGTGTGGCTGAGCGGGGGCTTATGGCTCACTAGCATTTGCCCTCCCACCCAACCACCCACCCAACAAACAAACAGTACTTCACTCATTAGAACAAAAAGGAAAAACACAAGGCAAGCATTGTTAACTGGCAAAGCATTAAATTATCGTCGAGAGCCATAAAAATTGGAATTAGCTGACTTTCACAGAGTGGTAATTAAAGCAGGAGGCTGTCATTTGAAGTTTGCTATTTCATTAAACAGCAACAGCACAGTCACAGAAGCTGAAGAAATAGCAAGAGGGCAGCTGGACTGGACTTGTGTTCACAAAGACCAGAGACAACTACACCCTGAGAGCGTGCGTGAGTGTGTGAAGGTTGCAGGGAGCTGCTCCAATTATTGTGCGCTAGCGACTCCTTGCTGGGGATTAATTAATAGATAACTTCCTATATCTCATTAGACTCAGTTCGTTTGCAGTTTCACATTACTTTGTCCGCTGCTTTACGTCCACTTGCTCTGTTTGAGCCACACTTTCTTCTGACACAACTACATGCATTTGATTTGTTAACATGAGTTACAACTGCAGCATATACTGCATTTGTGTACTGTATCTATTACCCATTTACCCTGTTGGGAACTCATTGTTATATTTTATTGCTCTGCATATAGGTAGTTAATTTTTTTTTTCTGTGTAATGAAATTCTTTCAAATATTATCAACATCATGTCAACAACATATCTACATAAGGAGTCTTATAGACAACTGGCTAAACAACTTTCATAAATATTTACATTTAATCTTTTTTATTAAAGGTTGTGAAATATTGCAGAAAATGGTTTCTAACTGATGTTTGTACAGTGACAGTTCGTCAAATTAAGCTATTGATGTTTTTTCCTCTTTATTGAAAGAAAGACAATTATTTAATAAGTTAGTGACCAATTTAATTAGCATTTTATAATGTTTTATTAATTGCACAATTTTAAAATTGCACTTTAATGAGGAACTTCATGCATTTGTACATGAAGCAGCAACCTTGAAGTTCCTTGCTGTTTGTGTTGGGCTGCAGTATGTATCGTCATGAAAAGAATAATAATAATTATCTGAAATAATTAATTAAACAATTAATTATTCAAGTCACTTTTCAAGAAAGAATCTAGCTTTGCAAATGTGAGGGTTTGCTGCCTTCCTTGATGGTATACTGAATATCTTTGGGGTTTGTTGGCTGGCCAAGACAAGCTATGTGAATATGTAACATTGGCCATGAGAAATTTTAATTGACATCATTGAGTATTTGCCTGCATTATATAGATATATATATTTTGTTTTGTTTTTTTGAGTGTTCAAGAAAGTAATCTGCACATAAAATGACAATGAAAAAAAATCAGAGCTGCAGTGATTAGTCAATTAATATATTTTTTGCTACCACTGCAAACAAAATGTTTTTGGCTTTTGGACTGTTGATAAGACATTTGAGGACGTCCTCTTGTAGTCTGGGAAAAAGAATAGCAGAGTCAAGAAAACGAATTACATGTACAAAAAAAAAAAAACATGATTTAGTGTATAAGGTATATTTTGGTTTGTTCAGCACTGTTACGAGAATATAAAATGTTTCTCTGTGAACTACTGCTTTAGGTGAGCTCCTAGTCCAAACTTTTTGGAGAAAGAAGTGAAGGAAAAAAAAAACATTCACTTCAAATGAAACATTACTTGCTCATGTTATTGTTGGGCTGTTAAATAACAGAAGTTAAGCTTAACTGATAGTTGAGCTCTTTTCACTCTATATTTGACTGTCCCTTCCCTCCTTTAGCTGTACTTTCTATGTCAGGACAAATAAAATGAGAGAAAAAAAAAATAATTCAGTGCGGCAGAGGGGAGAGTTGCTGGATCGGAAGACATCATTTAATGCACATGTGGCCGCCACATTGCCCCTTTGCCTTTTGTGGGAGAGGATGAGTGTGAAAGTTAGGGAGATGTCATTCCCAGGCCTGTGCTGATAAATATTTCAGGAAGAAAACGTCGCCTCGTCTCTCTGCATCAGTTCACAGTGCCCCTGTTCCTCTCACACACTCGCACTTACAGTACAGACACAAACAGGCAAACACATTCTCGAGGACAAGCTGTATTAAAGAGTCGACAGGTAACCTTTTTCTGCTGCCCACTGCTGTTACACCAGCTGCAGCGACTGAGACAGACTTACAGTCAGTGCCAGAGGGAAAAAGTCAGTGTGAGGGGAAAGTGGACAACAAATGAATTCATTCAATGTATGAAGAACGGACATTTTGAATGTGAGTAACTGAATACAAAGAAGACTGCATTTTACTTGGACACTGTTAAAAACAACTCTCAGCAACTGCTAGTTAGTAATTCTGTGACCATTAAATTGAAAACAAACTATGAACATTTACAACATAACTATGGTAAAACAAGGAAAAGTTTGCAGTTCTATTGTCAATCTAGCTCTAACAACAATGCTTGGTTATTATTATAGTATATTATTATAGTATATTCAAATACATGCATCTGCTTTTGTCTGTATTTACTCAAATACCGTAAAAAAAGAACAAAAATGTGCCAAGAGTCAATCCTCCACATACTGCTCCTAAATCATATTCACTGATGCATGAAAGAGCAACACAAACAATTTGCACTGGAAGAGTTTAATTTTTCTGCAATGCCATCAAATTTAATTAGAAAATGAGCTGAAGGATATACATGCATACGCTTTAATAAAATACCTCAGAACAAGACAGAAAAAACAGAAACAACTCCAGCCCACACAAATTGTGTATACACAAATCACACATGTGCCAACATTACTAACCAAAGTCAGTGCTGTGGGCAGTAGTTGACATCACTATTTCTGCACTATACTTTGAATATGCCACATAAGAAGTAATATGAAAAAATGCGGCATTAAGCAGCCCTCTTTCCATGTTTTTTTTCCATAATGTTAAACAAGATTAAGACTGTAGCCACACTCAAACTGAACAAACTTGACTAAATAAAATGTTGATCTGATATCGGTGTTAAGATGAAATAATGAGAGATCATAAAAAAGTGCTTACAAGTATTCCTGTGGAGGACATTAACCTGCACACCAAATTGGGTGGAAATTGATCAGTTGTGGAGATGTTTCAAGATGAGACATGTCAAGCTTATGGTGGCACTAGCATAAAAGTTACATTGAATAGTTGGATCACCAAAGTCAGTGGGATTCATCTTCTGTGGACCAGGAGTGTGTGTACCAGATTTCATGGCAATCCATTCAATGATAATTGAGATATTTCAGTCTGTAACGAAAGTGATGAACAAGTGCATGAGCATGTTGCAAATTTGGATAAAGTTCTGTTATAAAATTGGTAATTTTATAACAGACTCACACTCACAATCATGCTTGAAGAGAACTAGAGTAACAACCAACAAGTCATTATTTTCATTTCCAATTGCATTAAGGAAAGATTTATAATTTCTGCCTGGAAAGATAAACAGTGATCGACGGATAGTTTCAATTCTACTGCCAAACTACTACTGCATTGCAAGGCTTGGCGTGCATATGACGTCACAGTGTGAAAACGAGGGAATGACAGACAGGAAGACAGGGAGAAGGAGGAGACTGAAATGGAGAGACACAGGTGCTAAGTCATTCTGACCCGTGTGGCGTAGGTCATATCAACGAGTCTCTATGGCTGAGTGACTCCTCTGTCACTCGACATGCAGACGAAGAAGATGCTGAGATCTCGTAAACAGACTTGATAGGGATTTCCTCCGCTGCCTGATGGAGTTGACACTTTTCTACCTCTGTGCCATCTCTGTAAGGGCACTTTACGCCAAGCGTCAGTCTACATCAGTGGATCCTGCTTTTGCCAAAAAGGCCCAACCTCAACCTTTCCAATGTGTCCTAGACCATTGCTGGGTAATTGACAAAAATGTGGTAGGCCAAGGCAAATGTGACAACTGAGAACGTTTGCCTCAAACCCTAAATAGGCTGTCTGGGGTGAAACAGCAAGCAAGAGCAACTGAATATTAGAAATTACAGCTTTTTTCCCCTGAAACCAATTTCAGCTTTTTGAATCCCGAGTTAAATTCTAAATTTGGCATTCATTGAAATGCCAGGAATATGCTAATATCCTGTTATTCATGGACTGTTATAGAATATATGCATTCAGCTGACAAGTGACTACATTTTTGGTGGTGTTTGTGACATCCAGCTGTCCTCTAAAGCTTGGCCCTTCAAGCCATACGCTTCAGAATAATTGATATCTGAATGTGATGTATGACTTTTCTAAAATTAATCCATGGGAAATAATTTGTGAGTAAAAAACAGGAAAAGATGTGCTACCGTCTCTTGCCTAGCACCACAGCAGCAGCTGGTTTGTTTGCATCATTCATCTCTTATAAAAAAAAAAATCTTTTTTGTTGTTGGTGCTGCCTTGTATTAAAACTTAACCTACAAAAACCCTGGATACTAATGTTGCTTTCTGTCAGGCCGTAACAGCTTCAAAACACGCAATTCACAAGTAAATAACCTATTCACTGATTTTGTTATATTATACTCAATGAATATACGTCTCTTCTAATTGTAAAAGCATTAAAAGACATATTGCTAGTTCAATTAATTATCCAGTTGTTAAGGACATAGATGAGGACCCCTTAGAGCTTAGTAGAAGAGAACCAGGCAAGATCTCTCTCTTTTTAAAAAAAGACGTTTCACCTCTGCACGCCTAAAGAAATATTTTCATGAAGTCTTTGTCCAAAGATGTATGAACTCTCAGAATCTCAATGTTCCACTTACTAAGGCTGTTGAGGTGAGAGTTATATTCTTTGCTGCCTCATTCAGGGAGTCGTTTGCTCCCTCTCCACCTCGCTGCGTTATGTGTTGGCTTCCAGGGATGCAGAGTTTCATTACAGCCAAAGCCCAGTTTAGCATGTTTGGAATGGCTCACATCGATCTGTTTGGCCCTGGTAGATCACGGTCCGATCCCTCACATTAGGGGGTGGCAGATAGGAGCTAAATGTTTGCACCTGCCAGGTAATGAGGTTTAGCTTTGATGAAGTCCAACCCTCTGCATGAAAACCTTTTGATCTTGAGAACCTTTTGATTTTCACCCTGTCTGTTTTTGTACATTTTTTCATTATCTCCTCCTCCCCGTCTGCAAGTCATTAGATATAGGAGCTTCTGGGCCAGACGTTGATTTATGAGTAAATGTCAAATGTGACACAGGCACTGCATACCAGACAAAGAAAAGTAGTTCTCTATATACACGACCTTAAAATAATAAGCTTCTAGGAGATGTTTTGTTCGTCAAACACCCTTCGGAGACATGCATCGAATGCATCAACGCATTGTCAATAAGACCAAAAGATAATATACTTTCCCAGCAAAGCTAGTCTTGAGCCAATACCCTGAGAATCTGTATCACATCTCCTGTCAAACAGTATACTGATGTATCTGAAAAATGGAAAGGCGCCTGACAGATGTGTACTGGCAAGAAAACACTCCGTGATTGTGTCTGTCCATCACGCAACACCTTGTTTCCTGGTCTCACTCAAGAGAATATGGGAGAGCCATAGCGTCAATGTCGGAGTGTGTTAGTGTGTGCCGGGGCTGACAAGACTCTGCCTCTGAATATTGGACAAGTCTATTATGTGTTCTGAGACAGAGGGGGATTGTACAATGACATCTTGAGCTCAGCACACAAGGGGTGGGCGTGGGGGGGTGTATATCACACAGTGTCTGTGCATAACGCATAGAAGTCTCCAGTTTGTCAGCCCTTTCTTTGACTGTCCTCCCTTTTGGGGCAGATGCTCCTGTTGTGAGCCTCGAAGGTGGAGATAAAGCACCTACACTCAATTTGAGCTATGGGCCAAGCCTCCGCAGAGCTTTAAGTATGGATCTCCACAGAGTCCCCTCTTGTTAGAGGGTCTCTCGGGCAGCAGATGTGTTTCCAGACCCCACTTAGCCAGACACAGGGATATGATCCATGTAGGGGAGGAAAGGCACCACGGAGGTGATGGAGATACCTGCCACCGCAGCAGGACTGGCTGATCTGTTACTGACAAATGCTCTCCCTGGGACATGAATCTCCTTCAGATACCTCCAACTGCGCTGGGGCAGACGAAGAGAGAAAAACGGAGGGGAAATGTCCAAAAAAAAAAAAAAAAAAAAGGATATAACATGCAGAAAAAGTAAAGTGTTTGAAGACATGTTCTGCTTTGTCCAAAGTTTCAAGGTCGGATTTATCTTTTCTGCGTAATGCGGATGAAAGGAATCCAGGGCCTGTTAATCTCTAATAAACTGCTTTTCTCCTTTGAGAGAGGCATTAAAAAGGGGCATAACGTGGACAAAACTTACGAAGCTCAACATGAATGAGCAGCCATGATCTAATTTCCCTACAGATATAGCATAAAACTATGCGGCTCTATGTGGTTTTCCCTCTGCCAAGGTGCTTTCAAGGACATTTGAAACACAACAAAAACATAATCTTCAAATTCTGTCTGCGGTTGTAATGTTGCACTGAGGTTAGAGGTTTTTGTTTTCAATCTGGCTGGCTCTCTTTTCAAGTGGATTGGAAATTGTTTCTTTTTTTTTTTTATTGCCAACTTTTCTTTTCCAGTTTACTGATCATCATCATGTTGCATACAGATGAGAGGATGTGAAATATATCTGCTGTGAAATCAAAGGGCAAACATTTTTCTTTTTTTGGCTAAACACCAAGGAGCCAAATGCAACAGTGAAGCGAGAGAGATGTCCTGTAAGGACAGACCGTGGTCTAGAGATATTTTTCATTTTCGGAGAGTTAAACACAGAGGGACTGAGCTGGATCTGTTTCCATCTTAATGTGTGAATGGCAGTATTTACCTTCTCCACATCTCTCATCCTGTATGTGCATCAACCTTGTTTCAGAGGGGTTCAATGTGTCAACCAGTCTGTATCAGCAGCGTGGGAAGATTAACAACAGGAGAGAGACTAGGTCAGTGTTCAGTGAGGTTGCAGTGTATTTTTTTTGTTGCTTTGCAGCCTGTGTTCAGTCAGTATTTGCCCATCTGCTCTGCGACTGGCTGAGTGCTCTTCCTGTGACTAATCACACCGGATGGGGCTAACTCAAATTAGAAGCAAAAAGGTTTGTGTGAAAAGGGAACGTTTCTTTGTGTTAACTCTAATGGATCAATCCTGCAGAGTGTGTGCAGCTTTAAAGCAGCTTCTAAGTAAGGAGGACATATTTTTGGTAAGGTGCCAACAGATACGACACATACTATAGCCTCTATACCTGTGACAGTCACACCTTCTTCGTCAGGCTGCTCCTGTCAAGGCTGACATATAGTATGTTGAGAAAAATCGATGAATGGAAATGGAAACCGTTTTTCTCGCACATTGCTGCTGGTAATGTTCACGGTTTTCCTTCAAAATGTTTCAAATTGATCAAAATAGCACATTTATAATAATCATTTCGCTTCTTTGACTGAAATGTGTCAGTTTAAACATTTTCAAGGTTTCGAGATTGCTTCAAATTGTTCTATTAATGTTATGCCTGCTGGCCAGTAAAAAGATGCTATAAAAATGTACTAATAGTCCAATTTTAATGACAGCAAGTAGCGATAAATGATTCCTCTTTTTTCAGAAAAATCACCCCTATCTGGACCATCAAAGTCATCATCACTTGACAGTTTATCCCTCTCACAGTTGGTCATTTCATTGATCTGTCAGTGAACAGTTAACACATGTTCTCGAGTTTCAGCTGCTAAAATATGAGGATTTTCTGATTTTCACCGTTTTCTGACACATTATATTGAATATCTTTGGGCATTGGGCTGACAGATTAACAAAAAAAAAATTCACCTTAGGCTCATGTAAGCTGAGACTGAGAATTTCATTTTATTGACTAAACAATGAATCAATCAATTGAAATTGATGATTACTCAATAATGAAAATCCATTCGCTGCAGGCTTAACTGACATGCTGTCTTTGATTTTTTTTTATCATTTACATTTGGTAGACCCAGAAAGAGAAAAAAAAATTATTGGCATAACCCCCCCCCTAACTTAACCCCCCCCCCCCAATGATTTATTCAATCATCAAGAGTTGTGCATTTTTAATCAGTGCTTTTTTACATTCACAAAGCATTTTAACAGTGCTTTTTAGCTTCTTTAGTCAACTGTAAGTAACACACAGCCAAACATTTGCACCCAAAGTCTCTCCCCCTCGCCTCCTTTCTCTCTTTCCCTCCCCCACCCATCGCCATGATCACGATCGCTTCAAACATTCATTCATTCAGTTGCTGGCCAGCAAATAGCTGCGGCCACGGAGCGGATAAATCAGGTCGGATTAACAGTTGTTAGATATCAGTGCATAGTGGCACATTTCACTGTCTGTAACATTGCGTCAACATAATTACGTAGTTGATTACGTCGACTACGTCATAAATTGTGAAGGAAACATGAATCTTTGCATCATAAATCGCAAATGTCAACCTTGTGTTGGTGTGCAAGGAAAAAGTTATGATCGATAGGGATCATGATTCATCATCTGAGAACTATGAATACAAAATGTAATGGCAATCATTCATTCTTGATGAAAGTGGTGGACTGACTGACAACACTGACATCCCTCTGACTGGTGGGCTCAGATGAAGATTTTAGTGAAAAACAGAACATTTAGGTTGGGAAGCAGCTCAGGTCTGTGATCAAAAGGAGGAACCCAGATGCAAAGACATTATCTCTAAAGCACAAAAGGATGCTAATGCTGCCCAGTCCTTTCACAACCAGAATATATTTCTTTTCACCAATACTTCTTTTATCAAGGATTAAAGTGAACAACCTGACTTTATTTTGTTCAGTCATATTTCTTCATCTTAAAATGGATAATAAACTAAACTAGCCATAAAGTAGTCCTCAAGGACTCGTGCTCCATAGAGGCTCAGGCTGTGTGACCCCCATACACAGCAGATTGATAAAACTTCCCATGTCATATTAAGGAGGAGCTTCACTACCCCGAAAAAAATATATATATATAAAAGATCACCCTACAAAGAAAAACTGAAGCCTTTCTCAATAGAGCAAAAGGCAGTCATCTCTTCTTAAACTAATTATTCAAGGCTTCAGGCACTTAACATTAGAAAGCCGGCCGGCTGTGCTCTGCATTCAAAATGAACTAGAAATCTATCATATGAGGAGGATTTTGAATCTGCCCAAAAGGAATTCTTGTCATTCGGGCAAACAATGTTATTCTGTATTAAATTATGCAATGCAATGATGACTCATTTAATTACTTTCTTTACTGCATATGCTCAAGACTGCTACAGTTCAGTGGCACATTCCTATCAGCCTGTTCTTTGGCATGATTATGTGAGCCGTGCTTTTCACTGTATGTCTCTTTGTGATTCTCCTCTTCATGTTGTTAGTGTCTGTAATCTGAGCCTCTGTGCGCTTTACCGTCTGTGGGTGTCCGTGTGGGCGGGCTTAGCCACATTTATCCTCGAAATAGAGAAGATGAGTTTAGTCTCGTAAACGCAGGTTGGAAGCTTGAGACTGAGACATGCAAAACATCACAGGCCGACAGCTTACAGCTCAGTGAAACAATTACTGGCCTACGACCCTCACTGCGATCTGAGTTTGTGCAGATGTCAGACATGCAGAGAGATGGAGGCCAGTTTTGAATTTATTTACAGGGTAAATTTATCAAGGAGCCTATGCAGGTTACAAGAGTCTCTAATTAATCATCTGTGTGTCAAAACGCATTGTCTAATTTATTCAAGAGCGTAGGTTTACTTTCAGTGCGAGCAAATAACAAATGACTTACTAATAAGTAATTATAATGAACTAATTAATAAGTTGGTTGATGTGTTTTTAGGATAATAGTACAAATGTTACTGTATGTAAATATGTAAACCTCTGTATTGTGATCCTATCCTTTATGGATACTTCCTTATACATAATTTTCATCTTTACTGCAAAGAAAACTGCACTTCAATGTTTTTTTTTTCCAAAATCTTCAGCCCTGAACAGTGTCTGACCCAGGGCAAAACAACTCTCAACTCACTGTGGCTTGTTAAGCATGATGAGCACCCAATAATAAGTGAAGGTGACTCAGATGAGTATCAGCCTTTTTATTTTCCCTCAGATGGATTATGGTGTTTGAACAGTCAGAGAATGTTGAGACAGACTCGAACACGAACCTGAAACTATATTAAAAGCGACCCCCTGTGGAAATTATACACTTGTATTTACCGTGGTCATCATAGTGGCTGTACGTTGAGTGCTGAACATCAGACTTGCTGTTGATAAATAACACATCAGTCGCGACGATCTGGCCGAACACCGCTTGAACCAGCACTACCTGCAGAGCAGAAGATCTTAATTTTGAAGTAGAAGCCCCGTCGAGCTCTGAAAATGTGCCTCTTTGGCAGGTGTAGATTTAACCCCGGATGTCAGCACTCATCTCAGATGCACTCAAACCCACAATGGGTTTGTTTAATCCTCCCTGGCCTTCTGACACTTTCTTTGCAACTGAAGGAAGAGAGGAGCGTCTGGGTTATGATTCAGCACTCAAGGTTTTCTGGCTTGCTTGCTCTCTCTTTTCTGTTGTTTCTCTTTGCAGCTGCCTGTTTTCATTCAGCCTAATGGAGGTGAGATCTAGCCAGAGTGTTTAATTGACCTTTAAGGGAGACATACTGACTATCATGATGAAACTAAAAGTTTGAAGAATCTAACCAACAGCTTTGAGGATGTTATCTAAATTTGCTGACAGGTCATGGGGGTCATGAGCAAAGTTGAGTTTGTGTCCTTTCTCTTTCAGATCTTGTTTTAATTCACCTTGAGACAGTGTGACATGAATGCAAAAAGGCGTGTCAAAATGCGCCTTGCATCTCATTGAACAGAAGCAGCTTCGTGCCCTTTAAGACTTTGTTTTGATCAAGCCCCAGTGCTGCAGACTGGGGGTTCGGGCTGTGTCCCTGACTGTTTCATCTGACTTCATTTTGTGCAGGCAGTCCTCCAGCCATCTGTTTCTCTCTCATCCGCGCCCTTCCAGGAAGGAAAAGTCTAATATACTAGAGGAAAATACCAGTGGAATAGGCTACAAAGCAAGCTTATTTTATGTGCCCATTATCAGTGCACCAAGTACCAGACACTCAAATGCTCTCTCTTCATTCAGCCAAATACTTTACATGGACGTAATCATGATCTATTAATGCACACAGTCTGGCATAAAAAAAGAAATAATTGTGCTAGAGAAATAACCCTTCAACAAAAGGGCAGACAGTGGGGCTCCAGAGTACTTTAAGTAGATCTGAGACAAAGCCTCTCTATACAGCTTTCTGAGGCGATGAAGCAATAGTGTTTGAGTCTGAAGATCAGGTGAGCGTAGTGGCGAAAAGAAGAAATGCAGAAAATAAATCTAAACACACTATAGCCGCTCTCATCAGCATTGCCTTCAGTCACACCACACAGACTATTTTTGGATAAACGTTAAAAACCAAAGTGAAGGCTGATGAACATGATGGAGCATTTAGCAGCTAAAGGTCCACATTTTCCTCTCAGGAGTGTGTGGAGACCAAAACTGAAATATTAACCTTGCACTGATCATGTTGCCATAGACACGACTCCGACTGAATGCTTATATTAATGCTAATGTTGCTCTGCGTCTGCTGAATATGTAAATGGTCGACTGCTTGATAACAAATAAGGTGACAGTCGAAATTGTGTTCACAGCTTTTTTTCCCCTCTTGCCACCAAATGACAAAACATTCATTCATTGCAGGTTTGCGACAGTTAATCACAGATACAAGCATCAGTGCAAATGTTGACTTAAATGATAGGCTACTAATTGGCATTCAGACTTTCAAGTGCCAGACCTGTATCAAAGGAGATTCAGGCACTCAGGTCTTTGATATGTTGTTTCCAAAAGTCACATAAGACAATTAAAAGAGCTCAAAAGACAGCAAATCAGCTGTACCAAGTAGTGGGTGCTTCAGTCCAAAACCAATACATTAAATGAAAAATAATGACAAGCCAAAAACAACAACAACCTGAACCAAAATTTCATTCCACAATCTCCTTATTTCTATTTAATTAATATTTTGTGCCTTAAATTTGAAAATGACAGAGAAAGACGACTATGTTACGGTTTCTATCCAGGTCTTGAAACTTTTCTCTAAACAGATTAAAACTTCAGAAACTGCAACAAAACTAAGATTGTTAATATGCTTCTCAGGCACAGGACTTCATCTTCCCAGACAGATCAAAATATTGCGCAACCAACCTACACGAGGACATCATTTATGGCACTCTTTTTTTCCAAATTTGTCATCTTGCAAAGCCAACAAATACCCCTGACAGCAGGAACTCTGAAATGGTAGACGGGTATTGTGTAGGTCATTAAAGGTGATCACCACTGTGTAGTTCAAGCTGATCAGGACAGCTATGCATAGCAATGAGCATCTGCGTGTGAATTAAAGCGTCAGAGTGAGAGGGTCCTGTCCTAGAGGAGGTAGAAGTCAAACAGCTGTCAGGGGATCCAATTATGGTCATGTTCCTCTGCCATCCCACAGCGCACACTCCAGTGTTGTGTATTCCCCCCTCCAAACCTTCCGTCTACACTCAAGTTAAGCCATCTTGCCTGCAGCATTTGTGAATATTTGAAAGTATTGCCAGAGGAAGAGAACGCGGCTGGCATTTCTCCTTCAAGAGAGGCGGGGCGGGTACCCTGGTGGCGGCAAGTCTCTGCCTGAAAATATAACACAAATCAAGTACACAAAGGCCTTTGTGTTCCTATGTCACTGCTTAACTGTTTAGGAAACTCTCCTGCACGTTGTCACAGCAGGTTCGAGATTTTAAGCAACAGTGACAGAAAGGTGGATCAAGAGAATGGACCCAAATACAAACAAATCCTTAATTAAAAGATCAGCTGGCTCAGACATCTGGTGTCTTTTTTTTTTTTTTAATCCATCTCTCTGGGACAGCGCACATTAATCGACAGGGACAACTCAGCAGAGTAGATGGAAGAACTCTGATGGGACGTTTTTTTCCACCATATGAGTTCCACCAAGAGTTCAGAAAAGATGTTTAAGCACGCTTAGGAATTTGAACAATAGAGGTCTAATGCTAAAATTAAGTTGCATTGAATTTACTGAACTGAAACAACCTGAAAATGCAACCAACAAGAAGAGTTAATGAGGAACATGGGAGCCTGTGACACATACAGACAATATGCTGTGTTGTTGCACTGACTTCGATAAAAATGACTGAGATGCAAAAATGCCAACTGTCACCTACTGCCTCAGCAAGGATGTTGTGTACACTAAGTACACTATGAAACTACTCATTTAGCAAAGCCTTGTCCCTACATTAACCCCGCTATGACACGCCAGGGATTAAAAATCACATACTCTACGATTACCATTAACAACGTCCTGTTTACCTTTTATGCACCACTCGCCACACTGTGCACGGTCACAGGAACAGTGGCCCGAAATTTTAAAACCACCCACCTTAAAAATATAATGCAGCAGCGTCCATATTTATCAGCCACTCAATGTGACAGCGAGGTTTTCATGAGTTTTAGACAGCAGAGGTGAGCCACCTCGTTTAAAGCAAAGACCACGGCTAACGTCATAAAAAAATTAAATAAAGCATCGACCTTTAGGGAGTAAGAGCAGAAAGCTGAATGAATGCAGCTCTTCTTCTTTATTTTGGCAATATAACTAAATTGATCAGGGTCGGAGCGGCATGCCACCTTGGCTGTTTCCTAGACATGTAAAGCTTAAAAAACATGACCACACCATTTGAACATTAAAAACATAACAGGGTAAATGTTTAACTGCAACTTCCACTCACTGCTATTAAGTTTATCTGTACACACCTTTTCAATTAAATGCATTTAAATTACATCATTTTGATAGGATTGCTGGGTGGTTTAAGCAGACTACACCTGGTGACATACAACACTGCAGCATGAAGGGTTGAGGAGATTACCTGCCGGAGAGGCCTACCTGTCAGACTGAGATATGGGATTATTTCCTCCAAAGTTAATCTCCACTGAAGGAAACTTCAGCATCTCCTGCTAAACATGCCTGTGAAACTGTCTCTTGGTTGTTGGATTTCTGTAGGAATACATCCTTTTAACAGAAGTTTTGTTTTTAATACTTTAAAATTGTGTAAAAGTTGCAATGAGGCTGGCAAAGTTAGCTACTGCAGCCAATATGCAGTTAACCACAGGCAGAAAAGAAACATGGATGCTTCCTGCGACTCACATCTGACCTTGCAAAACAAAACAAAACAAAACAAAAATCCATATCCATACGACCTTGACCTTCAAGTTTTAACTACTTTGTTGTTAGCGACTGCGCCTCATATTACGTTTTATCCTACCACACACTACCAAGAAAATTGGAATATACCACCTAAGACATGCACCGTGAGCTATGCAGCAGATAATTATTAATCTGAGCGTATTAAACTTACAAAAAAAAAAAAAAAAAAAAAAGAAATCAAGGCTGGGAGCAGACAATGCCATGACATTTCAAGGCTTAATATTGTTTAATGAGTGCAGCGGCAGTATACGGTAAGCTGCAGCTAAACAGGAGAAAGGTAATCATCATGTGAAGAACTGCAATGCTGTGACATCAAAGCCTTTAGTTTGAGTAGAAGTGTTTTTTTTTCCCTTTCTAATGCTGATCTGAATATGAAGTGTCTGAACAAAATGTGCACGTTACTGCCTATCCTATGCGTGACAAAGGCCATGCTGAGTTTGTCATGAGGCCAACATGTACTGGGGTTTAAAAAAATAATAATAATATTAATAATAAAGAAAATAAACAAACACGGCATTGAGCTGTGTGCAAGAAAACAACAATTTTTACATCTCTAAAGCCAATTTACATAATTATCTTGCTCTAAGTTTGCAGTGAGCCAAAGGAAAAATCCTTCCAAACAGCAACAATCCAATCAAAAGAATAAATATGCCTCAAAAACCAAATTCATAACATTTATAATACTCAAATAATGAGTACTCGTACTTCACCACTAAGTACATTAACAACATGAAAGCAGACGCACAAGCAGTCCATTCAACAAATACAGCAACACAGGAAAACATCAGCCAGCAGCCTCGCATACACAATGGCATCAATACAGAATATAACAGCATCAACGCACAGCACACAACAGTATCAACACACAACAGTATCACACATCAACACACAGCACACAACAGTATCAACACACAACAGCATCAACACACAGCACACAACAGTATCAACACACAACAGTATCAACACAGCATTTAACACAGCACACAACAGCATCTAACACACAACAGCATCGACACACAGCATCAACACACAGCACATAACAGCATCAACACACAACAGCATCAACACACAGCATTTAACACAACACACAACAGCATCTAACACACAACAGCATCGACACACAGCATTTAACACACAGCACATAACAGCATCAACACACAACAGCATCAACACACAGCATTTAACACAAACATTTAACACACAACACATTTAACACAACAGCATTTAACACACAGCAGCATCAACACACAGCATTTAAGACACAGCTTCAACGCACAGCACACAACAGCATCAACACACAACATTTAACACACAGCACACAACAGTATCAACACATAACAGCATTTAACACAACAGCATCAACACAGCATTTAACATACAGCACATAACAGCATTCAACACACAACAACATCAACACACTGCATCAACACACAGCATACAGCACACAACAGCATCAACACACAGCACACAACAGCATCAACACAGCATTTAACACAGCACACAACAGCATCAACACACAACAACATCAACACACAGCATCAACACACAAAATTTAACACAGCACACAACAGCATCTAACACACAACAGCATTTAACACACAACAGCATTTAACACACAGAGCACAACAGCATCAACACAGCATTTACCACACAGCATATAACAGCATCTAACACACAACATTAACACATAACAGCATCAACACACAGCACAAACAGCAGACACTTACCTGGACCAGGTGATTCACTGATTTGAGGACTTTGCCTGCTCAAAAATCCCCAGAATGTCTCTACAAAGTCACCTGAAACTTTTGTTGTCAGGCCAGCTTGTTTCCTTTTACCTGTGTGTGTGTGTGTGTGTGTGGGGCGGAAGTGTCAGCAGGGGCTCTGCAGTTTTGTTAACAGCACAGTTTAGTAAAATGAGGAGAACAGCTGAGGGGAAATAAGTAAGAAGAGGGGAAGTCGTGGCTCAAAAAGAGCCGCCATATTAAATAAAGGTGTGTTAGATTTCATCGACAGCGCGCGGGACCGGGGCACGTGCGAACACGCCTCCATTCCTGCCTCCTGATTGGTCGCTCAATTAATTAATTGATTGTTTTCAAAATGTTGTGTTTGATATACTTTATTGTTTTTTTCGTCTTCTTCTCTCTTTTTATTGTGATTCATAGTGACAAATAAATCTGATCCAGGTTCAGCATCCTGGTTGAGATCAAATAAGATCCTTAATGATGCCCCAAGGAGAAACTGCAGCAGCACAAGAACTGAAGTACAGATCTTTTATACTTATATATATATATATATATATATATATATATATATATATATATATATATTTTTTTTTTTTAAAACTTAACATAAAATAGTGTGTGTGAACAATCTATATTAGAGTAATACGATTGTATAATAACATTTAGTCTTTGCCTGTGTTGAATAGAAATATAATTTATTATTCCTTATATTATGTAAAAAACAATATAGAATACTAACATTATATTGTATGATATAGTACAGAGATAATGGGAACTTCTGCATCAAACATGTTGGTTGCAAAAGGATCACCACTGACATTTATATCCAAATATGATCCAAAATGAACACTAATATGATCAATTCAGCTAGTTTTATAGCAGCTACTGTTTCACTTGATATAACCAAGGCGTCTCACCACTGAGGTAGCTAACATAGACCATTTGTCTGGTGTGACCATGAGGTCAGCATCAGATAACCAGGACAACCAGCTTGGAATAATGCACAATCACTAATAAATAAAGCGGTGTTATTTTTGTTCTTCCTAGTCTGCAAATACTGTGTGATTTTCTACTGCCACCAGGGGGCAGACCATGTAATTGCCACTTCTGAAGATTCTTTTATTCTATCTGAGGCTTCCAAAATATACCAAATGTGTCATGTCGACTATATATATTTCAATTTCACTGAATGGCGCAGCCATAAAAAAATCAAACAGTCAGGTTTAAACATTATATACTCAGTGTAAATGTCATAAATCCCCAATGAAGAGTTGGAAGAAACGGAATATAAATACGATACTGTCAGACAGTGTGGATTTTTCCAACCTTAAAGCTACTTAAGGGGAAATAAAAAGGAAAAACTGAATATTAAGGATTTTACCATTTTGCGGTTAGAATAGCTCATAGTAAAAAAATGTGTATAGCCTAATTGAAGGGCACTTGAGGATGTGCACTTTCCTCATTCGTATCCATAAAATTACTCTACTATTAAACCTCTGTTCTCTGAGTGGCAACTTGGAGCACTCAAGCAATACAACAGTAAAAAAATCTCCCACATGCATGTGGCAGTTTATGATAAAAGAGCTCGGCTTCCTTTCAAGAGAAAACCTTTTGCACTCCATCTCCCACATTTCCAAGTTAATGACAGTGTCACACTACTCCTTGCGCTTGGCAGGCTGTTATCCACCCATCACCTCTGAAGCGCATAACCTCATTAGTGAGTGGACTGTATGCAAGGTGTACAGAGGCAGCATGGTTTGTAATGAATAGAGATGAGTAATGCTACTTAGTTTAATTCACTCGACAGGAAGACGAAACACCTCTGCTTCCCGGCATTTCCTGTCAAAGATAACACAATAGAGTCATTTCCAAGTCTTAACTCCATCCACCTCTCCTACCTTCACACTGCGTACCTTGTGTTTTGTCAAGATTAACTGCAGTCACCCGCAAACCGCATCTCAGTACACCTGGGCTACTTGAACTCCTCAAAGCAGCCTCTTAGGGACCTCAACATTTCTTGAATTTTGGTATATGTGACACATAGTAGTAACTATAATATACAAGTAGTAGTAGTATACACAAGGATGATTTTATTCTAATACAAAAATAACAAAACAAAAACAACAGTCAAAACAATATTTATTTCATAATCACATTTATTTCCACAGAAATACAACCAGTAAACAGTGAAAACGAGGAAAACAATGTGAGAATGAGGTTTCACTTTCATCGTGATCTGAGGTCAGCAGCCTTACGTTTGTGTGTGTGTAAGTGCCGGTGGGGGATCTATAATCCAGATCAGTGAACAGAATTGACTGTCAGAGTAGCGCTTCCCACTGTAGGGTCAGCTGACCTCGACCTGTGGCTTCTCAATAATGGCGCAGCACCAGCCCGCGCTCACGATGTTCAGGTTCGGGTTTGCCTTTGATCTACAGCTAAGCATTTAAGGTAAACACTCCTAGGAGTTACTGGACTGACGTGCAGGCAATTAGGCTGAAAACAACATATTAAAGAAACAGGGCGAAAGGTGAGAAAGCTTTAGCAAAAACACCCCTGTCAGATTTTTTTTTGGTTCAACCTTTATTGCTGTCTCGCATGGCTTCCTAGAAAAATATGATTTTGCAAACAGAGACACACTTGGGAAAGAAGAAAAAAAAGAATAAGAGAAAGTAAAACTGATACTGTAAAACCAAATGGATTCCATGTCGCTTCTAAATCCAGTTTAACGTTCATCCAGCATCAACAACTAACATCATTTAAAGTGCTTCAGATTATTATTATTTTTTTTTTTTAAAAAGCTGTATTTGCCCGTTTGCATTTGCATAAAAGGTTGCTAAAATATCGTATAGCGTTCCCTTATCTTTTTGCTCCAAACAATATTGCACAGTGTACTGGAGACAGTGCTGAACAATTGAAAGCAGCCAATATTGGCAATTATGTAGTGGTGAATACGGTGACCTTGCATATTACAGGAAGAAGATAAGAACAGATACACTACAGTTGCTTTATACGCTTTATATGCTTTAAACTTCTAGGTGCAAATTCAGCTATGATGGAAATTACAACTGTAACACTTGGGTGGCGGGTTTAAAAACATCAGTGGATTATATGGTGTCTGCTGCTGTTCGGACAACAAATATACTAAACCACGAGTCAAGTAGAAAGAGTAGAGTTACTCCAGGAATACATAAAAGGCATATTTGCAGTTTCAAGCTTTGGATCTTACTTAAAACCCCAGACCAGGAGCAATGAAACAGCTGCTCTTGATGATAGTTTTAAACCTAAATTAAATAATTTTTTGGCCACTTCTGCAGCTGTGAAAACAAGCTGTAAACAACAACACGCAATCACGTGTTTGCAAGCAGTAGCTCATAGTGTTTACTCATTCAGCAGACATGTAGCAGCGTTATTAGCATTCATTTGGCCTCATGTTTGTGTTCACCTGACAAATGGAAGTCCAATATTTCTTCTCCTTTTAGCTGTTGTTTTTTTTTCCCACCAGCTCCTGAGGGAAATGTCTGGTTCTTTAGCTGCAAAATTTCTCAGCAGCAAACCACAAACTTTATTTGTCTAAAAACTAGTACTGTCGCCAGCTGTAAAATCAAGACAAAGAGCTAAAAGGTGCACAAACACTCCTCAGAGTCAAGTGATGAGTATCCACTGATCCACCGTTAACATAAAAATATAGATTAAAGCAGCTTAAAGTAAAACTGAAAGCTTGAAACTGAAAATATAGCTCTGAAATATATTACTATATGTCTAAATATCAGTGGAATACCTGGTTACAAGTCAAGTAATGTGTCTCAACTAGTGTGCATCATCATTATATTGCAAGAAAACATTTTCATAGACCGATAACGTGTACTCGGTGCTGAAATGCGGTCCCGTGCCAGTTCAGAGTTTGCTGTTGTGCAGTGCAGCGTAATAATTTCTAAGTCCTCTCCCAAAATAAAGTGAATCGAGATCCTGCATTAGAATTGATCCAAGCTACTGCAGAGAGTTTTCAGCCCAGTTGTGGTTTTGTTATAGCACAGCTACCAAGACTGATTGGCCTGACTGCTAAACTGAGCGGGGACATTGATTTGGAGATAGGGAATACAGCACAGGGAGAGAAGGATGGCACTGCCCTGCTTTCCCTGGCATGGGTCTGCCTTTGGCCTGTGGGCAGACACATCTCTCTCTCTGTCTCTCTTTCTCTCTCTCACACACACACACACACACAAACACAAACACACACACTTTCAGGAGAGAAACACTGGCAGCTGAAGGCGTCTGGAGACGCATTTTCACACACACAAACGCACAAACACGGACAGCGGGCAACATTGATTTCCTGTTTGGCATTGCTAAGCAGTGAGTGACACAGCTGAGGGGATTGGGCTATTCTCTGGACCACAGCGCGCACAAACAAACATGCTATGTATTCTGTCTCCCTCTCCTCTCCTGTGCACACCTTCGTGGCATTTTATAGACAAACATTCACGAGCAGAAAACTCTGCCAGAAGCAGCTTATCCTGACCACGGTGCCGTCGCTATTTCATCTCCACATCTCTTTGCTCTCTGTTCTCCTGCTCCGTCCTCGTTGTCTCTCCGTGCGTCTTTTGCATCCTCTGTGTGTGTCCTTCTGTCTGCTGTATTCATTTTCTTCGAAGGGAATGGGCTTTTCTTGGCTTCACACAGCGGCGTCAACTGCTTGGCTGGTTTGGCACAATGCTGAACCACCACACAGGTAAATAAATCTAATCAGCCACATGGATCCACGTTTGACCAATTTCCAGAGTAATCTTTTTTTTTTTTTTTAGGGGGGGGGGGGTTAATGGGCAGATGCATCAACGTTTTTCATTGAAGTCAAAGTGTGCGCGTGTAGGTGTACTTTTGTGGCTACTTGGAAGCGAGTGGAACTGATGTATGTGTTCCCTCTGAGTTTCATGTCCCTTTGAGTCTCGTCAGGGTTCCTGTGCGTCTATGTGACTTGTGTGTCCGGATGTGTATACGTGTGATGTGTGTGTGTCTCTCTCTCTCTGCCTCACTCTGTCTATGTAGGGTGTATTATTGGACGCAGTAGACCGGACAGTGCCAGAGGCGTACACCAAGCGGTCACGCGGCGTGACAGAAAAGAGAGCAGAGTTGCTGTCAGAAGGCCTTTTTAACACACTGCTGCTCTCTGTTCGGGGACATTTCGGGAGCGTTTGACTGCGAAAGGGCTCCGCAAAGGAGAGATAAACACAATCCTCCAAAACTCCCACAGAAACACCGCCAAAGCCCCAAAGGCTCCCTACCTGAAAATACCGCGCTAATACCTTTGATGTTCCAAAAGAGATGTGCAAGAGAGCGAAAGAGGAGCAGAGAGACGGGAGTAGGGGGGGGCAACAGTTCATACACTCAAACACACACACACACATACAAGGCAGCAGCTTCACACGTCTAATGAATCCCTGTTAGCTGATGTTTCCCACTGCAGGTCATCAAGGGCGATAGGTACACAAAGTCAGAGTGCATTGTAAAAATGTTTCTCTTAACAACATATTTAAGTGACTTTTGAATTACTTTTTTCTTCAATTTAGTGTGGCTTTTCCCAGCCTGAGTTTATTCAATTTTCCCACATCACATTTATCGTCTTCGAACGAGGCAGATCGCTCATTTTAAGTGTTGAAAAGTCGTCTTATTGTTAGGATTATAAGACTGTAAGACATCAAATTAGCTTTGTTGCATGTGTCTCCTAGCTCTCACCAAACTCCCTGTGCACAAAATAACCATGAAATAACAAAGAACTTTGTGCGCGTTTGAACATGGATATGAGTAAGCTTACTTTATACCTGAGCGTACTTCAGCGTGTGTGTGTGCTTTATTCCTCACTCGTGTACTGTTTCACCAAATTATATCTCCACCCCTATCTGGGTGTTATTTTAATAAGCCTGTATTTTTTTTTATCTCAGTTGCACTTACACAAAAGGTCTGCGTCCACTTTTGCTAATACGTGCAAAGCTTCACTCAGGATATAAGCAAACTGCACTACAAACATTTACGCGCCTACAGTGTGGAGCTGCTGTCCCTCACCTCTCATCCCTTACTTTCACACAGACAGATTTACACAAACACATATTTTCATCCTGGGTGTGACAGCTCCAGAGCGCTTTGACAAATCTGCTTTTCTGTCTCTAGCCTCCCAATTCCACTTTTGCTTTTACTTTTTTTTTTTTCTTTCTTTTTTTGCCCTTCTTTCTTTCCCACTTCTTGTTTTTGCCTCCATCTTCCCCTGGGCCTTCCATTACACAGCAAAGGTCTCATTCACGTCACCTCCGCGTTTAAAACCAAAATGCACCTGTGTGTCAGAGGGCACAGCTGTGTGAGGACAAGTGAACTTAGACTTTGAATTTGTGATAATAGCCAGCGGGTATTACAAATAAAAAAAGCTGACTTCTCTGAATGGTAACACTCTTTTTTTAGTTTTTTTTTTTTTTTGCATCAGCAGCATTCATGTGCAAGTGTAGTACACTGGGTGTTTAAACATTTCTTCATCCATAAATCCCCCTCAGTCTGAAAGCTGTCATATACCAAGATAGATTTTTTGTGAAGATAAGATCCTGCTACATACTATATTTCCATCAATCAGTCAGGCTGGAGCTGTCGACGCTAATGTCACACAACCAGTGTCAACAACACAGGGGGTCCCTGAATGGTCCATATAGGTTTAATGAGCTCAGTGTATGCTCCTTTGACACTAAAAAGGTAAAACACTCACACTGCTATTCTGGCTGAGGGAAAAGAGGGGGACGAATATTAATGTCAGAGTGATTCCAGTTTTGAGTTTTGACGGGTGGGTTTAAGCTCCTCAGGGAATCTTTGGCTTGGGGAGGCACGAGCGACTCAAAGGGATCAGGATCGTGGCTGACCCGGGGTCTTTGAGCGTCCCCTGGTCGGGCTCCCCCGGGCTGGTGTCGGTGCGCCCCAGATCCCTGCGAGGCTCCGATGCTCTGCGAGGCTGAGGCAGCGAAGTGCGACACAGACTCCGAGCCTGCACCTGGGGTCCGGCGTTGAAGCAGGGAAGGCCTCTAGACGGAGGGGGCAGCTGCTTGGTCCGGTTAGGCTGAGACCCGAGGGAGCACCCGAGCTTCAGAGAGGCAAAGCCACCGGCGCCCCCTTGCTTGAGTGCGGGAGAGTGACACGCGCTTGTGAAGGCGAGGAGGCTGCAGCATGCGAGGGCAAGTCGAACCAGCAGATTTAGGGGGGACAGAGTTTTGCAGCATCGCAGCGGGGGCGCTCCGCTCGTGCTGTGCTGCAGACTGAGCTGCTGATGCTGGACCGTCTCTGGCAGTTACCCCCCGTGGAGCCCCTGAGCCCAGGTGGTGCAGGCGGTCGCTGAGGAGATGACTCAGCTCATCGGAATCTGCCGGCCCGGACGCATCTGCCGCAGTGTCTTCAAGATGACGGTCAGCATCTATACGGTTACCTTCCTCTGATCCGCTCCCTGTGAGGTCACTGCGGCCCTCGGTGGGGGGAGTTTTTACTAGTCTTCCCTGGTGGAGGTGCTCGTTGAGGCAGGGGTTGAAAGGCTGTAGTATTTGAGGCTGCAGAGAAGAGGAAAGATATATCAGTAAGATTAAAAATTAGTTATAAAATAGTCAAGGTGGCGTTGAGCATTGGGTTGTTTTTATCACATTCCAGAAATGGCTGAGGAAATTACACTTTTTTGGTGTCTCTGCAAAGGAAATTCTGAATCAAACAAGCCAACTGAAAATTCTTTGACTTGTTTATTTACTCTTTAGTATCACAGCCCGTTTCCAGCGCCAGTCGCCAGCGCTGAACTATTCCTAGAATAGGCGAGGCAAAGTCACAGAGGAAGCCCTGAAAACAAGCGGAGGAGAATAACCTTGCCATGCGAGTGCCTGGAACCGACTGAAGTCTTTTGAGTCATCCCGTGATCGCTGCTGCAGAGGGGCTTCAAAACATTCAAACTGCAAGCTACTGTGCCTGCTGCCAGCGTGAGAATGTGCTGAGCTGTTAACCGCGGGAAATTTAGACCGACCGCGGTGTCGTCCTCCACCAGGGGACGCGCAGGGTAGGAAAACACAAACTCACGAACACCTGTACAATCTAATGCAATCCTATAACAAGAATTACTGTTTTAGTGAAGCGCTTTGTGTTCAGGTTTTGCTGTGCTGGAGAGCTGCTAATTATCCTGTATGACAAAAAAAACAAAACAAAACAAAACAAGAATGGCTTCAAAAGAGTCGAATCAACAGTCTGTACTTTCTGGCACAGACTCAACAAAAACTCATTATGACTTAACGGAGTTAGCATTTGTTTATTGAATTGTTGTTCATGATCTGTCCACTCCCTGCACCTGCTTTATTTGATTATTTGGAGAGATTCTGGATACTCTCTGCATCACGGCTCCACTTAAAGAAAAAGGGAATGTAGATAATATAGCCTTTACAAGATGTACTACTATATGCAGGGATTAGTAACTAAATAAAATAGACCACATTCCCAGATATGCAGCATAATACAAGACTAAATGTGCTTAATAGTCTAATCAACCACAAGTAAGAGCCGAGGTGCTTGCATCAGAAAAAAATAGTGAACTATGGATGAATATCTTACACAGTAAATGAGTACTTAATAGCTTGTATATTTTCACCCTGAGAAATCAGACTGGTCTCTCTCCGTGTATGTCCTTTGACCAGGACCTGAGGAAGCTAAATTCTAAAGCTGCTATAAAGAATGAACTCGGTTATAGCAGACACATAGTTGCTGCGAGTAAAAAAGTAAAACGATCTCAGGGGACGTGAATATATACAGCTGAGCGGGTCAAGCCACTCTGCCTGTTTCCACCATCAGTCATTTGTATAGTGAGTGGGAGTAGATGTCCGAGGAGGCCACAGCTCCATCTCCTGGTCCCCTGCCACAATGCGCCCACTAGACTATTACAAAAACCCCGGTCCACCTCTTAGTGTCAGTTTGTTGTGGCTTTTTTTTTTTTTTTCAAGCGAGGAAAAGCTGTTTAGTTTTCAAAGTTTGTATTTTTTTAAAAATCCCACGATAAAGCCTGTTTCTGGTGCTTCTTACAATATCTCTGATTACCCTGCCACTCAAATAAATGAGCATGTTATTAAGTCTTTTTTTTTAGCTTACGCACACAGTCGGAGCACTCCCTACTGACTCCCATAGTTCAAAACAAGATAAAAGGACACAAATTACAGGTGTACAAGCAAACAAACTAAATAATTACTGGGAAGAAAAAAGAGAGAGAGACATTATTAATGTAATCCCATTTTCTGCTTTGTGCACAACAAAGCAAAACACACTGAAACACATACAGTAGATACAGGCCTCGTACTAGTTTAGACAGTGTGGTTCTTGGTAAAAATATGAAGTGAAATGTCCATTGTGATAAGAATACTGGTATTATATAATGCTTTTAATAGAAAGGTTTGTGCATATCTTCATAGCTGGAAGAAGCCTGTGAGAGCAGCATGGAGTATCTACAGTATGGAGCCACAGTCAATAATTATTTGCATCTACAGCTGTCTGCTAAATACTAATAATAAGCAGCAATTATTCTTAGCTCTTCCCTGCACTGCCAAGAAGTAAATATCTCAGCTCACTAATGACAGCTATCGCTTTAACAGAAAATCACCATTCTGACCGAGAAACGTGCCAATCTGAGGCACCTGGAAGACGTCAGGGCCAGCCACGAGCAACCCGCGTCCCAGCCTCTCTCGCCGAGACAAATGACTGGGTACTTAGAGAGGCAACGAGCAAGAATTTGAATAAGGATGTAAATGATCCCCATTATGTCAGTTGGAAGACAATGTGATTGCAGCACATAAGCAAATGAAAGCGGCAATATGGTGGCATATTTCAAAGCTAGATTAGATTTCATATTATCGTTTAATATAGGAGGTTGTGAAAATGGTGATTTTGATTGTGTTTGAATTTAAGCCGTGGAAGTAGTGTGAGAGCAGAGGACGTGTGATTACGGAGATTTGTCTTTGGCTTGCTGTACCTAACTGCTTCTGATGGGGGAGTGGGAATGAAGGCGATTGCTCAGGACAGCAGTGATATGCGTTCACATCCAATAGCACAGGGGGGTGTTCTTAAAGGTTACTCCTTTCAACACACTTCATCCAAATCCTTGAAGGTGAACACCTCGAACAATAAAGCACCTGTTCAATGAATAAAATATAGATCCACACAGAGAGATTCATCCAATGCATGCATAGTGGTTCTTATATGCTTCATTTCATAGAATGGAATAAATTAAAAAGGCAGCAACGTAAAACTGAGAGTAACGAAAAGGACAAAAAAAAAACTTTTTTTTCTAAATCCAACAAAGAAAAAGTAAATGAAAGTATGAAAAAAAAAAGTATCATTGTGACCTCCGTTATGAAGATGATGTTAAAAAGATGAAAACTCCAAAACGCAAAGCATGCAAATGCAGATGTAGAAGGGCATGCTTCTGTCGTGCCACATGATGCCAAACCATAGCCCAGCGTGCAGGAGGTGGGGGGGGGGTCACGGGGGCAGCGTGTTGATCGCATGTTAAAGAAAGGGTTACTGTACCACGCCGTGTCATAGAAGTACTGCACTAGGTGCTCCACTCCTTGTCATGGGCATTACGTGTGGGGAGGCAAACGTAGAAGAGAGAGAACATGGGAGACTCAATTTCAGATTTTTGAGTGAAAGAGGTAGTGGGGGGGAGAGCGGGGAGAGAGGGTAGCGGGAGTTGCAGGAGGAAGAGAAAGAGAGAACGGACATGTAGGACAGACAATTGTTGGGGGGGAAAAGACATTTTCAAATGCAGAATTAACTCCCCGGCCTATTCTTGCGAGAAAAGGACACACATTAGCTCAACAAACAAACCAATTTAATGCAAAATATAATTACCGCATCCTCCATTCAGCAAAACGTATGTGCCGAGTCCAATGACTTCTCTAATTTTATAACTGGCAATTTTCTATTCTAAAGACCACACAGGCAAGAACTCTCTGCTGGTCTGTTTACAGCCAAAGCTCCCAGCGGGGGTCAGAGCATTAGTGGTCTCATCCGTTGTCTCTCATCTTTGTATCTAAATATGGCTGCATGCAGATTATATTTATGTACATTTCACTGTCATTACCTCTTTCCTCCAACTGTTTTTCTCCCACTGTACAGACGTTCTTTTGATACCGCTTTGCTTAATTAGGTGGGAGAAAATGCACTTTGACTGAATGCTGTGTGGAACTTGTATGTTTGTCGAGATAGTCTATAAAGAGAAGTGCACTTGATGTCGAAATACACTAAAGAAAATACACCTGTGCCACATTTTTTTTTCACCTTCGCTCTCAAAACCCAAGCTGAGCCCCGCCGGTACGGATCAAAGAGTTTTAAAAAGCGTGGGTTAGTCTTTTTGTAGCTTTCTTTCCTTTTTTCATTTGTTTTTTTTTCTTTTTTCCTTTTGCTCTCACATATTCTCATTTTCTGAAGTCTATTTACCTGTTGTCGCTCTCTTTACCTGCCTCCCCTATTTGCTACCTCATCAGTGTGGCACCGCACTAAAGCGTTGCTGTGGGATTCACTGAAATAGGCGAGGATGTTGTGACTGCGCTTGTCAGTGTCTCGACAGCCTTCTCGACGAAGTCAAAGTGTTTCATCCCACAGAAAAATGTTGCAAATTCCACCCTTAAATCTAAAGTAAACACCAGTTTATGACCATGCAAGCTATTTGTTCAAGTGGAGAAGATGCATCTAATTAAGGAAACTATTACATCATTCATTCCCATTATATATTAACACCAGCCCTACAGTAAATTATTTTTTATACATATATTATTTTGAAATGATTACAGAGAGCAGAGGGAAGTACAGTGAGGATTAGAAATACAGGTATCTACAGATTTTAGAGACTCAACAGATTAGCCAGTTGGATCCTAAATACAGCCAATAAAAGGGAACTGAGGCTATAAATGGCCAGCAAGTAAAAAAAACACCAGAAAATAAATTGTTCAGGGACAAAAAGTCAGACAGGGTTTAGTGAAACAAACAAGAAAAACTATTTTGCATGTTAATAATCTTGTTCCAAATAAATCTAAAAGTAGACGTACAGCACAAGCAGTCCTGCAGCTGCACAGTGAGAAAAAGGTTACTACAAACTGGAACAAAGATATTTCTGTTGTTTAGCGGGTTTTAATTGGCGATAGAGCTGGACTTTTCCAGGCTATTTATGGACCCCTGCATATGCTGTGTTACGAAAAGATGGAGAATGGGATGCAAAGGATGTTAGTGACTCACTCTGTCTGCGCTGGGGCATGCTGGTACGGGTCAAGCCCTGGTGCTGTGCCTGCCACGGGGACAGCAAGGGGGTGGGCAGCACACCCTACGCAGAGAAAAACACAAAGGACAAAAGGCATGACGTACCAGAACATGCACTCACTCACACATGCACACACACACACGCCTAATCACACACACACACACAGGCATGCTAACACACACTCACAGGCATAAATACATTGTTAATGAGTACACACACACACACAGCACATGCGCATGTATAATGACTCACAGAGACTGATACACCATCCATCCATCCATCCATCCATCCATTTATTCATCCATCCATCCATCCATCTATCCATCCATCCATCCATCCATCCATCCATCCATCTATTCATCCATCCATCTATCTATTCATCCAACTCTTAGCATCAGGTCTCCAACTTTCATTTTCCCTAAAATAGCTAACTATTCACTGAAGCTACATATATACAGTATCTATATACAGTGTTTACACCATGTGTTTTAATGGAAAAATTATTCACTAAAATAGGAATATTCTGAATGTTTTATGCACCCTTCCATACTCATTTCACAGTCAGCCATACTGTGTAAAAGTGTAAATTCAATTATATTCTAGTATTGATGTCACAGTTAAGGTGCTATTGCTATTGCTATTGCACTGCACTACATTATAGTAAGAAATACTTAAATTTTTTTGCCTTCTCTATTTACATACATGAGGAGGTCAGATGGTTAAGTGGACATAATGCAGTCCAGTACAGTCAACAAAAACTGAACATTATAAACTTTGTAAAGGTAGAATTTAAAGCAGAGCTGTTGTATTGAACTGCATCAGATTGATAAATGTGTCCCTAATAAAGACAGTGTAACTTTAGTAGAAATAAAATAAAATGGACAACGTTTTGATCCCAGGCTTTGTGGGGCCCATACATATGCCAGTAGGTGGTCTATTTAAATGCATGCGTGGTTTGAAATCTGCATACAGGTGTTCTTTCTATTAATGCTGCATTCCAATAGATCAGAGGTCAACATAGCGTGACAATGAGAAATGTTCAACACACACAGATACTATAGTACCATATAGGCTTCTCCACCGCTTTCAGCTATTGTTAACGGGAGGCTATTAAATTTCCAAACACGAAACATGAAGCAAAGCATTGCTTTCTAAACCACCTGTCACTACAGAGTGTATATTTGCTAATTTAGACTTTCGTTTCTCACATTGTTCAACACAAAATTATGGTCATTATCCTATAAAAACACCTGCCTCCCGGAGACTTCCAATCATCTTTATGTTGTTTCTCCCTGGGCCACTCAGTGAACCTTTTTTTTTTTTCTCCTAACGAATAATTGTTAGTCAAATCAATTATCCACCGCACCCGTAGTGCTTATCCTACAATGCATACAATCTATTGTAGAAGAGCACTCCATCATAGGCAGTGCAAAAAAAAATACAAGGTGACACTGGAGAGGTAAAGTTTCGCAGATAAACCCACCAAACCAAAAACGCTGCCATACAACTTTTCCACTAAGACAAGTTTTTATAGGCAGCCAGCGCAAGTGGTGGATTTCCTTTCAAATTAGTCATGCCGTCTCTAATTTGCCATTCAGCGTGTCTACTGAACATGCTGGAGATAGTTAGAGTTTCTTTAGTGCATCACTCTTGGCTTTACACAGTGAGGCGATTTCCCAGGATGACAAATTAACACTTGCAGTATAATTAGTCACTGAAAATGTCAAATACATAGGTGTTTGAAGACACCTCCAACTGAAGCACAATGTGACAGCTGTCCTTAGAAATAGAATCCTTGTTAGTGTGGCTCATTGTGACTACATGAGCAGTACATTTCATACCGCTTTCTTACCACACCTGCTGTCAATGCGCGACATTATTTTTTATTTTTACATTACGCGCTCCTGCTTTTCGTTTGACCAGGAGCTGCGCTTCTGTGCATGTACCTGAGAGAATACCAGCTCTTTTCTCGATACCAAACCCATCTTCAGGTTAAGCAATTCCAAGATCCCTGACCCCCATCGGAGAGGAAAAGTGAAGGGGCAGCAGAGCCATCACGTTAAGCACACAGGCAGACTAAAACCTTATGAAACGTTACTCCCTTTCTCAGCTGTGGAGAGGGCCGCCACTCAAACAGGACTCTTAATATAGAAAAGAGAGGCACCAAATCCATCAGAGGTAAGAAGAAACACACGGGGAGAGATAGCGGACAGGAAGGGGAAGGTAACAACATCCCAGCAGGTCCAGCCCAAGCTATTTCAGAGGCCTCCCAGTGCGCCTGCTGGAGGAGGGAGGAATGAGTTTCCCTGATCTACTCTCGCCCATGTCCTTGCTTGAACGCCGACAACTGTTGCAGCGGGAGGTCTCGGCAGAAGCCTCCCGTCAAGAGTTCATTTGCAGAGAGGAAAACCTTAGGCATGAGAACAAGAGGGCATGTTGGAGGGCTCTCGAATGATTCTGACAGTGTCTGGCAGCTTTATTAGACCTCCGCATGCTTAGCCTGTCAATTCTTTTTTTTTTTTTTTTACAGTTTTCCATTGCTGTATAGACTCGCCACGAAGGCCTGACAAAGCTTCACAAGGGCACGGAGACAGAAATTGGGAAATATATAAAACTTTTTCACATCGCATCAAAAGTTCTTTCATTTCTCGCCCACCAGAGACTCAGTGCCTGGCAGTCACACTTCCGGCTCGGCTCTTTTCGGCGACTGTTCGCGGCTGGAAAGCGAATAGGGGTTCTCTTCCTTGTTGCTGCACTCATGCTTTTGGTTGGTCAAGCATGCGCGGCGGGGGCGAACTTTGGCCCTGCCGCTGGGAGGGGGTAGCCCATGCCACCCACGCATTACGCCCTGCTGGGAAAGCTCACGAGGTAGTGGAGGCAGCACGTGTCTCTCACAGAAGAGTTAGCAGTGACAACTCATAGAATTTGGATGCAAAATTAATGAAAAAATTAATTATACATATTTAGCGATAAAAGTTTACAGACTATCCATTTATTTAAAATTATAAAGCCTCATGATTTTGAAGTGTTAAGCATTTTAAGATCACATTTCCATTGTGACAATAATAGTCCCAAATTATGTTTATTTTTATTACAGAAGTCCATTCAGGACAGAACATTATTTGAAAAATATCCTGACATTACCACTTTTGTGCCTCATTGTAAATCAAACAAAGGGCTGCCATTCAGAAGAGCCTGAACTTTCAGGTTTGTGTATAACAAAATAGGTGCTCGTTAAGGGCTTTAAGAAGAAAGAGCTTGAATGACATTTAGCTGAGAATATGAAAAGAAACGAAGGGACAGAAGAATCATAAATAATAGATAAAATAGGGCAGCTGTGTTTTGAATATCACTCTCCTCCACAGAAATAACCATATGAGTAATGGTAGTAGTGGCATGTTCACGAGAGGCCCCTCTCACAGTGAAATGGACTCTCAGGATTTGTTAAGCTACTCTGTCTGCGCGGAGTCCCAAAAGCAGATGGCGAAAACTTGGCAAAGTAGGACGAGACTTTAAAAGTCAAGCAAAAGTTGTTCTTTGTGATCCTACAACCTTTTCATCGAGTAACAACAGTGTTTAGGAGAAACCGATGACGCCGTGCCCCTAACACGGCCTCTCTCTCCTCGAATCCCCTAATCCACTACACGGAGCTTCTCGCGGTTGACGACAGCTAATACCTCAGGTCGAGGCACGATGTCTCATTTCACTGACTTTGGCAATTAAATCCTCACCTGCCCGAGATGACTCTGCTGTGCATTGTGTATTAATCAGTGTGCATGTGGAATGTGGTGTACGTGTGTGTGTGTGTGTGTGTGTGTGTGATGCAAAGGGGCAGACAGAGGGGGTGTGGGTGGAGAGGTAATGTCAGGATCTGAGGGGGGAAAACTTGTTCTTTCAACCTACAGCTTGCAACAACACTGATCGCTGGCCCAGTTCAGTCCCCCCCATCTCACCCTCACTCTGTCCTCTCTCTCTCTCTCTCTCTCTCTCTTTCCCTCTCTCTCTCTCTCTCTCCCCCTGCACGACAGCAAAATTGATCTAATTACATCAGAGGGAAGAGGTAGAGAGGTAACGTCAAAGAAAGAATGACAAACAAAAATACGGGGAGCGAAAGAAACCAGCGAAGCAAGGCAGAAAGAAAGTACGAGTGCGACTGAGCAGGAGCGATAAAAAAAAAAAGAGCACGAAAAGGGAGGCATGAGGAAAGACGAAATGAAGAAGAGGATGTTTAAAAGGCAGAGAGGGAGTAGGAGGGTCGCTGTAATTATCTTCTCTGTCTGCCACTGATGAAACACTGCCTATTGTGTTGCCTTTGTTTTGCTGCTGCTGCTCATCTGCGTGTTTGTTTATCTGGGTTATTAACAAGGTCGGCTCCCCAATCCTCAGTCTGCTGAACTCATTGTTCAGTCACACTGAGTGTGCCCTGCACTCAAGTACACGAGATACATGTGGCACATCCCACACACATGCACACACACACACACACCTCACTCACTCGCACACATATGCAGACAAACACGAGGGCGCGCAGTCTTCTATTGTGCTGCCGAAATGACTAAAATTGTACTGCTCATGTTTTATTTGTTGCAAAAGGCAGAGGAGGCAGAGAAAACATTTCGGCTGCCATGATTGCTCCGAGGAAGCCATTCAAGATGATTATTTTTCTACAAGTGACATTTAAGTAGTTTCAACCGTCACACCACATGTGCGTTTCACTGCAACAAGTGGGTCCATTATCTGCGTGCATCTTGTGCGATGAAAGACAGACTCGTAGCATACTGTGACATCCACCCACCCTCCTCCCCCCTCTTCTTCCTGAGCGTGCTTTTGGACTCAAAATTGGATTCTAAGCAGATTAAAATGGGAAGCTGCAGGAGCTGGTGCCCAAAGCAGTTGGTTTGGATATGTTGCCAAAGCCTTCCTACGGACTTGAAGGTGAGATGAGCGCGTCCCTGGTTTCCACAAACAGAGAAATTGGTTAAAGCGGCCTGCAGAGAGACGACCCGCCGTGTTTTGGTTCCTGAGAAAAAAAATGATGGGAGTGAATTGCTCGCTCGAGGAGAATTTATCAACTGTTTGAGGATGATGCACGAACACACTCCACACTGAAAAGTACATATTCTTAAAAAGCTGTTTCCAAAGGTCATAGGTCACAAGCTCCCTCTTTTGTTATACCGTTTCCAAAGGTCATAGGTCACAAGCTCCCTCTTTTGTTATACTCTTGAAGTCCACATTCAAGTTCTTGGCAGGACTCAGCCGGGGACTTGACTATAGACCTCCCAGTACCCGGGCGTGCATTTTACCCTCAAGGGCGACTGATAAGGCAACTAGAGACTGGCATTAAAGCTATAAAAAGATTATAGCTATTGGCCTTTGACATCAGAGTTATTCTTGGCTGATCCTTTCAGCTTAGCACTCAAAAATACTATCAGAGGGCGGGAGCTACTCCAGCGCACTAATATACAGCACCACTTTAAATGTCAGAGGGGAAGAAAATCAACAGGAAAGGGCATTTCAGAGAGCAAAAGTGGAAAAAAAACAATATGATGACAATAGACAATAGATGACACAAGATTATGAATTTGTGTGCTCAAGGAGAAGAACTGAAAAGTGAAATCTAGACTCGATGAACGTGCGAGCCGTAAAAAAGAAAACAATGCTTGTGTAAAAAAGAAAAGTGGCAGGGGTTAGAAAGAGAGGAGCGAAAGCGACAGAGTCAAATAAACATGCTGAAAGACTGTGTGAAAAACAAGAGACAGGAAAAAAAAAAGCGAAGCATTGTATGAGGGACACCGTGAACCCGAGCTCGCTGAAGGTGCCAAACCTGTCAGTGCGATGCCAGCTTTGATAACATCTAAAAGTAGTAGACGCAGAGGAAGAAACATCGCTTTCTCTCTGTTACTCCACGCTCTCTTTTCTTGTTACCTTGTCACGCCCAAAAAACCTCCCAGCTTACCTTTTAGAGCAATCGCATGCTCCGAGAAAAGCAAAAATGTTACAAGCGTAGTGTGTTTATGCCCACAAAACGGGAAATAGCCTCCACTCTGCTGATGACACAGTGATGTAGATTAAAGGGAGAGAGAAGGGGAGGACGGCGGCAAACAAAGAGACGTCTAAACACAGAGGTAGACAGGACAGAGAGGAAAAGAACAACCCCAATCTTACTCATGCTTTGTGTTTTAGTGTGTTATTATACGCCAGGTACTACAGGTCACAGGTAGATGTTCCCACCACGGAGATGATTCCCATCGAGTGCGGCCGGCCCTGCTTTCATGGTTGCCATGGCAACTGTTTAACTATATGCTCTTATGGTAGGCAGAGATCAACTGTGGTTAGTGAGCTTCCTTGTTTTGTCCTTTTTTAATTACCTCTGTAGCCGACATTAAAACTTATACTTTTACACCACTTTTGATAACTCGATTGGCTGCGCTTGATTTATTATAATGTGATATTACAACATTTACAGATAATGCTGGAAATCTCTTTGGTACATATATAGTTATTCATTCATTCATTCTCTATACCTGCTTACCCTGACACACAGGTGTGGACTGGACGCCAGTCAGTCACAGGGCTGACACAGACAGACAGACAAACCACTCGCACTCACATTCCCACCTAGGGGCAATTTAGAGTTTTATTTAACTCAACTCAACTCTGGGTACTCCACCTTCCTCCACCTACAATCCAAATTGTGGGAGGAAGGTGGAGTACCCAGAGCGAACTCACGCAGGCACGGGGAGAAACTCCAAACTGCAAACTCCACACAGAAGTCGGTCAGCCTGGGTTTTCCTCTTGTTCCTCTCACTACACCACTGTGCCGCATACATATATATCTATATATATATTTTAATTCTACTCCTTTCTCTATGTAATCTCATACTGCTGACGCCCGCCTCTTTGTGGGTGTGAGTGTGTGTGTGTCACCTTCTTAGCTGAGAGCAGGTCAATTAGGGGAGTGTTACCAGGCACTCCTGCTATTGAATCAATACTTGGCTGCCACACGCTAGCACGCCATTATGCTATGACACGGAACACATTGAACACACATCTATACACCTTTCTCTCTCTCTGTCTTCATCCCTCCCTCCCATGAATCTGTCTCACCGCCCTCCCCACCGTACTCGTTCTCCGTCAGTCAAACATTAAACTCCCTGCCCCTCCTCAGTGTGAGATGTGGGTACTCAGGGCGTGAGACACAGTGACAAGCCCACTGACAACCTAATAAACTGTATTCTATAGAGAGGACAAGGTGTAGTCATCTAACAATTCAGACAAGGCCGGCCAGGGAGAGGCAGCAGATAAATGGAAAAAAAAAAAAAACTGGCTGAATTAAGTGGACTAACTCAGGGACGTACTGCAAGCGAGCACCTGCTCACCTGCGCATCTAAATGTGAATGCTTTTATTCAATATGACCTTCGTAATTGTTGAAATGAGGTGAAAACACACACTTTTTTTTTGCAAAACAAAAGGTTCAGAGAGGGCTCTTCACTTGTCAGGAGTGGCGTTACGAACGTCTGGACTCACAGCGTGGCTCGGTGGTCTCCAGTACGTCTGGGTGGCCTTGTCATAGTGGTGCCGTCTGTCCATCTGTCTGTCGCCCTGTCGTAGTGAGGAGGGAGCCCTCTGGTGGTGGCACTGGCACCTCATCTGCCGGCCTTGAGCTGCCTGGAGGGCACAAGAATGAAGGAGTGAATGAAAGAAAAGCAAGTAATGCAAAAAGTGGATGGTGTATCATCTACGTTATTCGCAGCCTGGGTCATACTGTCCTACTTCTACATTCATGCTGCTTAAAAGCTTGTCACTCTATATGAAAGATCACCCCAAATCTCCACTTCTTCAGATCACATGTGGAGTAAAGCTCGGCAAATTCTGGCGCACAACTGACAGGCATGATGGCAGAATCAGGGAAAATCTAACCCAGGTTGTAAATGGCTGGAACTACTCGTACTTGGTAACCCCCACCCCCGAAACAGCTAATGATGCTAATGAAATGCATTCGATCATTTTGTAAGTGTTTTAATACTAAATGTCACAACTGCTCTATTGTACTTGGATGCGTGAACACTGTGGCACAATCTTACAGGAGCAGTTTTTTTTTTTTTTTTTTTCACCAGCCTTGGTAAAAACTTCAATGGAACTCAAAGAAAGAGAGCAGTCTGTCTCGACAGCGGAGGAAACAGCATCCAAAACTGCTTTCTGTCAAGTAAGACTGAGAAATCAGTTTTCTATCTTTGATAGCTCCGCTTTTCTCTCTCCCATTATTTCCTCTCTCCTCCGTTCTCTCCTCTCAGCATCCCCCCCACACACACACACACACACACACACACACACACACACACACACACTGTATAGTGCAATAGACTTTCTCCCTGTTGCACACAGCTCCTCCATTGTTTTCTCATTACTCCATTATGTTCAATTCAGTTAAGTGTTCCCCCTCTTCTGTCAGCAGTCTCAGCAGTTTCGCTTCACCTCCCTATGTTTACCTGACTTTTTACCAACTGCAATATTCCCTCTTAACAAATTTCAAGGACAGGCAGCGGGTCGTGTGACTTTCTAAATTTCAGATATGTTATGAAGCAGATGCAAGGCAATCTCGCCAGACTCTGAACCAGCGTTGCTCCTCTCGCAGCCGATCGATGCTCAGCCCTGTGCTGCAGGGGCATTGGCGGCCATGAGAACACAAACCCTCTTCAGCATTCCTCCAACCCAGCGTCCCACAGAGTGCTTCAACACAGAGCCAGCAGAGTAAATATCTCTGCCCGCATCTTGTCTTCTTTCTACTTGCTCCAGCGTCTTCACTCCACGCGCCTCTACACTCATTAATGTCAGGCGCAGATCAGAAAATACGCCCCGGCTTTCTCTTAGTCTCTCTGCTCGTCGAGGGTGAGGGTGCAACAGCATTGTGCTCGACTGAAGAGCCTGCTGTGGGTGGGTGCTAATTCTAATTGGAGGGATAGCATGAGGCAGGGAGTGTGGCGGACGGCCCTTGCTTTGACATTTTGGTATTTCTCGATGCGGCGGGGATTTGAATAATGTCAGCCAGGCATACGGTTGTTTGGCTAACATTTGTTTAGTAACAAGGAGCCCGGTCAAGACACTACACTAATGAATGTTGGAGTGGAGATGGAGCGAGCTAAAAGCGAACAGAACAGAGGTTATTGGTGCGCAGTGCGAGTGCACACACTGGAGTGCACGTAGGAGTCCAGCATCATACCGAGCAGGAACTGAACTCCCACCTGAGATGAGAGTACTACGATGCGTCTTCATTGACCGCGAGGAAGCTGGGCGGTGGATCTGTGCGCGTAGCACCGTTCGCACTGTGTGTGTTTTTAAAAATGTGGTTTTCCGTGACAAATAATGCTATCTTCTAAGTTGTGTATCAGATCCAGATGTAAATACCTGGAAATAAAAGCTGAAATGTTGATCTCTATTCGTCTCATATTCATCTTTTGATGTCAAACCCAATGTTTTCTGTCTACAGCAAAAATACAGGAATAGGCCTCACTGTTCCAACACTTTTGGAGGGGAGCGTTTCTCAGATCTGTGGTGGGAACTGGTGTCAAGGTGGTGTCAACTGCCAGTGGAAGAAGACGCATGCTTGGAGCACATGAAAGCTACATGAGCGCGATCAGCAAACATGTGCAGTGGTTTGTGCGTGCCTGAGGAACACACACCTACGCAGACCCCTTTACTCAACAGAAGAGCTGTATTGATATTCTGCATAACATTCACAGCGTATGAGCCTGATGAGAGTCAAAGTCAAACTGATCTGAGACTCATTTGTAGGTACTTCATCTGGAAGGTTCCTGGAAATGTAAAGCATATTTCCACCAACTGGATCGTATCATCAATCATCATATCACAAGGATGCTGCTGTTTCCCCTGCCCTGGAGCTCCTTGATAATGGCCCTTCATTCTTTGAAGTTTAGAGGAAGCATGAAGTCCAAATCATGCATTTTCCTAGGTCTTGTCTGATCCACGTGATTCATACGTGATTGCATTTATCTGATATTCTGATATTCATTCTGTTTCTCCATATTATAATTCCACTCTTGTTCTTTCTGTCCGCTCTGTATATGCAACACTAATTGAACGTACGTCCATCCTGACGTAGAAAGAAAGAGAGACCCCTCCTCTTTTGCTCTCCCTGAGGTTTCTCCCTTTTTTCCTTATCCGAATCAAGAGTCTGTGTCTTATTTCACTAATGACTGATTAGTAAAATACAATAGTGCCTTTAAAACATCAAACAACGGAGCAACATCACCAGCGGAAATGACTCACATGCCGTGCCTAAATAAAAAATTCCTGTCAGAGTCAAAGTCAGACAAATCTGTACCGATAGCTCCCAGCAAATTTAATTTAACAGAGTAATGTTTCGATCCAACAGAGATCTCCGTCAGACATTATCAAACCTATTTAACAATTGTTAAATTTGCTGAGAGCTATCAGTGCAGTGTGAGGATCTTTTTTGTCTGACTTTTGCCTTCAGTTTATTTTATCCAACACCTGTGGAAGTGCCGTACACTCCAGTAAGTCCCAAACACAAGGCAGGGGGATAATGTGTTCCTGCAGTTGAATGGTTACAATACAACTCTTTTTCCCTCCATATATTATACAGCCCACTTATTTCGGATTTTCACTTGTATCAGTGCTGCTCACACAAACTCACCATTTGTTCCCGCTGATGTTGTTGTTGTAGGTGTTGACACTGCAATGTGAGCTGAGCAATGGTCTTGTCTCGACTCCTCAGCTCCTCTCTGAGCACCTGCACTTCCTTAATCAGCTCCTCCAACTGGAAGCACACACAAAAACAGCATACTGAAGCTTGTAGCTTAGTGCCTCAGTTGGCATATATATATATATATATATATATATATATATATATATATATATATATATATATATATATATATATATATATATATATATATATAACATACAACATAGCCAATCAATCACCACTGTAAAGTTAAGGTAGGGTTAGTTTGTTTTTTTTTACCTGTGATGCAGTGGTATCTTCAGTCTCCTCAGGAACATCTGCTGGAGAGTCTGTATTCTCAAGCTGGAAACAAACAAACACATGCGTGTGTGCAGAGTACACAGTGAGTCGGATCAATGACGACAGCCTTAGGCATGCCTCAAGTGCAAAATTTTGTGATGGTGGAACAACCTTACTCTTTAGCACATATGCTCTGCTGACCCTGACCTGTCAAGCCACCAATGTTCGACACCGAGGCGGCGTTTCTGAATGTGTACATGTGAACATTCGATACACTCATTTCATTAAGTGCAAACCATTTCCTCACTTTGGTGGCAGCTAGAGTGAGTTGTGTAACAGTGTATTTTTTCCTAAAGCAGGTTCAGATTTCATGTTGTGTATACAGGATATTCAGTGCAACAATCTAATTGCTGTATTATTAAGTATCAAGTGATTAAAATGTCAAATGCCCAGATCTCTTTGAATTGACATTGGATATTTTATCTGACCAAGAGCCGAAGTTCCATTGAAAATGACCGGAAATGGAAAAAGGTGAATCCTCACAACTGAAAAGTTTTAAGCGACAAACGTTAGACATACAACTACTAATGCATTCAAATTGATTAACTGAGTCGGAGGCAACGTGTGTGAACAAAGTTGCGTTGGATGACTGACTGTGTAGTTAAGCAAAGGTCAACTAGGATTCTGAAAGGCTGCAGGGTGATTTTACAGTCACTGCCTTGGCTGCAACATCATGCTATAAAAAACAAATTAAGAACAGAGTTACTAACGGGCCAGCAGAACTATTTCTCCTCTTGAGCTCTCCAGCCAAAATGTTTGACTAATTGCGGCGAGCACAATGAACACATCTGAACGAGACATTTGGTTTAAATGCAAATGCAAATATCACTCTCTATGCTGTGCAGGGTAAACTGAGTCAAGGCATTCAAAATAATTTCATTTTATGGATTGTGCAGTGTGAAGTGCTTGTGCCTCTGTGCATTTAGGCAATTTCCTAGATGGGGTTGTGTTTTTTTTTCTTCTTTTTTGCAGGAGTGTGGGCCGTGTGCGTTCATCTCACATGTAAGTGCACATTTCTATAGCTATCATCTTTTATTTCTCCCTTTTCTCCCTTCTTCTTCCCTGTTACCCTCTCCTCGTCCCGTTAAATTGATTTCTCAGACTGACAGACTGACAGAGAGAGACCTATTACGTGATCGGCCTCATACAAGCCCACATAAATACATGCAGGCACAACTGCACCACACAAATCATATACTGCGCATTTAAAGGGAAGGAAGCCCAGAGCGTCTAATAAAAAAAACAAAAAAACACAGCTATAAGACTGGTTAAGCACATTAAAACCATTTTGCACATTGCTTTTACCTATAAATGTCTGTCTTAACATCTTTCTTTGTTTATATGTAGTATCTCCTTACGGTGCAGCAGCTCTGTGTGATGACAAGATTTATTAAACCGATGTAATTAAACATTTAAAACGTTTTAAATATTTAAAGTTGGAGCACATGAACAATTAAAACTAGCTTTGTTCAGTTTTATCAGAAAAATACTTTTCTTGTTGCTCATGGTGAACACCTGAGGACAGTGATGCAGTGTGCTCCTGGCAAGCTAGTGAAGATTATTCAAACTAACCCTCTAGCAAACACTAATACAACGCTGTATTTAACAGACAAAACAGTTGCTGAAATCCCAAACCCCAAATCTTGACAGCTCACAGTATGTCACAGTATTATGAGACCAGAATAAAAGCCAGGGAGTGGTGACATGATCTGCATGAGTGTGACATATTCAAAGGGTGAGGTGGCATTAGAGCGATAACGCGAAGATATAATTCAGTTTCCTGTCACAGTGCATAATGCATGTGTGTAAGTGTGTGCAGGTTTTGGTGCATACGTGTTTTTTTTTTTTTTGTACCTGCAGTAACGTTTTGAGTCTGAGCAGCTGGTTCTTGAGCGAGCTGCAGTCCTGCGTCATGTGTTCGAGTGAGAGCTCATCCAGCATTGCTATGTAGCCGTGCTGCCTGCTTTCAGCGGGGACCGGCCGCGAAGAGATCGTTGAAGCCTTGAGACCATCATAGTGCTGGAAGACGTGGGCCCTGAGACAGAGCGAGAGAGAGAGGCAGAGCGAGAGAGAGATAGCCACAGAGAGGTGGGCAGATAGAAAAACATGCTGATGTCGGCTTCATTCTGTTTCTTCCTTTCACGTTTCTATCTTTTATACATTTTTATACATTTTTTCTGGCAACATCTCTATAATCTTTCAAGCCCAACCAACCTGTTATCATTGTGGAAATGATCTGGTCCACTCCAGCGGTGGTGTTTACGCCGCTGCCCCTGCCCCTGCCGACCGGCCCTCTCTGAGCGCTCAATGTGGGACATCCTGTCAGCGTCTAAATGCATTTCAGTAGGGAGAATAAGACACACGGTGAGTAAAGAAACGCATGTCTGATTAAGCAGTATATACATGGTGCTGTCTGATCTGAAATTTATAAAGCCAACGTTGAATCTTAGATGTAAAGAATACAAGCAAAAAAATCATTTCTGTTTCTGTTGTTATTTGTCGAAGTGAAACTAGAATATGTTTGTGGTTGAAGATGAGCAATATTTTGCAAAAGGTTAGAATTTGTTTTTCTCTATTTTTCTCTGCCAGTTTCTGTCTTGCCACCACTCTAAGGCAGACACACCCCCCCCACACACACACACAAATTGCAAGACTATGAGTCAATTTTTCACATCTTGTGGTAATGAATACTTCTGTATATATTTCAAATACTCTATTCTAGAATATATGCATATAAATCATGATCTGATCCAGCTCATTCTCTATTTCTCTCAACGGTCTCTACCATCAAATGCAAACACACGCACACCCGCACACACACACACACACACACACACACACACACACACTCGCAGTGACAGGCCATTTCATTTTCAAGGAGGTAAAAGGACACAGTATTTGGCAACACTCAATAGCATATAGCTGTGAAATGAACCATGACCGCAACAAAATCGACAACTAACAGAGCGCGACCTCAAGGAAATCAAAAGGACCCTTGACTTTCTATATGCCAGGACTGAGAGAAAAAGGGAGAAAGAAAAATAGACCAAGAAATGCTGTCTGCAAGGGAATGCAAATCCAAGGAATGCAGCAGTGGTGGTTTAAATACTTTACCCTGAGTGTCACCACAGAGCACGGGAGCAGGCGGCCTGTCTCATTCTCAACTGTTGCATACTAGAAAACTTTAGCGCTCCCAATAACTTTCCAGTTCAGTAAAAGTCCTCTAAGAAGTAATACAACGGGAATATAGTCCAACTTGGGGGAACAGATCCATAAAGGCAGAGAAAGTCAGACGTGGAGAGAAGTGACTCCGTGTCCAGTCAGCTGCTGAGCAGTTAAAGGGCCAGAGAGAGAGAAAAGTCAGCCCAGCCTCCCTCCCTGCCTGGTTCTGTCTTTGTTGTCTTGTTTTTCTGGGAACTCCTTAGGAACTGGAGCTGGGAAGAGATGACTGTGGTGGCGGCGAGAGATCGGCTGAGGTGACTGGTTTGTGTCTAAGCTGGGAAGTCACCAGCTGAGGGAGAAAAAAAAAGAAAAGCTGGGGCCTCTTTCCCGTCCTGTCACGGGACCTGACAACTGGATGAATCCATTACATGAGGCCTCTTCTACTGTTTCTCTCTTTTTTTTTTTTTAACTCCTCGTCTCCCCTTCCCCTCTTCCTGTTCTGTGGAAGAGTCTGGGTGTCTTTGGGAGGGAGGAAACACCTACTCCATGTCTCGGGGGCCTGCCCTGTGGGCTGGGTCTAACTGGGCACTTCAGCCGGCCCGGCTTTGACTTCGCGCTACGCCAGCTCTAGCCATGACATAGAGCACTATAAATATGGCCGCTTCCCAAAAAGGAGTAGGAAGGGACGGCACTCTGATTCACATTCCTCTAGAGTGAGCATTCCTATCCCTCTCCGTCTCCTGTCTCTCAAAAACAAGTGGATCACTGTTTGCACACACAATGATATCAGGGCTCTAAAGCTGCCTCAGTAATGTATACCCAGTTGAGACTTTATTAGGTAGCTAAAACTAATGCAGTTTAATACCACAGTCTGGCAATAAATTCTACCTTCATGGAGATTGTAATGTTCAGTTTTTGTTGAATCTCTTTCAGAGAGGTGCCAATTCAACTTTAGGGTAATTTCGGAGGCCGTAGTTTATATCTCCGACTAAATATTAGAAACAGAACTCAGTCTAGCAGAATACAACTCAACAGCACCACAGCCTACAGCCTCCAAAATGACCATAAAGTTGAATCAACACCACTCTAAAACAGTTTCGACAAAAGCCGAACATTATACCCTTCATAAAAGTAGTATTTACTGCCTGGCTCTTGCATTGGAAAGTGTACCTAATACACTGGCAACTGTGTGTATACAGCATGTGTGTGCGCTCGTCCATACACTTGCATGTGCACATGGAAGCAAACGTGCCCTCTGTATATTGCGTTTCACGCTTGTTTGTATGCCCCAAGCCTGTCAGTGTCAGAGTCGTTCTCCAGTAAACCCCTGCATCAAACACATTACCTGTGAATGATACTTTGATAGGGCTGGCTTCATGACTGACAAGAGAAAATTCACTTCCTAGAAGTCATTATATTTCATGACAGGTGAGGTCACAATTCCTCAACCCCTTTCCCTTCCTCCTCTGGCATGTGTGACGCACATCATCTGATGAATCCATAATAACGTTGTCAACACTCTTATTATGTGGTAAAATGGCCTGATTACCTTTAACACCTACAAAGAAGCCATTTTACTGATTGGAAACTGATCACATTTACACAGTGAAAATGGGTTACAGAGAAAAGCCCTGAGACTTCAATGGACGTGATATCAAGGTGGGAGTGGGTGGTGTAACAGGGGGAATAGTAAGCTATTAAACTAATCATGCAAACGCCATACTGCTGGTGTCAAGGCAATCAAATGTAGACTACTCCTACTAAGCCTCTATATGCACTGTGTGTGTGTGCATCTGTTCATCTTAACAGAGCCAGACAGCTGGCTGAGCACTTCTCCAAGGCAGCTGCCAAGCTGTCATGCAAGGCCAGTTGTGTGACAGTGTTGGAGTTTTAATTTAATAATTCCTCAGCTAACAAATATTAAAAGCATAACGGCAAATAATAGACAACAAGGTGTCCATTAAAAGATTTTATAATGGATGTTGCAGAGGCAAATCTTCACCCAAGGCAAAGGCAGGATTCAATTTATTCAAGCCATTATATGCCATAAAAGGCTATTGCTGGAAATAGAAAGCTCAGACCTTGGTATTGCATTAATTTACAATTATGATCAGAACAGTTTTGCTGGAGGTGTCTGCTTATTTGAAAATAATGGACAACCTCCAGCCCATGAAACTGAAGCATTTGTCATGGACACAGAATAACCTCAGAAATTTTAATCCTATGTAAGATAACTGCAATTACATAAAGTGTTGTGGGTCTGTGTGTGTGTGAGAGTGTGAGAGTGTCTATTCTGACCATGCAAGCCATCCTCTGGGAGGTCCACATCCAGCATGAGGTCGTCATCGTCCAACTCTCCGGTCCCTGGGTGTTCCAGGTTTTTTAGGATATCCTGAGAAAATCACAGGTCACTTCATTGTAAGGCATTAGATACTATTACAGGCACATTACGAGTGCATTTAAGTCATTATATCATTTTGCCTCCAGGCAAAAGTGTTTTTGCTCTGTAAGATGAACTACTGGGAGAGAAATATCCAGACATCAAGGACGAGATACATGTACCTCTGCATAGATTCAGAAACAAAAGGCAAAAATACCCCACGCAGTGCACAGAAGTATAAATACACAGACATAGTCTGCAGAGGTGTGACAGATCATTTTGAAATTGTGTGTTTGTACATAAACATAATTCCCACTCCTCCAATTACAGAGGAATGGATGTTCACATACCCCTGTTGAATCTTGTTTTGACATAAATCAGTATCTTTCTGTCCTTGGTCTGGCATTAGCTAGATCCTCCAACAGCACCAAAGCAGCTTTTTGTAGATACTCACTAGTATATATAAGATATAAAACACACCCTTTCATTTTAGAACACAGAGGTTTAACTCATGCTGTGATATATGGTATTCTTATTCATTATTTACTGTGTAATTCAGGAATGTACAGGAAATGGATAATCTTCTTTCACCTTCTAAATCTAATAACGAATGTTTCATTTAACCGCATTATGACATTTGTTTATTGATTTTCTATGAGATGTATTCATTAATATTCATTTTATGTTCTGTGTAATTGATTAATTAACGGTAACAATTTCTGAAGCGCGATCAATGACTATTTTCCCATCATACTGTTTCATGAGATTCTCTCAATCCAACAGCTAAAACAACAGATGATTCCTTTCATCAAGACACAGATAACGGAACAGGCTCCCGGAAAAATACCACTCAATTATGAACGATAATACAGAAAGGTTTGAAAACCCAACAAAAACACTTCTCATAACAGCTTCAGAATATGCAGCCTGACTGCTGCGCTGCTTTCTGCCGAATAATTCAAAGCATACCCAAAAGCAAAGGAATGAATCAATAGTTCAAAGCTTTATTTTTCAAGGCAATTTTGTGCTTCACGAAACTAAATTGACAGGGCTTTGACCAGAAGACACAACCATAAAATTACTCATTATGGAAAATCTCATGTGTTGCACGATAACTGACTGGTACTCAGTGTTTCAGGCTTAATGAAGAAGGAATAATGAAGGAAATAGAATAAACAAAACACGCGTCTGCAGTCCTCCAAATGCTATCGACCAAGATGTGGATGGACTCTGACAAGTCCACGTACAAACCAACTCTCCTCATGCTTTTCACTCTCAGATTTCAGTCTCTCTTTTCTTCTCTACCCCGTTGTTCTCTCCTCCACTTTGTGAATTTTAAGACTTTAACACAGAAGGTCAGACAAATATTCAACAATACACAACAGGTCATGGTAGATTTTTCAAAGAAACATTCCTTTAATTAGTTTCTCGGGGAGGAATGCGCTCTTTTTTCAGGAACAGCCTGTTCGACACACACACAGCTCTGGTGAAATGATTGTAACACACTGGCATGAAAACTGCAATACTGTGATACAGCGCTGAGGTATATGACAGTTCACCTGTGACTCGCACCTTCTATGCAGCACACCAGCAGCGCAACAAAAGCGGCAAAACACCAGCAGCTGCGAGTCCTCCTCCATTATCTATACTGTATTTGTTCAGTCAGAGTACTGATGTGCACCACGAAGTGTGTGACAAAACTCACAGCTCAGTGCAAAATCAAACACTCGGGTGTGTAAGTGAAAAAAAACTCTGAAGGATATGAGTAGAAGTCCCGCATTGTGAAGAGAGCTGCAGTGGTTAAAATGAAATGAAATGCCTTGTCAGATGATGACACTATAACGCATCCAGTGCTTGTCCGTTTCACTTATTACACATAATTTCATCACAGATGTCTTCAACTTCAACTTCAAATATTTTGTACTTAATTCACAGTTTTTTTTTTACGGTGAAGAGTTGAACAACCAACCCAACAGCACTCTGTACACTTGCAGTACTATATTATACCTTGGGGTGTATCAATTCTTTTAAATTAGCACCAATTTATAATCTTTTCTTCATTTTAGAAACATTCACAACTTACTCCTCTCTGCCTCTGTCCCTGCCTTTCATTGACTGTCTCTGTTACGGTGTGCAGTTCCAGAGGAAATTACATTTCACACTGGCAGGACACAACAGCTTAAAGCACTGAAAAATCAGGATAATCTCTCAGTAGAGGAGTGACAGAGTGAGTTGTGTGTGTGTGTGTGTTCTTAGCAGTGGATCAGATGAAGTGTATGTCTACTCTAGTCCACAAGTCCTCACATTTCAGGATGTCAGGTTATTTCAGTTGGTAGTCATTTATGAAGGCTAAACAACACTGGAAAGTATCTGGGCTTAGGTTAATTACTGAAATCAGACAAAAGCAGATGTTCAGTAGAAGCATTTAGCGAGTCCTGTGCACCTGTTGATGTGTTGTTGAGCAAAATGTTGAATCACCTGCTTTAATGCCGTGTGTTTTCTGACGCTGACCACTTCCATTAAGAATTCGGCTACATAACCTCTGTATCGTCCAGTTATTATCATTGAGTTGAGTATGAGACTTATTGAAATTCACTCTATCATGAAGAGTCTCAAAATTTGTTTTTGTTTTTCATGAATGCCAAAGATTGCATGAGTTGTGGAACCTCAGATTCGACTGTAAAGTCAATAACCGTTACGACCTATTATTAAAATGCATCTGAACAGCACTTTTGAGCCAATTAAAGAGTAGCGGTTGCACTTGTCTGACTCGGAGCCGTATATGAATTTGACACGTGATATGCACATTTTCGATCCATCTTGAGACACCCAGAGGTGCTGCATCAATCCAAACCCTGCGGCATGAGCGGCATTCAGAATCCTAAAAACCAAGGGAAGGTCTTCAAACATACTCTATAACGTACTCCCACCATAGCATCAGCTGAATCTTCCACCAAACACGTTCGGATAAAACACTGATTAAAACCCTCGAAACTGCTGAGAAAGTTTTGATGCTGAACTTCTCTTACTTTGACATTTTATCCTCAAATGACCTGCGCCATCTCCACAAGAGACTTGCCCAGCGAAATAAAAGCGCATTACAGATAAGTTAATTCTGCCCATTGCTTTCTTCGAGAGTATCTTTTTAAAAGTCTCTGGCAGAAATGAGCTTTTTCGTGGGTTGAATGTAAATTAGCATCATGGCTCGCGATCAGCCAAAAAGGCAAAAAGTAGGCAGCTCATTTTCGGTTCAATCAACAACTTTTTTCAAAAAAAAAAAAAAGAAAAGTTAGGTAAGAGTGTAAAATCAATAAGTGCAAGGAGAAGTTTTTAGCTTGACTGTATTTGTTCTTCTGAGACATCTCTGTCTTTTGTCTCACATGAAGCAAGCTGCTTTTTTTTCAACCCAGTACCTTTTAACACAGTACTTCTAATGAAATCTCAGCTAAGCTACTGTATGAGATGGGAGGGCTGGAAATGAACATTAAACACATCTTTCTCTGGGGTCATTTGTGAAGGTCACATATTTTAGAAATAATGTTGAAAGTTAGTTAATACAGTGTTACATAGAAATGGTTTAGGTTTTGCGGTGCACTGCTCAGCTACTGTTGTGTTGATGGTGTATGTGTGCATAAAGAGTATGTATCTCTGGTGTGACATTAGCACCCCTACTTAACAGTATAATTCTTTATATTCTGTATCTTGGGACTCGTTGGTGGTATTGATGGAGGATACGTCCTCTACCCGGCTCATTTCTGGATGCCATTGTAAATCCATTTACCCGGCTCATTTACAGCCCTTTAACTAAGTCCTTTTTTTTAGTCTTACTGAATATAACCACTGTAAAATGTGTGAAATGTAGGATAATCTTAATCTACTACACCCACTGCAAATGCCTTATTGGTCTTATTGGCTTTTACAGGGATAATTAGTGTGTGTGTTCTGTGAGCTCTGAGTGTTTGAGAAACGTGTGAGCTGTGGGAATCCAGACATCCAAAGAGTTACATCAAATTATGGGCTCATAAAGAAAAAGACACCACAAAATACCAGAAAATCTTAATTAAAAAGGAATACATTTTTATGCTGATTCATCTTTTATTATTTTCCCTCTTAACTTTGGCTTGAATAGGCATCTTGTCAATATAGAGTGGGGGGGATGGTACCTTATATTATATGTAACAGTAAAATAGTATGGGTAAGATCTTAACTATTGAAAGAAGTACTGACATATTTCAAACAAAGGCTGGAGGAAAAATAGAGAAAAAAACTTATACTGCTTAATATGGCTTATATTCATCAAATTGTGTATTTCTACAGCATTAATTCCTTTGGACTCTGAATAACTAAATCACCAATTTATTGATAAATTCTACCTTTGTTCTGTCTCAATGTTACAATGAGTCACAGATAATCGAACTCAAGACAGATGCAGGTGTTTCACAGTAAAAGCCTTCCAGGAATGTGTGGACTAGCTTTTACTGTGAAACTCATGGGGGAAGTGTTGAGTTTATGTCTTGAGAAAATATGAATTGATGAAAATATACAGACAAAGAAGGGGAAATTAGATAGAAGAGCTAATTCTCCAGTGTATAATCTTAACCCACCTCAAATAATACTGACCTGTCTCTTCAGTTTAGCTGGATCTTCACTGCCACTTGCTGCTGCTTTTAATAATTCTTTAGATTTTATCATTGTTACAGGGAACAAATGCCTCAAATCTTGCAATATCCTTTCTATTAACTATTCATTTCTGTTGGGTTATGCTATGCACGGGAAGACGTTCAGTGAAAGAAAACCGAGGCAGTGCGGAGGAGGCACGCTGGGTGAAGTTGTTTAATGAGCAGCTACAGGGCAGAGCAAAATAGAGTTAGAGAATAGTAAAATCAGCAGTATGTTTTTCCCAGCTTCATCTTTTTCCCATTTGGTTTGTTTTTGTTATTTATCTTTTATATTTTCTCGCATTCCTCCTCATCTGTAACATAAGAAAATGCGACACACAAAAAAAATAAATTAAACTGTATATAGAGTAATTTTGTTTGCCGATCATGTAAATCCCACAGCAAATAAAGAGACGGGAGGAGACAAGGTTTCTTTAAAACCTGATCAGAATTCTGCATATACTGTATTATTATGCCCCTCTCTTATTGATCTTTCTTTTTTCATTTTATCCATATATATTTTCTTATAAACTGAGTTAAGCGCTCTCACTAGTAAGGTGAGTTTGCCTTTCCTTTCAAACAAGCCTTAGCAAAAAGGACAGAGCGGGTACCACTGCAGGAAGAAAATAGTAACTTTCCATGAGAGACCAGATACTGAATTACATCAGCACAATTTCAAAATATCATAAGGAGCATGAAGTATGAATTACGCCATGTGCCATGCAGGAATGTAATGTTCTATGTATGTATGTATGTATGTATGTATGTGATGAGATGTGTTTAATGACAACACTGCGAGTTGAATTGGACATGAAGGAGAGATAATGAAATGAAATATTAAAGTGCTTCAAATGTCAGTAGTACCGGCTGTGGTGAGAATTACATCAATCTACTGTATAAAATAGTATCTTTTGAAAACTCTCTCAGGTTCTGTAACATTAATAGGCTACCGATGAAATGTAGTATAATGAAATAGGTCATTTATATTGTAGTATGTGGACAGTGATACATTATCTACTGCGTTGGGTTGGTTCTGCATTGCAGCACACTGGATTTGGTAGAATAGGTAGGGGTATGATGCATAAACATAATGCCACATGTATTATACATTAGAAACCTTAATGTAGAAGCCGATGTAATCAAAATCATTCACTGAGTCACTTCCCCCAGTAATGAACTATCAGCGGGTGAAGGTTCTTTTCAGTGTTTTTTGACGAAATATTATCTCAAATAAAACATAATTCTCCAAAGACATACAAGAAAAAAAAAGTTAAACCTCCCTTCTTTGTTTTGTTTGACTAGGAAATGAGATTTTTGTAAATCCAGTCTGAAATTAGGCTATAACTTATCAATCAGTTTATAATGTTCTGATGTATTTTTGTTCTAAAATGTTTAAGCGACTATAAGCTCGAGGAAATCTTTCAGTAAAAAGTTAGATATACTGCGTGGACTGCAGCCAATCATGGCCAATCAAGTGACTGCAAGTAAAATACAGTCAACAAACTTATACTTAAACCATATCAACCCAATCTTTTTCAGTAAACATGTTTTTTTTTTTTTTGGTTTGTTTGGCCAATCAGTTTCTATGTTATTCCCATTGTTTTTCACAGTGGGGGTTGAATTTAAAATTTACAATATGTGAGGGCGGTTTGAGAGTGGCTACAAAAGTCAGCAAAAGTAATAATCTGAAGTAAAATAACAGGCCAGAGCTATGGTCAGTAACTAAAGGGAGTCATAATCAATAATGATGGAAGTGCAAGCTGTAATTTTAGAAATGACTCACACCACGATCATCACGAGCAAAAACTTGCATTGTATTGTGTGTGTCTGTGTGTGTAACGGTCTCCATCGCCATCCATCTACCTAAAGAGGTAGGCACAAAACAAGTGTTGCTGCTGTCAATTTAAAATCAAGACAAACAGAGGCAGGTGAGCTATAAGCCTCATTAATGCAACAACATAGCTGGTTCACTGGCAGCATGTTCCATAAATGGCCAAGCACTCTGCAGACAAGGGGCTTAAGCACCTCACTCATTTAAACTCTAATGAATTGACCTGTCTCAACCTGGCTCCACAAAAGCCCACAATTACAGGCAAAATAAATAAATCAGGGATAAGAGGCAGCGGCGGCAACTCTGCAGCTTTGAGAGAGGAAAGGGAGAAAGCAAATGATTACAGAACCACCGGGAGTTTGGTTGGAAAACAGAAAGAGAAAATGGGAGAGGGAGGCAAAATGGATTATACATCTACTGGAAAAACAAAACAAAAAAAAAGCTAAAATAAACAGCTTTCCAGGAGGAGAAGGGATAAGCACTGGCATAACTATAAGAAGCAAAGGGCTAACATTCAGGCGTCTTCCATGAAAGGTTTCCTATTGCTGAGGAGATTGTTACTGAGATTATTATTTCAGCTAAGGTATATTTGTTCTAATGAGAGAAACATGGATACTGACAGCAGAAGGAAACAGGTCCCACCTAAAACCTGCCCTAAATGTTACATTTGACTGAGCTCGTTCTCTGAGTTCACAGGTGCAAGAACAAAAACTACAAATAAAAAAACTCTAGGCAAACTACAAATTCCATCTTTTTGACACACTCCTGACAAAAATTTAACATCATGCGCTTTACAGAGGTTGTGTATGTCGCACAGGTATTGTAGTGGATTGCAGCACGCTGCACAGGCTTTGTTAATATTGTGTCCACCCCATGTAAATAACAGGAGGCAACTATTTGTGCTGAATTCCTCCGATTTCAGCTTCAGCTCATCCCTTAATCCTGTGGATTTATGACTGCTTGTGAGTCGCCTGCCAAAATGAAACAATCCCAAGTACTTTAAAACACTTAAAGCCTTTTAAATATGAATCGTGCCTTGTTGCATCGTGTGATGAATTGTGCTGACGGTAGAGAAATGTTCAACAGCCGCTGGGAGAGGAGGCCCTGCATTTCACAATGTCAATTTTGTAAAGCAGGTACAGTACCGAGCTGCATGGTGCATCATGGGAATGTTAATATCATCTCAGGTAGCCCACTCCTTGATTTTGCACAGAGGCACACGGATGCAGATAGAGCCATATATAGCCAGAAAAATACTGGGACACACACAAACCAGGAGCGCTGTCGAGCGCACGCACACTGTATTGTCTTAAGGATACACAGCGCCTCCAGGTGGACAGAGCACGCCACTGCAGGATGGCAAAACAAACCTGCTGAATGCCTCATCCATATTCTTCATACCAACAAACCCAAAGGGGGTGGGGGGCTTTTGTTCAAATAAATTCTGTACACATCAGATGTATTATTATTTTTCGCTTAGAGCCATGATTGCACGCCTTGTCTTTTTTTAAATATGTCATTAAGATTGGGCCTAATTACACTACATTTCTTTTTCTCCAGCATCTAACTGAGAGCAGGAGGCGTTTCACAAGCTTTGCCTTTTTTGATACAAGACAGAGAAAGAGACCTTAACTAACAAACTGTGATATACATTGTTAGGTGCGTCAACTTTGTCACCACAGGCCGCACGGATTATGCAGAATATAACCAAAAGAGTCGCTAATCCTTTTGGACACAGACACTGCTTTGCGACAGGATTATACTCAAGGTTTTTTTTTTTCTTCTGCTCATTACGAGGAACTCGGTGCACAAGAGGAGAATGAGTAAGAGGGAGACGCAAACAGATGGAGAGGAAATAGCAAAAAAAGGGGGTGGGAGAAAGAGAGCTCAGTGCATCCAATTACAGTAAGTGGGCTCATTTCGCCTAATCAAATAGCTCAGTTAAATATCTCAAAGGCAGAGTCCCCATAGAGCTGATCTTCACACATCAGAAATCAGTCACTAAGTCTCTCTTTTTCTCTTTCTGGTCCTACCCTTTTAATTCCTTTTTTTCCCCTATCTATCTCCTACTCATTCAACAGCTACAACACATCAGATCTTTCCCTCTCCTGCAGCAAGGACGATCACTGCTCTCTTCTGCTCTGACCGGAGATTTGCACCTCACTAGGAGATCTGACTGCCCACGCTGCATATGTTCAGAGAGAGCAGGGATATAGACCGAGAGGCACGACGACACCACGCTCAAGATCACTTCTGCAGGCATTCAACACGAGGCGACGGGAAGATTTTCTTTTCACATGTTTCATTCATTTCTCTAGGGATTTCCAGATGTGTTGGGTTTCGTTGCAGTGGCCGAGGGCGGGAACGATGGCTGCCACTGATGCAGGAACGACATTCAGTTACACTCATGTGGGACAGGCCTCCCCTCATTAAACACAGACTAGTAGCTGTGTGGCTGCTTTATTCTGGTACAATACAAAGCATTGGGTTTTGGCTTTGCATGTCTTCAGTTCTAAATCTACACCTGCTTTTTGCACTATTATTGCAGTTACAAAATATAATTATGTTATCATGTACAGTATTAAAAGCACAGTGTACTGTTGAACTGCAGTCAAGTCACATGAGGAGCGTCTTGTATTTCTGAACTCTTCTGTGGATTCTGATCTGTATTGGATTGTTATTTAATGTACTTTTCTAAAGATTTAAGCATTGCTATCTAGAATACTGTGCAAATATGCAGTAGATTTGGGTGGAGCACAAGATGAAAAGATACGCAAGCTATTGTCTGAGTCATTGTCTCCTGTCTGCCATTGTGAAATGTCAGTAAGACTTTGCCTTTTCAAAAGTCTTCCACAAGATGCTCAGATAATCTAGCAGACAAACATAGGCACACATGCCCACACACATTCACACACGCACACACACTCCTTAAGACATGCAGAATGACTCTTAATCAGATACACATGACTAAGACACGTGCGCATGTTCCCGAGAGCAGCAGTGAATACAGACAGAGAATACACACACATACTCACATACACACCCATCTCCTCCTTTTCATATTGCTTTGGTAGCTGCTACAGATCCATTATTGCAAGATAAACACATTATTCTCAGCGACTCGAAGCTTGTGTCAACATCACAAGGTAGAAGTAGTAAACACGTAAATCTTATTATATAATTTCTAATCCAGCTCATTTTAAGCTCTTTATGCATTCCTGAGATCATGTGCCTTGGTACAAGGATACACACAACCTCAGCAAGGCAAACAATGCAATTAACACACAGTTGGTGGCCAGGTCAGCGTTCCTCTCAGGGAGGGAGAGGCCTTGGCATGAAACCGGCAGTGCGAGCTGGCAGAAAACTCGAGACAATTTTGGTTGCCTTTTCAGCCTTTGTTCTGCTCGTTTAATCCCTAATTATAAAAGGACAGCGGAATTACTTAAAAGTGGAACTGATTAATAGACTCAGGCGTGTACTGTGTGTCCTGGTAAAAAGTCCCGAAGGAGTACAGCATAAAGCCTACGAGTACAGTGTAAGTGCTTGGTAATGGCCTCAAAGTACATTAGCTGAGTAAGGTCAACCCCTTAATAAGGGGAATTTAACTTAATGGCAAAACAACTGAGACCTGCATTAACACTTGATTACTAAGTCTTTTCTATTTCAATGTCAAAAGGTATTATGATGCACTTATACCTACTTTCCAAACTCACCCACTGTTTTCAATTACACAGTACTAGTGTAAGCTCTAAAAAGTTTAGCTTTTCTAATAACAGACAAAAGAGAAGGACCATACTGGATATTTACATTCTTTTACAGATAGAAATTCCATAAATTCATATATGATAGGATAAAAGTGACATTACAGGGCATGAAAACATAAGGTTTATCACAGAATAACTTGGGACTACAGAGCATAGACACACTGTATTTTTTAAGCATTTTCAGTCCAGTCAGTATGCAGTATAACTGAGGGTAATCTGGGTTTAGCGCCTGAAGATAACATTAAATACTTAATGTTTTTAAAAATGTATATTGTATGCCTACATCTTGTGGTTGTCTGATGCTTCAACTATTGTTTGCGGTCCCTGTGAAAATGTTAGAAGAAATCCATTTATCTAATGTGCATCAGACCACTCTTGAGGTGCTATAACCTTAACATTTCTTTCAACCCTCTCCCTCTTAAAAGACCACTGTTCTTGGAAATGAACCCACTTCTCACACAAGTCCATTATTTGCCAACTATCAATCAGCTAAAGCTGCAACAGCTTTAAATGTTCTCTGAAGTTTTTAGACTTGGTAACCGTATCATCGCTAAAGGCTTTTGGCTGCTCTCCACGCCTTTCCTTTGCTGGAGCGCAATCTGCCAGTTGACATAAGGCAAGAAGGAGTGGAGAGCATGAGGGCTTGTTGGCAGATGCTCCAACAAGAGTGCTTACTTTCTTATCAGTGTAATATAAACAACTGAGGAATTATACTTCAAGACATATTAGAACTAAAACAATGGGTTGGTTTGGGATAAATTAGTCGATCAACAGAATATTCATCACTTTATCATTTTCATCATTTTCTTGATACAATGGCTACCCGTTTCCTGAAATCACTGATAAAAGTGTTTTAAGAAAAAAACTGATATAAGAACAAATTACTTAAGGTTATGTTTTTTAAGAAACTTGGAGACTTACCATGCTGTTGAGCTCTGAGTCATCATAGCTGTCATATGGATGTGTACTAGGCCCCCCAAAGGGCTCAAGGCCATCCTCATCCCACATGTAAGTCCCACCAGAGCTGTTAGAGGGTGACAGCTCCACAGATGAAGCCTGGAGGGCATCACCACGCTCCGGAGATAACACCAGTGGTCCCTGGGAGTCCTGCATAGGGCTTTCTTCTTTATGTCCTAAAGAAGATACAGAAACACAGGGCTGAACAACTGACACAAATGTGACAGAAAATGTAGGTGAATTTCTTTTCAGTTCCTTTTTTTTACCTGCCAGATCCATGGTGTCCCAGTCATGGGTCTCATTGAGAAAGCTATGTAGGCGGGTTTGAGTAGTGCTGCCAGTTTTCCTGTTGTCAGGCATGTCCCCATCACTGAGCACATCTCCCACACTGTAAAAGTCATCTAGAAACTCCTCACTGGTGTCACCTCTGTCAAGAGATGAGGCAGAAGACAAGGACATGTCCTCCAGAGCCTCTCCTGCTGCCAGGCCAGAGCTCTGCCTAAGCGCATCACTTCCTCCTCCTCCTTTTCCTCCTCCATCTCCAGAGCTCCCATCACTATCACTGTGTGAGTCTGCTTTGTCAGCCTCACCAGTCGGCGTAACATCTATTGCTATCCCTAACAGCCCCTCACATTCAGGGGCAGCTGATGGTCTGACATCCCCCTTGACCCTACCTGGAAAAAGAGGCTTGTGCTGCTTGGCCTGCCCGGATCGAGCCAACCTGTATCCCAAAGAGCTCCCACTGCTGCCCAGTGGCTTGGTCAGCACACAACTGGGGAGCAGAGGCTTCCTCAGAGCACTGGGGGTAGTGGGTGCTGGAGGAACCGAGAGAGTCGGCAGGGAGGAAGCAGCTGGAGGAGTCTTACTGTACTGGATTCCTCCACCTAGACTTCCTGAACCTCCAAAGCCATTCAGGCCTACAAGTCCTAAACCCACTCTCCCATTGCTCAGCTGAGGAGGTTTGAGGAAGCTGCTACGAGGAGGCCGGAGCTGAGTGTTAGTCAGGGGCTTGGCTAGCTCCACAGCCCGATTAAAAGAGAAAGACCGTGTCATCGGCTGGCTGGTGGGCGAGGGAATCTGCTTGAAGTGAGTGAAGCTGTTTGAACGCACCATGTTGTCCAGTGCCAGGGTCTTTAGGCTGTCACTAGACTGGGACAGGCTATCTTGAGAGCTGCTTCTGGGAGAGCTGGAGCCCAATCTTGGGCGCACAAGGCGGGATTCTGACCCTGTTCGTGCAGGAATGCTGGAGCCATTCTGGCCCACTTTTGGACCTCCATTCAGTGTGCTTTGGCCTAGCTTGGTCCCTACTTTGGGACTCATCTTCAAGGATTGCTTGGGGATGGCCTTAGGACTGGAGACGGTCACCATCAAAGAACCTGATCTCCGCATCTTAGGGGTCGCTGGAGAGCCATTCTTTAACTCTTTAGCTATTGAGGGAAGTTGTGTCTGAGCCTTGTCTTCACTTCCATCTCCAGGACTGGTTGGGGTGGTGGGACTGGTGGGGTTCATCCCCTCATCTTTCTTAAATTTCAGGGAAAAAGGAGAGGCACGTATTACACCATTTGGGCGTGTTCCCGGGGGAGTGGTCTTGCCATCCTGGGTAGGGGTGGTTGGCTGTGTGGAACCATTGGACAAGGGGCTAGCGCCACCAGTCGAGGAGCGTCCACCAAACTTAGGCAGTCTGGATACCATGGCAGACTTGATGGGTGCTTTTTCTTCCATTAGATGCCAACAAAGGCATGGGGGAGCATGGACTCACACACAACTGTGAAAAAAATAAACAGAAAGATAGAAGAGATGATTAAATTAAAGTGTATATGATTAGACTTGGGACACTAACAAGCAGCTTTATAGGCTGGCCTCTTAAAACTCATACTACCTAAAACAGGAGATATCAAGTAAAATAAAGTAAATCAATACTGCCTTACCGTTGTTATACTCTGTATAGAACAGTGATCAAGCATATTTTATGGTAAAATACATAGTAATATGCAGTAAAATTTCTCTTCTCTCTAAAATTCTATACACTACATCAGAACAAGTAATATGTGGCTCAATTTCAGCTTAAATGCATCGTTTTGTGTTTGACTAAATCCTGTTTTATTTAAACTGTGACTGTGTTGTACACTGTAATATTTTATATCAATGTCCTTATCTTAATTTAAGTGGTTGATATAGTACAGTGACTGTTTCCTGTTGATGACAAAAAACACTAATGTGAAAAAGTTCTATTACAGGTTAAGTCAAAGTGCAGACATACACGCAAATGCACACATACTATTACACATACGCCCTTATGTGTAACTGTATTATAATTAGCTCTAATGAGAAACAGTAATAATATTAAGGGTAAGTGGTTGCATGTCTGTCTCCTTTTCAAAGATCACTGACTGTGAGAAGCATTAGGGATTAATCTGGCAAGCTTAAAGGGTGACTTGAGACTTTGTCACGGCAAGTCTGCCTTGAAGGATTTACATGGTCATATGAGAGCCATGACAGTGTGGCTAAATGAATCTCTGATATGTCAGTACTTGTGACTCTACTCAAATCAAACAGCAAAAACTTACCAAAACTAAATCTAGTGTGGCTGATAGAAGTGTGTGCTTGTTATGATCTGTTTAAAACCAGGCAATTCTTAAATTAAACTAAAAGATAAATAAAAGGAACAGAAAAGGACATTCTTAATGAGAAGTTTATGGAATAGTGAGCCTTAACATTTCCAAAGACTTTCACACATGACATGACCTGTAGCTGGCACCGTTTTTGGAGGGTATGGCGCCAACATGCCTCGCCAACAAAAGAATGGGCCAACGGATAGACAGCACTTGGGGGACAAGGGGAAACCAGTGCTGGGAAGACGGCCAGCGCACTGTGAATAGTGAATGGAAGGATATACAGCATGTAAAACCGATGGAGGGAGAACACAGGGCTGTTTCCTTTCACTCATTGTTAGATTTATTCAATTCCAATCAGCCATGTGACAAGGGTACATGTGTTGGTGGTGCACCTGCGTATTACATCCATCTGGCTAGTGCTGGAAGATTATGAATAGAAAAGTTACTGAGATCCAGATGGCTGGTGCGGTTAACAGAAAGGGACCCATATGCATGAGGAAGCAAAGCAGTTACTAAAAACTGTCTGCAGATTTGATCCCAATAGAAAATAACCTACTGTTGCATCAATTTAATATTGACAAATACTAATTAATTTTTAAGGATTTCCTGCTGTTTTGCTGCTCCACAGTAGACCGAGCAGTTTCTCCCATGTGAGTGGATCATTTGACAAACTGGCACAAAGACGTGAAGGCAGATACTGGAGCAATAATCCACTCAACTTTTGAAGGGGTGGGGGAGGGGTGTTGTGCTACAATGTGGGTCTCCTATTCTGGAAAAAAAAAAAGAAAAAAAAACGCTCCACGCTGCCCCACATTCCCATGCACAGACACACGTGTCTACAATCAAAGAGACACACTTGCCACGGCGGCGTGTCTGGCTATGCCACCATCCTAATCTGCTTCATAAACACACGAGTACAAACACAAAAATACACAGCTACACACACTCAAAATCAGGTCAGCATGTGCAGGCAGGGCAACCAAAGCCTCTTTGCCCCGGGGAGTGGGTGGTGACTGTTTGTGTCTATGTGTGCTTAATGGGTAGCAATTAGATTTGGGGTTTTCGCTACTGTCAGTGGCCCCAGAACCTCTCAAGTTTCATTCATATCCAGTCTGGCAGATCACTATAACAGGCCAGCAAATCCACACGCTGCTGTGGCAAACATTCATTCATCTGGGTCATCTCACTCATCACCCGGCCACTGGAAGATATCTGTCAGTGGGTTAGGGTTAGTGCCAGTGCTGATGTTTTGATTTAACCTTTAAGTAATCCCACATCCACAACTTCTATTCTTATCATATCAGAGTTTCTGTTAATCATAATAATCACTGAACTCCTACATAAAGGCGCAGGATTCAGGCAATAATAAGTAATATTTTCAAGTTGAGGTATATACTTTGTATTTATAGCAACAGCAAATAATAACAGAAATAACCAAGGCCTCTTTTTAAAATAATTCAACTATTATGATCATGACAGAGATGGTGAAAAAAGAAAAAAAAGAACTGATTGGTAGAAAACATATCATTAAATATTCTATTAACATTCATATGAGACAATATGTCAGAAGTGAAGATGCCTTTCAGATGAGAGGTGAAACATCCTTCAAGAACCTCAAGCAGAGTCCAGCTGACTTTCTTCTAACTCTTAGAAATTACCATGACCTGGATGACTGAGAATCTTCACAGACATCCATATAAGACAATGCCTTTCTCTATATTTAAGCTAAATTTAGCTCAGTGGACTCTACAGCAAAACACAGAGCCTTGTTTCACAGGTTGAGAGCTACTGTTCTCCACCATGAGCAGCATTTCTCTGACGGAAAATCAGTAGCCAATTAATGTCACGTCATCACAGCCCCGGTCTAAAGCTGCATATCGGGATTTTTCAGTACTGGTGCCCATGCAGTTACAAGCTTTGGTGCCAATGCCAAAGACAGTGCTGCAAATATTAGCTTACACTGCTGAGTAAATTTGTCTACTAAATAATTGCAATGTTCATCAGTTCGTCTTAACATAAAAAAACATACAAGTGCTTTTTCACAAAATGTTTATTTGAATCAGTAAATGTTTTGTTAAAGAGTCTGACCAAGCCCTCTGTGTTAAATCTCAATAGATGACTGGTTCTGTGCTGACTCAGGGCTCAGTGCCGACACAATATGTACCCAGCCCAATTTCCAATAGTAGTGCAAAGACACAAACAAACAACAAGATCTTAACTGACTGACACACATTCAGAGGTAGGGCAGTAAACCACACATGCCATCTGTCAAACGCTCATATCTGAAATCCTGCCCCTCCCCCCAAAAGTACAGTACTGTAAATAAATATCCCAGAGCTTTACCAACATCAGATTCAAAGCCTGCACTGAATCCCATGCTAGCCAAGGCCGGAAATATGCTTCCTATGACTCTGCAGTGTATATGAAACAATGTGTGAAACCTTGACAGTGTGAAGGGATGAATAATGTAAAGGAGACAGTCCAGGAAGACATAGTGCAACTTGAGTCAGGGCTATTGTCACACTTCTATATAATGAAAACATAAGGTTACAAGGAAAGCAAATTATGTAGAAAGCCTGAGTGCTGTTGATCTCATTTTTACCTCGTTTGACATTAAGGGCTACGGAGACTGTTAAAATTATTTATAGGAATAAATATATAACTAAGGTTTATCTTTCCTTTCTGGTCTGAACTCTTCAGTGCACTGACAATTGGGGAAAAAATGTTTTATCTCTATGTCCCAAAACCTAAATATTTTATAGATGCTGTCTGTGCAGGTTAACAGCCAAAATTAAAATCCTGTATCACCAAGAGATGACAGAAAGCAGGAGGGAGGGAGTGAAATCAGACAGAAAAAGACAGAGACTGTTAAATAGAGTTACAATGAGAGAGACAGCGAGACAAGACTCCAGGCAGACTTTTCCCATCGAGGGATCTTCTGCTAGACCTGCAACTTATAGCTTCTCAGCAGTGATCCCTGTGTGGGAAATGAGCAGGAAAGTGAGATGACATCTTTTCTTACTCTCCGGCATACAGGGAATGGGAGCTTTCCGTCTGTCTGCCAGTGAGGCTTTTTGGCCTCACTTTGTTTCCGACTCAGAGGACAGCTAGACAGAAAGCACCTGGCGGAGAGGCAGGAAGGCTGAAAAATCAGATATGTGAGAGTAAGATTGTTCATTACTCTTCTGGCAAGGCTTTCACTTTTGAATTGCACACGCACACACTCTACAGAGAGGCATTCTTCAGGAGTAACAGGATGGATGCAGATAGGATGCGACAGCCCGGGGCTGTGATCTATTGGGTCACTGGGGCTACGCATGAATGGAGGTGCTCTACTACACACAGTAAATCCCCTATCCTGCTGTTTATCCCCGCAGCCCGTCTGTCCCCATCTCCCAGTGCTCATAGTTCTCAATCGTTACAAAGCCTCGGCACCATTTCTCAACGTAATAGCATGTCAGGTTACATCCATCTTTCCTCTCTCACCTTTCCTTTATTCAATTTTGAAAGTCTGATAAGAGGAGAATTTTTATTTGGCCCCTTTCAGATTGTGAAACCCCAGAGAAGGTATTTCTGTAGTATTTCCGAAAGAGAACAGCATACAATATCAAAAATAATTAAAACTTAACATAATGGGTAAGACCATGAGTCTCATACTGGTAGCATTGTACACTACCACAACTTTTTTTGAAACACATTGCTTTAAGATTGCTAATGCTGCTTTCCTGGTCTGGCTATTTATTAGTACTTATTTTTGTGTAATATGAAAATAAACTTTGAGAGAATTGGTCAAAGTCACATGTGATAAATATTGTTTTGATGTAGAGACAATATAGTTCGGACAGTTTTGAAAAGGAGAGGTGGGACCCCTCGCTGGAAATGAAGACCACATCAATATATGTGTATATTTACAGGAAATCCAAAAGTCAAAGGTAGATTTTACACTTGTTTGAAAAAACAGAAGTGTCAGAAGTTTCACAAGATCAGACATTACTGCCCTTCACACATTTAGTTTCAGACACATTTTATGTGTTTTAAAATCTTTTCCCTAAAATAGCGTCAGTATATTGTTAGGTACTTTTTGAAGTGGCTTTATTTAAAGCCACCATAAGATGAGGGGGCTGAAAAACAACAGATACAGCCAACCACATTTCTTTTGGGACTGAAACTTCACTGTGTGTGTAGAGTAATTGGTAGATTACATAGTTAGATTTTCAGAATAGCTTCCTGAAAACAAGAGCATTGTTCGTAACTGAAGACATTAAAAATGCAAACTTGCTTTAGAGAGACTTAACAAGCAAAGTGCTTCTCTATTGAATAAAAAAAAAAGAGTAAGTCCACATGGCCTGTGTTTAAGCTTCGTGACAAAGAGACCTGAAGACGGAAAGAAACAGTGGGGAAAACATGGAGGGAGGGCCAGAAAGGATGGAGAAAATATGAAAACTTTCTTCTGGCACTGGTTAGTTCTTGGCGTGATGTGGAAGGCTGCTGCGACATATTAACCGCCTCTGTTTCTTCAAATCAACATATCTAATCTGAGAATGGATAAATACAAAATAAATAGAACCTGACAATCAAATTCAGCCCATGTGATTCTCTCACCTCCCACTTAATATAAACCAAAGTGCAGCTTCATTTACATGTATAGACGGAGCCCGGCGTCTCAATGGAGTAATAACTGGGCCAGTCATTTGGACAGGGCAGTAGCGGGCCACTGCTCTCCTTCCCTGAAGAGATTAACAGAGTGCCATTAGAGCGGGCTAATAGAATGAGACAGGGATGAAAGCAACACTGACGCTAGGCTAATGGGTATTGAGTGAAAGCAATACTGGGGCTGAGCTGCACTGATGCTTAGAGATGCTAATCCAATGAGACAGCGTGGAGGGTTTGGTAATGCTGTATACTAACTGGGGTGGATCAGATGACAGAGACCAAGGGAGGAAACAGTGAGTGGAGAGAAGTGGAGAAAGTTAAGGTGTGGCAACCTGCAACATAAGGAGCTATAGTGTGTATGCAATGCCTGGTGTATTCTTCCAGACCACCACAAGCACAGACGCATACAAACACAGCATCACATCGCATAAAACCAGCACCTTTTTTTTTGGCCACAGACAGAAAAATACATAAGACAAGAATTACCTGAACTCAGTGAATTTATGCTGACCAGTCAAATCCTTTTCATCCCAGAGTCAATCATTAAAAGGAGAGCTTATAAACCCTGCCAAGTTTGTTTCCTCCATCATCTAAACTGAAAGTAAGACAGCGCCCGAAAGAGAGTCGAGCACAGGAACAGGAAGACACCCCTTCAGAGGTCGATCTTGGCTCTCTCCTTGCATGTGTGTAATGTGACGTGTGTGGGTGGAGACAACAGAGCCTTCGTGGGTGCGTTTAATAATTTACAGGGCATCTTTTAGGAGCCCCACTCGGTGTGCTGCAAGTGGAGAGGGGAGGGGAAATTGTGCTTTTGGGATACCAAAAAGAAGGAAAGAATAAACATTACAAAGACTCATTTCCAGGCCAAAAGAGATGATTTGTAGCCGGAAAATATCAGAATTTACCCAGACTGAAGCGACACAATCCTCCTGACACAGGAAAATGTATCTACAAGCTAAAGTAGCAATTTTCAGCGTGCACGCTGCTGCCCTATAATGTCATGAGATCACCAGAGGGGCATAATAAAGGCAAACAGATCCTTCCTAGCACTCAGCTGCACATGAGAAGCCACGCCAGTAAGGAGAAATTTGTTGTGGCTCTCGTAAAGATTCAGTGTGAATTCAATTCCCCCCCACTCATTTCATGGTTGACAGCACACTGGTTCCACTCAGTCAACCGTTTTCTGTTAAGTGCCAGCAGTAAAACCGTACGGGCATCGCCAGCTCCTCAATACCTCCTATTCATGAGTGTCACACGCTTTGATAAATCACAGCGTGGAGTCCGATCCAACCCACATCAAAATAAAGAGAAAAAATTAAAGGCTTAAACACGGAGCTTCTGAGGACTACATGTCACACTTCAATTAATGGGCCTCAATCAAAATCAGCAGCTCTAAACCCCCGCTGTTATGTTGTTGTTCTTGAGAATAAGTGATTTTGAGAGCTAATTCTTTACTGAAAAAAATCTACAGAGTGACTTTAAATGACGGAAAGACTTTTTTGTGTGGTGCTACATTAATTTTGGATATATACACAGAATCAAGGGAGTGACAAAGAAAGTCTGAACCAAAAATGAGTCACACTACCGGGTAGTCACGACACAGATACACCCTCAAAAAGTCCTCGTCATCTGCCCTTACTCATCCATAAGAATAATTCTGCTGCTGAGGTGCGGTGCTGAGCAGCACTAGTCTGGGTAACACCTATATAAATAGAATTAGCAGCCCAGATGTCCACACCCCCATCACCATATTCACACTTCTTCTAACAGCACTCCTCTCTGCGCTTTACTGTTCAGTGGATGTGTATGTGCATAGACTCTTCCCTCTTCAACATATGACCTTCGCTTGAACCTCACCGTGAAAAGACTGCGGCGCATTTGACAGCCCCGTTTAATTCTCACCTCCCGATTGGCCCCGAGGGCCAGGGAGGCCGATAAGTGTTGCCGGGGAACAGCACAGGTGTCAATCACTGTCAGCGAGGCCATTAGAGTCGTTTATGTAGATAGAACGGGGCGGACAGCAGCCCGGGGCTTACTTTTCTTTTTGAAGTTTAACCAAGCTTTACTGAACGTCGCCACAGACCATCACATTACTGATTGATCACACAAGTGGGCCATCACACAACTGCTGCCAATAATGTGCTAGTTTAGTTGAATATATATGGAGTTTAGAGCAAAAATATGGCTCACCTGAGCTGACTCCATGGCACAATGACAGAGAATCATTAAAAATGTTTTTAATTTAATTTAATTTAATCCTTTTTGTTAAAGGGACGTGATGTGAACACAGGTTTGCTGGTTAACTATAATAACATCATCCAAATTAAGATGTGCAAGAAAATACATAATTTGTGTTTTAATCAATCTGTGTAGCAATCTGCTAGAAATTGTTGACTTCAGAACTAAATCAGGTGAACAGAGACTTTTTTATTCACTCCTCTGTTTTTTTCACTATGTAAAAGGGGAGAAAAGACAATGCAACAAGCTTTTAGTTTATAGCTTATATTTTAACAAATAGTTTGAAACATCTGGCAGTAAGCGGGCACAGTGGACTTTGATTGAAGGGATGATTTTCATTTCATTGCCTTTTGTGACACATATGGCTATAACTTGTAGCCATCAACTTTTTGTTCATTTGTTCAGCCAATCGCTACGCCAAATGCTAGCAGGTACCAGAAACAAACAGCACACCACATCACTCACAGGTGAGCTGATGAGCAAGTCTGTTGCATTATAAGCCTTGTTAAAGGCCTAACTGCGCCGCTTGTAGTTTTTCCAGGAAAGTCGCCACCGACACCCAGATCGTAATTCTGCAAAAGCAAAGGCTGTCATCAGTGAGACACAGACACAATCACCATCACTCCTTCTTTCAGATTACAACTATTTTATGCTGGACAGGATATCATAAAATGGTCTATGTGAGCTCATGAGCTGGATTCATGAGATTTTATGACATATTGGTCGATTGGTTCGGCAAACCGCACAAGTAAGTAAGTAAGTGGCTGAGCGCGGCATAGACCTTCAAAGTGGCGTGTTGGTTTTCATTGGGATCGACAGGGCATGCATCCCTTGACACTATCAGGAATAATTTGACTCAATACAAATATAAACATATAAAATATATAACTAAAAATATAAAAACAAACTATTACAAGAGTCAGCAGTCATAAAGACTGCTTTATTTCATGTATATAGGAAGTTCACAAGAAGTAATTTACTTTAAGTTAATTAATTTAAGTTAATTTCTCCATATGATATCAGTGATAATATGAAAATAGTCCACATCAAAGTAACACTAAATGAGTCCTCAAAGCGTAACATTTTCGTGAAGCATAACACCACATCTACCTGAAGATCCAGCTTTCTAATCATAAAGAATACAGGCACATGTATAGGATTATGCCTTAAAGCCCCTTAACTGAAAGATAAATCCTTTAAAAGCATGTTTTCTCACATGACTGGTGAACAGTACCACACAAACACAAATATTTACACAGTAACTAGGAATCTGCGTCACATGAAGCGTTTATGGCCAGTTTGCTGCCTCCCATTTCCCAAGCTTTTGCTTGATACCAGCTCTCCAGGGCAAGGACATCACTCTATCTGCTGTAGCTTCACTGTTACATGTTAGTTCACTGGAAACACCGGCTTATCTACACACCGTGCTGTTTATTGAGCATCCGTGTTGATGTAACCTATTCTACCTCATTCCTTACCTCCACGGGTTACAGTGCAAAACTCAGGCCTGTCAGAAGGGTGTGGCTTTAAGGGAACAAAGCTAATGCATCTATGGCAAACAGTCTGGGTTAAGGCCCTGCATATAAAACATAATCTGAATAGTAAGCTTTTAATAGATCAGGTTCCTTGTGAATTTGTCCTCTGTGACAATACACCGCTATTTGGTCAACTTCCCCTCTGCCCAACTTCCCTCTTTTCCTGTGTCTCCTTCCTTTCCATTCACCCTGTCAGGCTGTCTCTCTTAACAAGCGCTTCCCCCAATCTCCACTATTTCCTTAGGCAGCACATTTTTTTGTACAGTAACTGGCAAGCAGTCTTAAATGCGGCCGGGGAGAACAAGGCCTCCTAACATCAAATAAGGCCACAGTTGGTGGTTAACATCCGTCAAATGCCATTCCCTTTGTGTTCAATTTTTCACAGGATTTGGAGCTATTAGGTCAACTGATGAAACTGGAGGGGAACCTATCCGGAAAGAGCGTGTGATACAAAAGAGTAACCTTTTCAGGAGCCGTCTGGGATAAACTGACCACTCATTTGGCGGTGGTTGCGGCTAGATATACGCCCCGCTGTGTAAACTGCTTTGAGCACAGAAGGGCAGCACAGCAGAATGACACAATGTTGAGTGTTATAGTGATTTTAGATACGACGGTTGAGCCCGGCACGCAAATACAGGATTTGAATATCAACTTCAACGTCTGTGTGCAGGTGGCTGCATTTGGGCTTTTTATTTTTTCACCTCTGAAAAGGACACGAGTCAAATGTCGCTCACAACACCTCAGCCATCAGATCCGGAGCTTGAATTTTACAGGTGTGTCACAACAAAACACCCCAAGACCGACAATGATAGGGCAGCAATGGGTGAGCCAAAAGAGGCGAAGTGCCAAACGAAACTGGTGCAGTAACATGAGAACAAAAATACTCAGACACGTTCTGTTAATTGGGCAGTGCTCTGGAGAACAAGCCCTTCTGTCTGAGAAAAGCACGTATTCTTAACAGATTCACGCAGACTGCAGCAGGTCATAAACCGTGAATGAGAGTGACTCAGTCGTGTTTGTGCAGCGAGGTTAAAAGCAAACTTTCAGTCTCAAAACACACAGCACACAGCCTGCGACCTGTTAGCTATGCCGTGTCTGATCCCAAGGACATAAAGACTCAATAACATCACATGACCCAAAGCCCTGAAGGATTACTGAATGAGATGTACTGCAAGTTCAATGCATATGCTATCAAATTAATACACAAGGAGGTCATACCTTGTGAGGTATGTATATGTATATATATGTATATACAGGAATTGCATGCATCAAACATCAAATACATGGTAAAATAATGAAAGCTATAACAGGAAATGAATTTGTAATGTGCTGGTGCCTTGTCTTTGATTAAATGTACATACAAAAGATAACAAAGGTCCTGCACATTCACAGTGTTTTCACTTATAGCTAATCTGACCTCTGAAGGCCTCTCTCATAAGGCATTTTGCCATGTCACATAATTAATAAAATGAATAGTATATAATACTATACTATATAGTAATATGATATAATTGAATTCCATTTTATTGCTTCAGTTTCAGAGTCCTGGTGTTGTGCATGCTGGCTCAACGTCATGGCTTACTGAGACACTTACATAGAAAAGAGCCCTTGTTAATGTTATTAGTAACAAGTATGGAAGCCAGTAGAGGACTATTTTAAAATTATCATGTAAACTTGAAATGGTAATCCTACAATAGCAACATAATTTTCCAAATATGTATGTGTTATGTATGTATGTAAAAACTATGTGTGTAAAACTGAAAATGCAATAATCCAATATGTATATTCATTTTCACATACTGTGGCCATGCTATGACCATATCAAAATTACAATGGAAAAGCTGTTTGACATTTCATTATCAAAGTCATAACAATATTCAAATGTTAATTCAAATTTGAAAATTAAAATGCAATATAAAAAATGCGACTCCATTTTTGGACTATGCAAGCAATATTTACATCACAATTCAATTTCAAATGCAATTTTCTAATGATCTGAAAATGAAAACAGCATTTGAGTATAGTGAATCACATTTCCAGATTCAAATGATCAATTTAATATAGTCTCCTGTAGGCTTCCATAAACACCTGTACTTTTCCTATTGTATGACAAATGTGCTATAAAATAGGCCTATCCCCTTTTAAGCCAAACATTTCTGACTTTTCAGCAACGGTTCGTTGTATCTTCACAATAAATGCCATCATCAAGTCAATAATGACACACATCTGCTCATACCTGCCCGCACTGTATTCATAATGACACCTGTGCAAACATACTGTTTGGAGCAAAAGAACAGAGGCATTCAACTCATCCCATATAACAGTACTGTTTTCTTAAAGAACATACATACAGCATACAACATGTTGTATACAACCTATAATGTGATTTAACAGGACAGTTAAACATTGTGTCACAGAAAAAAATTTGGCAGATGTCATTAAATTAAAACACTCTCCATAAATATTTTAACAAAGAAGTTTAATGTTTGATGTCGAGGCACTTTACTGCCACACTTCACCATCCTCAGTTGAGAGCAGGTCTTGCCAGAGAAACAGAAACAAGCTTTTTTCCAAACCTCACCATCTTTCACAAGCTTTCATTCCTCTTTTTTCAAACATATTAATTGTTTATGCTCTGTTGGTGCTGTAGTACAGGTCAATATTTTTTATTGCTGCCTTTTAAACCTCTACTACTTCAGGGTACATCTTTCAGATCCATTTTCTCACCCAGATACATTATGAGCAATCACCTCGTAAAATCTGCTGTGTTGTACAACTCGAGTTGTCTCACTTGGAAACTATCCTTTTTTGGTTTCCCACTGTGGATAATACCTAGTAGCTGCTACGTTTTTTGCTATCCCCTCCATCAAGGTTTCAAGCATGAACAGACACCACAGTGCAGACCAATGGTTGCTCAGAGAGTCTTCTCATCACTGCAATCATAATAAACTTGTGTAATTCAGATAATATTAGTTAATGTTATGGTTTGTTACAGTGTGGCTTCATATTGAGTTGCAGTGGTTTGTTTCACAGGGTCTCGCTATGACAATCAGCTAACAATCTACTCTGAGCGGCTACTATCTAAAACAAAGTCGGAAAAAGTACCTGGTACAAAAAAGCAAATCAAGTCGAGTCGAGCTGTGGAAACATGGCTTAAGACTCCACTGTCATCCCACACACACATGAAAGTCATGTAAGAAAATGTGAATGAGATCCTCTTATATATTAGAACATTTCCTGATGTCTGAAGGGCATTTTTGACCCAAGTGCCTGTCAATTTCTGACCCTGTGTCATGCATCTGAGATCTGCACTCTGCTGCACACCGAGCTATTCCAGGCCCTTTAACATCTGCGGTCTTACCAAGGGACTGACGGGACTGATAAGCATGGCTAAGTATAGCTCTAATGATAGGCCACATACAGGGAGACGAGGGAGACGAGGCCAAGGAGGATCAGAGAAAAGTCAAAGTCGCCGGGCTGTGAGCACAACACCACACACACACACACACGGCAACGTGCACCAAAACTATAACCACAATGCATTATCCTGAATGACCTCATCTCTGGGCATTTGAAGCACCCGGCTATTAGATTAGGGTGGAGCATTTGAAAACAAAGAGTCAGAAAATAGAGAAATGCCGTGTGTGCTCTGTAAATGAGATAGGGAAAGAAAAGACAGTGCACAGTAAACACAACCAACAGAGGAAAGAATGAGTGCAGACAGCTCATGTCTGAGTGTGTGAAAAGCTGTTTAATATTGACCTTGCTCTACTAGACTTCCTTAGTCTGTGATTTCAATGACTCAACAGTTCTCTGCTGTAAGTTGTTTTTTGAACATCATCATTTGATCATCCTGGCAAAGTTCAGGATTGTATCGGACGGCCTCAAGGTCACCCTTAAGGGGCATTTACATGAATGGAATGACTGCTATGCATCGGGTAATGTGTATAATGTGTATAATGTGTATCTTCGCAGCTAGATTACAAACACTGACGCTGAGGGTTTGGGCATGCATGCAGGCGACAGAGAGACACAGTCTGGGAAAACCGCACGTATTGAACTGCGATTTGGGGGGTCTTAAACAGGCGAGCGCACATGGAGACATTCAGCTGTTGTTGGGGGGGAATCAGATTGTAAACACACCCTCAGCCAAGGTGGCGCTCCAGGACCTATGCCAACAGGTGCCTGAGGAACACACACATTGGATTTGTGTGTGTGTGTAAATGCAACCCCACCCAAACACTGGAACACCAGAGGAGCATCCATCTCACTTACACGGAGGGCAATCAGTCATGCTTTATCCTAATGTGTACTGGCGTGTTGATGCCATGGCGCTTTGCACTGTCTGGGCTGTAACAGACCACAGCCTAAAAAAGTTTCACACACACACACACGTAGTTATGAGACTTGACTGACAGCAACTTCAGTCGTGGTATAAAAATATGAATATGTGAGGCTGTGCTACATGGAATAAAAAACCCTGGTTAAATTTGAACTACTGTCTGAGCGGAGTGTGAGTCATCTTTAGTTACCCTTTAATCCTGACATGTGCACGTGGAGCACACAGCTCATATGAACTGTATCTCAAAAGAGACTGAGCTCAGAAGTGAACAACTTTTGAGCCATGCAGAGAGACACAGCGGGACACCTGTCAAGAAGCAATCCTACAAGAGTTTCCCAGTTTATCTACGTTGTACAAATCAGCCTGCACGATTCCTATGAAGGGCTCTTTTGTTATATAATAAGCTGCTTTTTCTATGCTTATTACATAAAGGCCTGATCATCCTCATTCATGGTACAGTGACTCTTTCCAGGTTATGACTGTGGGGGGTGGTGTTGTGAAAACATGTCCTCTTTTTCCTCACTAAGACTACAGACAGCCTTTTTAATAGTCTATTTACATCACTTTAATGGGAAAAAATATTCATATATCTTCCATGTTCTGTACCCATACATACTAAATGAGAGAAATAATTAGATTTATATTAAAAGGCACACACATTAACTTTAAGTGTTTTCCAATCATTTCACAGTCATAACAGGAGCTCATACATGGAAATTATGATCGCACTTACCTGAATTACACCGGATAAAGCATTTCCACAGCCTCAGCAGACAGTCCACTGGTCCACCGGTCTTGTGACGAGGAACAACATGTTGTAAAGTGAGGAATGGACTAACACAGCGTCATCCAGTCATTCATTCACAAAGTCAGAGCGCAGATGAGTTCAACAGCGAGAAGCTCCAGATGATAATAAGAACTGCCAGACTGTTTCTGCACAGTCAGGACGAGCTGGGTGGAGATAGGTTGAAAAAAGGTTGATAATAATGGTGATAAAAAATTTAAAAAAGAGCCCGGAGCAGCAGCAGCAGCAGCGCGGAGCCGAGCTGTCAGCAGCGGGCGGGCGGTGACACCGAGACCCGCAGGAGGAGCGACGCGGCCCGCGGAGGCGACGGGAGACCCGGCCATGGGCCCGGTGATGTCAAAAAAAATAAATAAATAAATAAAAATAAATAAAAAAAACAGCGCTGTTGTAAATAAAGTGAGCTCGTCCACACGGCTGCACAGCGACACAGCGACCCTCCACACTGCAGCTCATCATCCGGCCTCTCGCCTCCAGCTGGGCGGAGCGTGCGCGGGTCTCAAAGGGGCGGCAGCCTGGTTACCCTCCCGATACCTGTTTGTTTGTTTGTTTGTGGTTTAATGTTATTGTTTGATACCTGTTTGTTTATTGTTTACTCGAGCCACAGAGGAGTGTGTGTTTGTTACACGTGACAGTGCTGCTGCCCTCTTTGAGACATTACTTTTAACCCTTTAGTGCCAAATGTATCACATTTGATACGCGAGTTTTTGAGACCTCTGCATCATCAGTGTGATATTTGTCTTTTCCTGAAAAAGCGGAAAATACAAAATAAACAAAAAATATTCATTCATTCATTCATTCATTCATAATTTGTCAGAAGGTTCAATAAACACTCCACTTTCAACAATTATTTCAGAGTTCAGGCTTTATAGGGTTAAATGTCACACATGTACTTGTACTTTACTTGAATATTTCCAAGTTTTGCCTCTTTATACATCTGTTTTACTACATTTCAAATGGAGAAATGGACTTTTCTCTTCACCATATTTGTTCAAGAGCTTTGCTTACTTTTTCAAATTAAGATTAAAAACACAAAACATCCAGTCAGTTTGTAAAATATGATCCATATAAAATAGTTCAAAAAGTACCACTTACATATTAATGTATCAACCCTGCATTATGAGTAATGTTGATATTTTTAGGCCATTTTGTTGCTAATACTAATGTATTTTTAATGAACAGACATTTTAAATTTAAGAAGTTTATTTGTAACAGACTGTTATCCTGTGGTATTGCTACCTTTACTTAACTAAAGGGTCTGAGTACGTCTACGTCTGAGTAGTTGTGTAACTTTTAGTTGTATGGCTTTTAGGTAAAAAAAAAGTAATTGAGTAATGCTTTGTAGATCAGTTACAAGTGATTACTAAGTTAAACATCTGGGTTGCCAGGTCCTGAAAATTTTCTTTAGTTAGTTTGGTTCAACTGTATGGGGACCTAAAGCTTTTCTTTAATGGCTGACCTGACCTATACAGTGTAAATGAGAGCATGCTTGTCTTGCTATTTTGAGATGAATTGCTATGGTTATTTTACTCTATTTTCATCTCTACTTATTTACGTCCTTGTGCTGCTGCAACACCTTAATACCATACCATACTTACCATACCATGTGCAAATTATAAACCCTTTAATAGGCTGCCTTATTTAAGACAGTAGTGCCTAAAGTTGTGACAACATGAATTAATGTCACAACAACAAATATGATATTTTAACCTCCAAAGTATGAGATGTGTTAGAAATGAGAAACTCTCAAGAAGTTTTTATAAAGGTAAATTGTTATGCAAACCACTATTTTAAGCAATTATTAGGCTATTATTATCTAAGTCTGTAGACTTATTATTGCTATATGATATGATCAGCCAATAACACATGTTGTTATGGGGGTGTAATTTTCATTTCATTGTGCGTTACCATGGCCACTTTAGTTGAATTAATACATCCTGGTTTTACATTGAGGATAACTTAATAAAACATGTCCCTAAAATGTCTTTGAACTGAGGGGTAGATCATCTCACAGAGGCCCTTCTAAAAAAATTGCTCTGGTTTTCTACTGACTCCTCTCTTGTGTAAATTTTAACTCAGAGACCTTTACAGGACAGGTGGTCAAGGCAGGTAATTGCAATCAATGAAATTAGCTCAAACCATCTGATTTACACTGATTATGGGGCCTTTGGGGCCTAGGAGGGTCAAGGGCCCAAGGACAGGTGCTTTTTGTGTCAACAGTCCAGCCTTGCCTAAGTTACCACAACAAACACTGACAGACCCTTTACCAACGGGCCGCTCACACGTTCTGCAAGGATATATTTATTTTATATCATTTTTATATTTTACTAGTTCATATTTTTTCTGCTCAATTTAATATTCACTGTTTGTTCTGTACAAGGAGGGGAGCTTACTCAGGGAAAATGTTTACAACATTTTGATTAAATATTTCAAGAGGGAACTGAGTCAAAAAGCCAACTTCTGAAACCTAAAGTCTTGACAAAAACATGGCCCTTTTTCAAAGAAAAAACTACGACAACAATCTGACAGACAACTTGTTTGATTTAAAATATATTTTGTGATTTTTACCCGTCAGCTCACAGACTCTGCTTCAGTCACACAGTTAAAACTGTTATTGATCACCATAACCACTAGAGAGCAGCCTGTTCCCTATTAATGCCTTTGACTGGTTTTATTCTCAGAAGTGTACTTCCTCTGCAAACATTGTCTGTTACTCTGTGTGTGTGTGTGTGTCTGTCTGTGTGTGTGTGTGTGTGTGTGTGTGTGTGTGTGTGTGTGTGTGTGAAATACAAAGGGAGTTTGAATGTGGGAAAGACAGAGAGAGAGTGCAAAAGCGAAAAGAAGTGTGACCATATGTTCCCTCTGGCCTGTAAATCTTCTTTTGGACAAGTGCCAACTTCAATGAAAACCACTCCATTTTCCCCAAAACTCTCGCTCTTTCTCTTCCACCCTCACTCTCTCATCTGAGCTCTCCTTTACTTTTCCCTATATCCCATTTATCAGCAACTTCCAACTGCACGATCTCCTAAAGTGACGCAGCCTCCAGATACCTGCTGCAATCAACAAGCATCGAATGTGAGGGGAAGAAAGTCAGGCAGGCAGGGGAAAGCAGAGAGGAGGGGTTAGATAAAGTAAGAATGTAAAAATAGATGGATCAAATGAAAAGGAAAAAGTAAAGACTGCTGAAGAGGGCTGTAAAAAAAAAAAAAAAAGGAATACACCCTCACAGGAGCCGGTGAGGCGGGGAGAAAAAAGGTATCAGGCAACAAGGAGAAGAAGGAGAAGACTAACAAGAGAATAGCAGCAGAAGAAAGGAGTGACAGAGGTAAGATGGGCTTTTTTTTCTTGAGCAGCCAGGGGGATTGAAAAATGACTTGTTAGACTGTAATAACTTCCTCAACTGAAAGCTGAATGTCCTCTCAGTGTAATTCAACCCCCTGTTTCCTCCGTGATGGAAAATGATTGTTTTCTTGGGTCTCAATGAGCCGGATTGTTTCCTGCTACATTATCTAAATGACTGGAAATAGAGTAATAGTTGGTAAGTGACACCGCAGAAGAAAGAAAAAAAAAACACATCTATTAACGAGGCATGATACACGTAAATTGATATTCTCTAGATTTTAACTCAAATGTCATTTCAGTAGAGGTAAGTATAGAGGGGTGAGGGTGCTAGGAATATATACAAATATGTGTGATTTTTCTTTTTCAGTGTATGTTGTGCAGGGATAGAAAATACAGGTTGCAAGATCAGAGTGAATTAATCCAGTGTTTCCCCCCCTAGCAGAAAAGTTCCATTTCAATTTCCTCCTGTAGCTGGATGTGTCAACCATGAAGCAGAGCCTGACCTTTGTCTGGTTTCTGCTCCTGAGTCTTCACACCTGCACAGCCAGGGTGAGTCTAACTTCAACTAATTAAAGTATGTGGCTAACTTTGATTGTCAACCAAAAGACTTACATTGTCATATTTGGTTGTGGATGTACAATAATGCTGAAAATGAACTAATTCTGTAATCATATCATTGTTTCATGACCTGAGAGTCTCTCATTAGCTGAAAACAAAATGGTAAGAGGGGTGTATTGTAAGATGCTTAGTGCACCAACCTGTCAGGATTGTTTTCTGAAAGGTGTTAAAACAGGAATTTGTTATCTCTGGAAGTGTGGCTCCAGTATTTTTGGGTCAGCATTACACCTGTTTCCCATCTGATCTGGAAGGCCTTCAGGGGCAGATGTGGACCTGGCGCTAACTACAAAGTTTCTGCAAATATACATTTGGAATTGGGGCATATCAGGGGAGATGAATGTGATATAGAAGGCATACCATTTTGCTGCGGCTTCATGTGTTGACTGTGTGCTTTTATCATTTTATTTAGACTTATTTAGTGCACCAACTTCAAGAAATTGATAATAACTGATTGTGTAGATCAGAGGTTCAAAATGTCCTCTTCGCCTGTGATGCATCACACCGATGGCAACAGAAATAATTGTAGTGTGGAGGTTCCTCATGACCTGAAGACAATACATTCAAGACAAGTTTATACCTGAGTTTAGGGCATACCAATAGGATGACGTGAAAAAGAGGATATCATCTTTTCAGATCTCTAGAGCATGATAGGGAGCTTTCAGAAAATTATATCTGTGTGTGTGTGTGTGTGTGTGTGTTTATGTGTGTTAAAGGGTCCAGGAAGCAGAGCCCAGCGCATACAGAGACAAGCTGAGGAGAGTCTGAGACCGTATATTGGCAGAGTAGCGCCAGGTAAGACTGTATATCTTATACGGGCAGTCTAAGTATTTGATCTGTTCCCAAAATCCAGGATCATTATCAACAAAAATACTTTTCCTCACATCAAGTGAAAAATATGTTTTAAATTTTACTGGTTAATCAAGTCACAATCCAAAATGTGGCAGGGATAGTCCAGAGTCTGGATAAATTTATTATCATATATCATGAAAATAATAAGCAGTCATGGATCTATGCATTTATTACCATGTGCATATCTTTCCATTTCGGGTCACATATGTGCAGAACATGGCATTCTGTATGAAGAATTCAGTGTGTAGCAATGATTTAAAATCATGTGGTTCGTTCTCCTGCTGTCATTCATTTGCTTTACTTTTACTTCTTTACTTCTACCTCACTCATTTATTCCATCACTGTGATACTTCACTGGCTTAAACAGACCTCCGTGGGACGTTTTGTGTTATCCTGTCATCCTGTCAAAAACACCTGTAATCAGTTCAGTGGAATGAGTGCAGAGCGGAGCTGTAATCAGGCAAAGAATACACAGGTTGTAAACTAGGGAAGATTGTGTATTGCAGTAACGAGGTTGTCTCTTCGTATTTCAGAAAAGCTTTGTGAGCTGCTGAAATGCCTCAGTCCGGTGGGATCTTGGTGCCAGGTAGTTCCGGAAAATGGAGTCCTCGTCCCCAAGTGTGTTTGTCCTCAGTCCTGTCCTCGGTAAACACCTCACGGCATTTACACCAAATAAAAATTCAGTTAACAGTTAGGATTTTGATAACTTTCTGCGAATGTCTCCTTTATCTTTTACCTGAAGGTGATTTACATTGTCTTTGGATTTTTTTTTCATTTTACCCACATAAAACAAAAACAATGCAGATTTATTGAGCAGTGTTAGTCGGTCCAGCTGTGCACACTGTGTGATCCATCCTCACATATAATTTTTTGATGGGCACTGGCTCGTGAAATCAGGCAGAGGGCACCAGTGTGCAGTGTTCTGGGAAAGACCTATGGGAACGAGTGTTTGCTGCATAAAGAAGCCTGCAGAAAGAGACGGCGCACTGGACTAGCTCACACAGGACCTTGTCTGGGTAAACATACACACAGAGAGCATTAGATATTACACACAATTTCCACTGTGCACTGCAGGCTGCCAAATAAGCTCTGCTCTTCCCCTTGATCAGTCCCCAAGGCTAAATGCTCTGAGGAGGAGTTTGGCCAGTTTCCATATCGTCTCCTTGACTGGTTCCTGCTCCTGAGCCGTATGGGGGAGTCCTACGCACCTGCTGCCCCGCCCCAGAGCTGCCTGAGCCACGCCCAGAGGACGCAGCTTGCACAGGTACCTGACTTCACGCTTGATGTGAGCCCAAGCAGACCGACAGACACCAAAAGTGTACATCCAAAGGGAGGAGATGATCAGAGAGAGGTGGACATCATTTATGATCCACGATGACCTCAGCTAATGATGACGCAAATGAATTCAATAACCACAACAAAATGTAATGCCAAAGAAAATCATAGCCAGAAAAAAAATATATTCCAAGGCATCACTTTCACTCTCAGTGTAACCTAAGACTGGACATAAAGTTGTTTTTGACACCGGACACCATCACGCTAGTAGACGAACTGCGCTTCATGGATGGTCTGGAGAGAAATCGATGTTAACAACCCGCTGTAAGTAGCGAGTTCTTGTGTTGCTTGTGGTGTGGTCATCCACAGAATGAGACAGGGGCTCTCAAGAACGCCATGTATAAATAGGATTTGGTCAATAATCACTAAATTATTCAATAAGATAGTGAATGGAGGGATAATTTAATATCCCTCCGCCAGCCACCTTGACCTCCTGGCCTCAAATGAATGAAAAGAAAAGTGATGCATTATTCTGATGATCTGAAATATAATAAAGATTGGTTTTAAACCCATTTTTGTGGAACATCATACATCTCCAACGCTGAGTGCATTCTGCCTTAATTAAGGATTTTGTCTTTATTAAAGTTAAGTCTAGCATGGATGAAAGTAAAACCTGTTGTTGTGTCTGGTGCCATGGTAGCAGCTCTGTGAAGCTGCTCTAACGCAGAGGTGCTTTGAGCTAAATGCTAACACGGTCGCAATGACACTGCAAACAGGTTGATGTTTAATAGGTATTATGTTCCCAAATGTTTACCACCATAGTTTTGCATGCTAACATTTGCTAATTAGCACTAAACACAAAGTATTGCTGAGGCAGAATAAAATGGCATTAGTTTTGTAGGTATTTTGTTAGAAATCAAAGTACTGGCTGCATTCAAATTTGGTCTTTCTTTCTGTCTACTGAAACCCATGAATGCCTGCACCAAATTTCACTGCAATTCATCCAATAGTTTTTGAGATATTTCAGTCTAGACCAAGGTGGTAGACCAGCTGACAGACCAACATCGCCATCGTTAGGCTCATGAATGTGCCACGTCTCTTTGTTTGTACCCATGCAAACAGGGCCACAGTGCATGTATATGTCATTTATTGTGATATAACTTAAATACTAAACTAACTAAAATTTCAAACTTCTAAACAGTGCATGCAGTTTTACACTGAACAGTTCTTTACTTCTTTTCCTCCGTTACCTATTATTATCTCTCTTTTTCTGTCTCTTCAGCAAAGATTTACAATACTGGACAAGAACAAAGATGGAAAGTTGAGCCGGAGGGACCTGAGGAAGTTGCGTTACAAGAGGATGCCACTGGAGCACTGTGCTACACCATTCTTTCAGTCAGTCCCATCTCCGGCAGCCAATGCTACAAGGCTGCATCCAAGATTTTATCTAATGGATAACAAGAGACACTAATATGATGATTAACTTTGTTGACTCAAAATGTGAATGAATTGAGTATTGCCATATTCTTAAAAGTCAGAGGCACATACCATAATAGCATTCACATTGCAAAAAATATGATTGCCTATTTGATAAGTAAGTAAAATCATACTTACCATAAGGTGACAGTGGTCAGTAATGTAAGGACAGCGTTGCTCATTCTGTTCATGCCACCATCGCCTCATGTACACCGGTTCATGATGTGAACCGTCTGTCCGTTGCAATATGTTATTTTTCAGCTAATTACTGAAACACTGAAGGGTTAAAAATGTCACACCGCAATGCATTTCGCCCCCGCTCGGTGACCAAGTTGCACCTCCCACCATGCTGTTCTCTCTGCACGCCATCCATCCATTCATCCTCCATGCCAGTGCCCACTTCCTGTGTCCTCCTCCCCTCCGATCTCATGACCACACCATCTCTCCATTATCTTACTCCTCCTCCATGTTTAAGCCTTTTTCCCTCCGTTCCGTGCTTCCTAATTTTCTTTCATCTTTCCCACAAATAGACCAATCATCGGCCTCGCTCTCTGTGGTCTTGGTTTTCACTCTTGCCTCATTCTTTCATCCTTTCCGTATCTCCCTGCTTCTCCGCCATCCATACTCCCACCCAACCCCCCTTTTTTCTGCCAGTCTGCAGTGACAGGTTCTGTGGGAGTAATGCTGGCTGTGTCAATGTCAAGCCATTCCCAGCAATGATAATGTTTATTACCCGCTGTGTCTCCCGCTGCCCATGGATTAACACAAATTGAAGGAGTACCCTTCAGAGATAACACTGTAGGGTGAACTGAAAGACAATGGCTGCTGAAGAGCCCCAGTGCAGTTGTTTCCACAAACACGGATATGTCTTTATATCATGTCTGTTATTTTGTGTTTGGGTGAGTGAATGCATTGTGCGCTTGCTCTGTTGCCTGTCATGTCGTTATGAGGTCACTGTGTGTCATACTGTGCTGTGTTTGCAGGTCATGTGACCGTAACAGGAACAGGAAGGTGACCCTGCTGGAGTGGACAACCTGTCTGGTGGATCGCACCGAAGGCCTGGTTCTTCCAGTTCATGTGTTAGTCCCAGCTTTTGTCCAGTGCCGCTGTAATTCCTCATGGCCATGTATAGAAGTGGATGAAGGTTATAGTTTACTTAAAGCCCCTTTGACTGCAAATAAAACCTATATTTTTGCAGTTGAAGAAGAGCAAAAGTTCTTCTTCTTCCAGGTTAACAAGATACTTTATGATACATGTAATGCATACATTAAATGATTATGAAGCATCATAATCATTTGATACATTTTGCTTCAAGCTTTACTCCAAAATTAGATCTAAAATGTGGCCATTCTCTTTAGGAATATAATTTCCTGGATGGTGACTACACTCATTCATTAAAGGGCCAATTTAGTATTGCATGTACACTGTTTCTCATAAAGTTGGAGCAAAATATTTTTTACCTTTTCTCATGAGATGATTGTGACAATGTGATTTATTCTTGACAGATAAATAAAGTGTATATCTTCTCAAAACTTTATTGATCAATCACTTCCAAACATATCACTGCGACGCTTTATCTATCAAGACTAAATCATATTGTCACAATCACTTCAAGAGAAAAGAAAAAAATATATTCCAATTGGGCAACAGTGTACATGAAGTTGGTGGACTTCCGATATGGAGGTACAAAAAATGGTCAAAATATATGCAGCAGAGTTGTGAGAGTATTTTTTTTTCAGAAAAATGAACCCTGCTGACATTACTGAAGTATTTTCCTACACAGTAAAAAGCTCCCTCAACTGTTTTCACAGGCAGAGTCAGATCATTCAGGTTTGATTGTACATCCATGGTATCATGGATGTTCAGATCTGAATTTCTTAGCTTTAATCAAACACTAAAATTCAAGATAAGAATTTCATAACTGAATCCAAGCTACCAGATTTTTTTGACAAGCCATGGTTTTTAAAATCTATAATGAGTTAACTGGAAAAAAGGCCAAATAAATTCAGATACATGATTTTTCAATGTCAAATATGTCAAGGCTAAAAATATTTTAAAAAAAGGTTGTCCACCACAATAAGCATTTCAGGGTTATTATATTAGTATTTTGCTAAAAATGTGTCTTTTATACAAAGTCAGTTGTCTACAGTGCTTTTGATTTATCTCACTTATATCACAGGCCATTCCACACCAAAGTGATTTGTTTTTCTGGTTTTATCCACAGCAATGAGAATGGGTTCCCGCAAGCTGTGTCCTACAATCAAAAAGAACTACCTTTGACATGAATCAGCTGCAACTGAACTCCCGCGTGTCTTTTGTGCCACAAAGAACTGACTAAAGACAGCATCATCAAAGTTATCTGATTTAAAAGCTACAGGATGGCTTCCCCACACACCTGCTCGCTCATCTGTTTGACTTTGTGTTGCAGCCTGTAACATCGTGATTTATCACATCATCAAATCTGAGAGTCTGCTGGTTGTCTGTGCATCCATGTGTGCGCTCAAAGGGGACAAATAAATGTCTGGACGGACTGACCGCCAGAATTGTTAATTACATTGGCTGACATTTGTTGTAAAAGAGCAGCGACAATAGGCAACATTAAGCTTTGAACAACCAATTAAAAGGGTGGATGACGGCGGTGCAGACAGACAGCCTGATGTATGGAGAATGACAATCTCGATGGGAAATAAAGATAAGGGGGAGAGAGCCGCTTAGCATGGGATGACGTGACCGGAGAAGAGACAAAGAGATAATAAAGGGGGTGAAGGGGAGAAGTAGAGGAAAGTGTCATAATGCACTGGAGGAGAGCGAGGGAGAGAAGGAGAGAAGCAAAGTGACTGAAGGCAGGGGAGAGAAGTACAAAGTGTGTTTGTGAAAGATGGGAGGAGGTAATGCACTGTAAATGGGAGTTGAGAGTAATGGAGTAATGCATAAAAAATGGATCAGAAATGAGGGAAAGACAGAGAACGAAGAGTGAAGGGGGGGGGGCAGGCTGGGAAGGGGGTGGCTGGCTTAGAAAGCAAGGGAGGAACTGAGGAGAGGAGGAAATGCAAGAAAAAAGGTTTTGATGCCGCAAAACATCTCCTTTCCAGCCGACTCTGTAAATAGCATCGCCGAGCATGATGCAGAATATTTCGAAACACTTGACCTCTGTCAAGGTCACAAAACTTGCATAATGCTACCTCGCCGACTTTTTGCATGTATGCACCATCTATAATACATGCGGATCTAAAAACTCTTGTTGCATCTTGTTTGTTTGCTTCTGTTTGGTGTGTGAATTCATGTGCGTTTTTTTTGTTTTTTTTTCTTTGCTTGTGTTGGTGCTACAAGATCAATAGGAGGATGTGTATGCGTGGCCCGGGGTGGGTTCTTTGGTATGACTGGTTTTCTCTGGACTAATTAGCCTTCAAATTTACCACGCCTGAAGGATGAGGAGTGGGGAGAGAAAGAAAGACATTGGAAAGAAGATGAAGAAAAGGGGGGGGGGGGATTTCAGTGCTCAATATGAGATGCAGACTCAGTGCAGACGCGAGAAAAACAAGGACCGAGGACTGCTTTGCTCCACATGTCGTGCAAAAAAACAGAAAGTGCATCACCATAAACATCAAAACAAGATGTTTTCAGATTTTTACCCAAAAACTTTTGATAAAGTGGAGTGGACCACTGGAGGGCTGCAGTTTGTCTTGGCGCATGGAGTGAAAAACAAGCCTAAACTGCTGGGAGGGGGGTAAAAAAAAGGGGGGAAAAACAGGCATGAAGAAGATTAACTGTGAAACTGTATTTGATAATGATGAGCGACCTGCGGAACGGCTAGCTGTTGGTCCTGTCGCTCCGCCGTGAAAAAGAAATGTTCAAAAATGCTGCGAATACAAATTCCTCGCCCCCACTTCCTCCACCAACAAACATCTCTCCTCAGTCGCTCGCTTCTTCCCCAGGGACTGGTCCCTTTATCCGAAAAATAAATAAATAAAATGAGCTACTGGGGCCACCCCTGCAGGTCCGGCATAGCCTACACACCTCCTCCTCCTCACTGCTGCTCTTTCTTTGTGTGTCTTCATACCCCCCACCCGCCTCCTCGGTGCTAATAGATTCCCTCTCATTACCTCCGGACCACCGTCTCCACTTCCTTCCATCCCCCCATCCAAACACAGAGAGGGCATTTGTAGATTGATCCACCTAATCCTACTTTACCTTCCTGTCACACACACATAACACACACAACATTCACCTCCTCTCCTACTGTCCTCCCCTGTCACACCCCATTTGGATATTAAAGGAGGGAGATATCTATGTGCCACCCACCTCTCTAACCTTGTTCTCTCCCCTCCTCCCCCCCTTTGGATGCTGATCAGTGATCTGATCTGTGATGGCTTGCTTTGCATCTCTTTCTTTCTCTCTCTCCCGCTCTTCTCACACATTTACACACACACACACACATACACACAGACAAACAGACACGCACACACACACACACACACACACACACTCCCAAGGGACTCTGACAGCTCAGGAGCAGATGGGCGGCTGGTGATGACATGTTGTTAAAAATAAAGATTCCTGTTAACCCGTTGTCAGCTAGCGCACCCTCCCTCCCTCCTTCACGTCCCCCCATTTCATCTTGTCTCTCTCTGTCAATCTCTCTCTCTATCGCTTTCTCCCACTGTCAGTCTCTCTTTTCTCTCTTTGCTTTTACAACGCTGTCCATATAGGCTATTACTCAGTCCCAAAGCCACTGACTGTGGCAGTGAAAGCGTGCAGCCTGAGACCCCCGACCCCCAGAACATGATATTTAATACATAGATGTCATAAAGATGGGCCCTTGCATTATGCATGGCTGGTAAGCAGGCATCAATAATAGATGAAAAGGCCAGTTTTGCGGTTTCTTTTCATGCAATTATGCCAAATGAAATTTTTACTCTCACTTTCTGTCGCTTTTTGTGCGGATGGAGTTTGTCCGGCGACTGTGCGTCGATAAATTATTAAACGGCAACACAAGAGGAGAGGAGCTGCGGGATCAAAAGAAATATTCAGGCCAGTCACGATGGCGGTGCAACCGAGGGAGGATGTGTGGGAGCGTGTGTCACCCAAGCCTGTGCGTCAATTCCAGGTCTGACAGATGTCCGACAGATGTCCAAAGTCTCGGGAAAACAGACTTACAACGTGATTCTCAAATCTAACTCTCCATAAAGAAAACAGCATTAAAAAAAAAAAAAAAAAAAGTTGTAGGAACGCAGCTCATACACAAAGTTGTATGCGCGCAGTAATCTCTCTAAGGTTAATCACCATCCAATCTTCAAAAGCAGCCGGCGTATCGACGTGCTCTGCCAGACTGCCGACTTTCAGAACTTCTTAGGGACTGTAAAGTGGGCCAGCGAATGGAGAGGGATGCAGAGAGGAAGGCTGGTGGCTTTGAAAGAGAGTCCAGCCGCAGCAAAGGGTCCTCACTCACTCACTCATGAAAAAAAAAAAAAAGAAAAATATAAAGACCAGTTGTGGCTGCTGAAGTGATACATTTATTAATAGCGCTCATGTGCCATATCTTTTAGTCCTCTTTGAAGTGGTTTTGCGGGCAGAGACGGGCAGACAGAGACAGAGAGGAAGGGAGAAAGGGCGGGGGGGGGGGTCTCTCTCAGATTTTAGCCTGCGGTCAGACAATATTCCCTCTGGGTGGAGTGGGTCCCATTCAGAGCGACCTCAATAGTCCTACACTGAAGTACCTGGTGAATGAGTGAGAAAAGGCCCCATCACAGGATGGAAAGGGGGGAGTTAGCACACAATGTGGCGGGGCCTCTTTCTATTTTCCTGATGATATTGATTAAAGAGCGGAGGAGAGAGAGCACGGTACATGAGGCCCACCATTGTGTGGAGATGAGAGGGCTTGATAGGGTTGGAGAACCACTGATATGAACGCCCCCCCCCTTCTCCAATCCTCTGAGATCTACACTTGACCTATAGGTGGAGAAAATGAGGCTTTGAATATGGCTGTCCTGTACATGGACTCTATAGATAGTCTCTGTCCGGTAGATTCCTGGTTCTTTACATTGTGCCCTCACTACAACATGCAGTTTTCTCTAACTTCAGCATTACAGGAAAGCCTTACATGATAAAAGTTTGCAGAGAGAGAAAAAGAAAAAGTAGTCTGTACAGTAAATATGAACTTAGCTTAGCACAAAGAAGCAGGGGGGAACGTCTAACCTGCCTCTGTCACTTCCTGCAAAGAAACTGCTCTGCACTAAGTCTTAAATAAGTAAGCGTTTTTTTCCAAAATGTCAAACTATCCCTTTAAAAGAAACATGATTAAGTGTTTAATGAGTCTACGATTAAATATTGAGACTGTTGCTAAATTTTGCATAAGAATTTAACAATTTATACATTGTCTGATTATTTCTGTACTTGGGATGTTATTAACCTTTTGTGCAAGAGGGTAAGCATGAATGACAAATAATAAATTTGTGTTCTGGTTTAGTGTCAAATTATGTGTATTTGCATATAAATGTGTAAAAAGAAAGCTGACCTGTACAGTAATTGAGAAGTTAAATATCGGGAAAGGATGTGCATTTATTTATTTACTATATATTATGTACTTTATGTACTTTTTCTTCTTCTGTATTTTCTACAAATCAACCTCACATTCAAAACTACTTTAAGTGTTTTATGACTTTGCATCCAGTCACTCTAAAAACCACTGAAACCACAAAGAAATCTGTGATCCACATTTGATTTTTTTTTCTAACTATAAATAATCAAAATTTGCGGCTACAAAAAAATCACATCTTAGTGAAGCCTAGTGGAACAGTTGTATGCTGTGCATCCTCAATTTAATTGAACTTTCAATGTATCTTTGGAAAGAAAACATATATAATGTTATTTTATTAATTATTTATCTTATTTTATTGATTTGCTCAATCAAATTGTACTATTACCATGTTAAAAGTCTATTATTACTATTTTTACTTAACATGGTTCAGATTTTAATTTCTTTTAAAGGCAGCAAGAACACTTAATATTTGCATAAACCCATTGAAGTGTCTGAGAGGTCGTTCCATTGAAATGTGTTCATTTAGAGACAGCAGCTGATTGAACATGAGATAAGGGCACAAAGACAGTGTAACCTCTAACACGCTGTCTGCAGCCCACTCCCAATACAGATGTTATCAGAGCAGCCGGAGGATGGTTAATGTATTTAACTTTTACATCACATCCCCTTCCCCTAACGCTGCTCTTGACAACACATATTCTCTCTCTCTCTCTCTCTCTTCTCATCACCACCCCCATTCAGCGACCTCACCGCCAGCCCCCTCACTTTCACCCACTCGCTCCCTCACTCTCAGATTGCACATGCAGATACACAACACACACACACACACACAGTCACACATGAGCCCATTTGAATTGCAAGTGAGCTCAGTTCACTACCAGAGGAGGTAAACAGAGGGGAACAAGTGAAAAGAACAGGAGGAGGAGAGGAGGGAGAACAAGAGGGAAAACAAGACGAGAAGAATGGGGGGGGGACGCCACTGACCGGATGACATTCAAACAGTGTTTAGCAGGACAAGCCTCCACGTGTGAAGAAGACAGAGAGAAAGAGTGAGGAGAGCATCTGGGGAGCTTCACACCACAACCAACCAAGGGCGCACAGGAGCCGGGACAGCCCTGAGGGGACACCTGAGCCCTGAAGAGACACCTCCTGAAGTAGGGAGTGAGTAGCACCCCATGGGAGACGGAGTCAGAGGAACACCCGACAACAACCTGCTGTCGCTCCTCCTCTCCTCGCGACCGGCTCTCATCCCTCTCCTCCTCCTCCTCCTCCTCCTCCTCCTCCTCCTCCTCACCTCCATCCTCGCTCGCCATTTGATCCCATCCCTCACTCCCTGCGCAGGAGAGGGAGAGCGTGCACTGAGAGAAGGTAAGGGGGGATGCATGCATGCATGTTGTTGTCCTTGCAGACCATGTGTGTGTGTGTGTGTGTGCGCTCGTGTGTTTGTGTGTGTGAGTGCATCAGCGTCTCATATTTCAACTGGATGTGTAAGTCAGCAACTTGTTTCTTTGGATCAGTTCTTTGTGTGTGTGTGTGTGTGGTCTCTAGAGGGTCTTTTTTTTTTTAACTGAGACAGATGAAGGGCACTTTTGATTTGTTGCAGGGCCGTTTTCATCATGACAGCATCACATTTTTGCATGTTTGAAGGCTGTGCTCGCCTGTTATCTGGGTTTTATTGCTCACTGTGTCTGTCTTTTCTCTCTGACTACCAATAATTCTCTTGTCATTTGCAAATAAAAGTATGGCTGCAGAGCCAGGAGCAGCTCAGATCAGATCACAGACGCAAAGTATGCATCAGGAAGGGGAACAGTACTGTACAAGAGTGTGTGTGAGAGAGGAACACACAAGAAAAGGAAAAATGCAGTCACACGGGGACAGTGAAAGTGAGAAAGACAGGAGAAGGGTTAATATATTCAAATTTACACACAGCGAGGTAGAAAATCAGCCGTAAAATCCTATCAAGTTCCATGGTCACTGCATGTTACCCCGCCATCATCTCGTCAGCCCGCACCAGGAGCCACAGGCCAGTTCTTTGCCCACAGTAGTTTGGGGGGACAATGGATCCTGCGGGGACCACCCCATGCCATTTAATCTGTCCCTGCCCACAGATAACAGAAGGCAGATGGTCCTGCCGGAGCACAGGGAGATGGGAGATAGCTAATACAATGTGTGGACAGAACCTGCCCCTCTGAAACTGAGCCTGCATCAACTTCTAAATAAAGGGGGCCAAATGAAGTGAAAAGCAGACGGAAAGAGAGGGGAAGAGAGGGAGGGAGAGAGCGAGAGAAGGGGAGAGAAAGACAAACAGAGCAGGGCTGAAGTATCTTTAATTAAAACCCAAACAGTGTCCAGAATGAATGCAGTCAGCTGACAGTCTGGGATAAACATAATGGAAAGAGGAAACTCGTCTAAAAAAAAGAGAGAGAGCTGAGAGTGAGCAGGACCATCAAAGTCATGAGCTCCTGTGTTTAAAGGGGAGTGTGTCTTTATTTATAGAGGGCGGTAGTTAAGTTCACTAGGCTCCCTCTCTTCGTAAGACCCAGCCTTTTTTTTCTTTTTTTTTTTTGCCTTATGAAAATTCAATTGGCCATAATTTGCTGAGGAGCCATATGCATATTTTATTAGCGGGCGCGTTTTGAAGAAACAAGCCCGCCAAGCTTTTTTTGTGTCTTCATCTCTATCAAGATTGAATGAGGGGGCGTGTGAGGAGGGCTCCGAGGGTTGTGCAGCCGTCTGGTAATATGTGACACATTAGAGCCCATTCGACGTGGGGGCTAAAGTAAACACCAATCAGCTTCATGTGTCTGGCTAAAACACCAGAACAAATTCATTGCAACCTTGTTGCGTGGCAATAATGTTTTATTTTCCCCCCCTCTTTTTTTTTTCCAGTTGCACTTTCTCCTCTCTTCTTCTCTTCCTCTCTCCGTCTCCTTCCCTCTAATTACTCCAGGATCCAACATCCTCCTCTTCTTGCTCTCCATTTCCACAGCCCTCCCTTCCTCAGCTTCCCCTTCCTCTCCTCCCTCCCTCCCATTTCAATCTGCCTCTCTCCCACTGCATGTCTCTCAGTTAAAGCTTTATGGGTCGTTCACTCCCCTCTTTCTTTGCAAGGATAATGAGCAGGCGCCTCTGTGCGACTTTGTAGCTGTGCGACTGTTTGCTAGTTTGGATCTCGGAGCGTCCCGGGGCCCAAAAAGGCTCAGATGTACCTTCTGTAGCCGCCTTCATGGTTCCACTGTGATTGTCATCTGATCTATAGGGCACAGCACTGACATAATACACCTTGTTAGAGGGAGGCGGGGAGTGTGTTTGTGAAGACTGGGTGACTTTGAACAAATGTGTTTTCTTCCGGGAGAAAGGAGAACACTGAGACCTGTAATCATCCTATCCGCTATTACTAAATCACTTCCACACACACACAGTCACACACCCATATATAAATATACACATTTAAAAAAGACAGGGAACGAAGTGTGAAAGACATAAAAGACAGAGAGGAAGAGAGAAAGAGCTAAATCTGTTGAAGTTCCTCTTGTTATGTATGCTGATTGGATCTGACTGCATCAGAGCACCTCCAGGTGTTGTTTGTGTACCTCTCTCCACATCAGCATGGCGTCACTTTCTCCTGACAAAATGGCCGCAAATACCCATGATGAAAGATATTTGGAGAACAGACCCATTTGAACTTCCCCCGACTAAAAATAGAAATGTAGATGTAAAGGCGTCGACTTCAGAGTGATATTAGCAACCCACTTCACACTTTGAAAAGTAGTGCGATGGGTGATTTTTTACAGTGAGTGTCAAGCTGTGCTACACACACACACGCACACATATCCCAGAGTTATATAGCATGGCAATTTCTTTTCCCCTGCATGAATAATTCTGTCTGAATTGGATAGGATGTTTCTTCATATCAATGAATCATCAGCCGCTACAGCTCTTTAGTGTCTGTGTGAATGGTACAGTAGAAATTTAACAAAGTGTGTTTGAGTGCATCACTGTGTGGGAGTGTGTGTGTGTTGCTAATATGCTCTGATTGATGTTCCTGACCTTTCCACCGTGCGTTTTCAGAGCCCGGGAGACATCCAAGACTGAAGAAAGTCAAAGAGACAGAGAGCAAGAACCAGCGATGGCGCTCGTGTCCCTGTCGTGGTGTTTCGGTGCAGCTTTGGCGCTGTTTTGTGGCTCCGCGTGGCCCCAGGTGCACTCGGCCCTGGCGCCTGAGAATGAGGTGCCACTTCGCCCAACAACATGGCTACCAGAGGGAAAGATCACCTCCATAACTCTCCCGAAAGGGCGGACTCGCAGGTAGGGGAACGGACGTGATAAGTAGAAAAAAATGTGAAGCAATTTGCTTTCATGTGGTCTAGTTATTGGTTGCCATTAGTGCTGCAACGTTAACTATCAGTGTTCATCAATCTGTTGATTGTCGACTCGTGTGATTCTGAACTTGACAAATACAACTACAACTGGCAGTTACCAGGAGATTGTGGAAGTAACTACTAATTTGCAAAAGCATTAAAATAAAAATGTAACTAACTAATAGTAAAGGTACGCACTATACTTTCATTTTGTGGTTGGTATAGGAGGGTCTAATTTGAACTACTTTATGCATTGCCAGGTAGCTTATGAAGTTTTATCTGAACCCATAATAACTGATTAGTAGATTTTATTTTGCATTATTAATCTGAATCCATAGAGAGACTAAATGTAATGGAGTAAAAGACACAATATTCCCTTCTGAAAGGTGGTGGAATAGAATTATAAGGTGTAAGAAAATGGGAATACTCAAGTTAAGTACAAGTCCCCCGAAAATTGCACTTTGGTGCAGCACTTGAGTGAATGTACTTAATTACTTTCCACCATTAGCTGTGACTGACAGAGAATTAAAACTGGATAGGTAAAAATAGCAAACATGACAGAACATCATGAATAAATGGTTGAAATGGTTGTAGTATTAATAAAAACAACGAATGAATAAGTCCAAACCTGAACATAGATAATGCAATTGTATGAAAACAATATAAACTTGTATCTAACTAACAGCGTTCGGTAGCATCCACACTGACATCCACTCAAATGAACACATCGTGAACATGATGGTTGGCGTCGATGGAGGAGCACTTGAGCTCGTCTGATGGGCCCGTGGGAGTGTGACAGACAATATAGGCTGGCAACCACTCCAGTGTATGTAAAGTTAGAAAACACTGAACAAAAAAAAAACAATTAACCCGAACCCTAAGTCTTCAAATTGCTTGTTTTGTTCGACCAACAGCCCTCAAATTGCAAAAGACGCTTAATCCACGCTGATTTAAAACAGAGAAAACCATCAAATGCTCACACTGGAGAAGCTGGAGCCAGTAAATGTTTGCATGAATGTCTTGGATGATGAATAAAAATTTGATCTATGCCAAACAGCAAAATATTTCCATACATCTCAACAATAATTTTGTCAAGTAAAGAGACTTGAAATTAAACTTCAGTGTCAACAAGAAGTTAATATCATGTTTCTAATGCTAAAATAAGGGTGTATTGCTTTTTATACTAGCAGAATTATTGTGCAAAAGTACACAATTTAAAAACTCAATGCCCGACAAAGGGGAAAATTGTTAGCTCATTTGCAGCTCGTTGCAGACCCATGAATAAATCTTCAGGCCTGCTCATCAGATTTGCCCTTGTTTCCACCTCAATAACAAGTCGCCAGCCATCCCTCAACCACCTTTTTCGGAGACATGTGGCTGATTCCAGCACCACTGTAGAGAGAGCGAGAGGAAGTGGAGCCCATTTGGCCTGAACCTCACACAACAGTGCCAGTGCCTCGCTTTCTGAAACTGGGAGCTGAAAATTGCAAAATGCATCTCCCTGTGAGCTGCAGTCTGTCCACCGGTGCGGTCATGCAGAACCGCACGGCAAATAATGGAGAGAAAACACTGATTCAGAAATTAATCACTCTATTAAATAAGCCGCAAAGCGCCCTTGAGAATGACAGTGTCGCACATCTGTTTGGAAACAACCCCCATCTGCACAGAATCAAGAACAATGATGTTTGTAAGGAAGGAGAACAAATATTTATTAGAAAATAACTGCGCAGTTGCTTCATTTTCATGAAGGGTAACTAGCTGTGAAGAAATGACGTGTAAGAGACTTCTGCTGTTCGAGTGTCTTTGCGGAGGTTTAACATTTACTCGTGCGTCAACAACGGCGCTTCTTTGAATTAGAATAAGACCAGGCCACCACAGCGTGAATGTTAAATGTCTTTTAAACGCCACTGAACTTTCATCTAATATGCAAATCTGTAAAACGTCTGATCGCAGTAAGGGACATAACAGTTTCTATGCCGCACACGATCCCAGATAGTTCCAGCAAACAGGCAGATACCCATCTGAGACCGTCAATGCCGCCTTATCATGTGATTCCCCAGGTCACCTCTCCTGATCCGCTATCGAGCGACTGATCAGCATGTAGGCAAATGCAAAGGCAGCGATTGGCAGATGTTTGGAACAGCTGCAGCGTTGAAATTTTCAAGCTTCAGGAAAGAAAATTATAGCCACCCCACCGTATCGGCAAAATCATCCAACTAAATGAAAGAATGTTGCACAGTATGCACCGGGAGATATCTTCTCATCAATCACCTCGCAGCCCAATTGAAACAGGACGTTATCTTTCTGACGTTCCTCCGTGATGAATCAGGCAACTTCTCGCGGTTATCTCTGGTGCTCCTCCACAGGCTGTACTTCACGCTGAAGAAGAAGGCCCCGGCGATGTCGGTGACCGTCAGCCCCTGCGACCTACCCGTCGAATGGAGCCTGGCTGCCCGCACCCTGAAGGACAAGCCCCTCAAGAGTCTGCAGTGTGAGTGAACAGTAAGACCGCACGCACGCACCCCCAGATACCCACTTAACCCTGAAGATCACAGCTGAATCTGGCTGAGCCGAGGCGATCAATTAGATATTATCACCACAACAGAGAGGGGATTTAGCAGAGGGCAACGACTCTGATCTTACAAAACTTTGTATCTGTAGAAGGGAGTTTACTTTTTGTAACAGATTTATGATCAGAACTTGAAGCACGGTATTAAGGATGATAAAAGTAATGAGGAATGACTCTCTAAAAGGCCAGGTATGTAGTTTTTGTATTGTTTGTTTGTCCTGTGACGTCTGCAGTCTGGAGGTCAGAGCTTTAATTTATCACTGCTGTTATATAACATTTATTGTCCAGTAAACCGATTCCCATTTGACCAATCGTATCACAGCCGAGGCCCATGTTTTGTCTCCAATTTCTCAGGTAGATAAGACAGATATAGTTTTCATCTTACATCTCCTTATCAGCTCATTGTGCCCGTTTGTTTCACTTTAAGCTCATAAAATGCCATATATTCTCTCTAAATGCCCCCCGCTGTCTCTGACAAGGACAGATACCGTGGGTGTGATCATATCTGGCTGTCAGATTGTCATAAATTTTATATGAGGCTTTGCATTTGGATTTTAAAATCTCATAAAACGCGAACACATCAACCGAAAAAGGTCGGCCAACTCCAACATTGAATAAGGAATGAAATAAAAACTGTGCTCTTAGTCTGCAATATTTTGTGCTTGCACAAACTAAAGAAATCAAATAAACTCAGAGGAATGAAACCAACTATAGACCAGCAAATTTGCAAAACAGCTTAAAGTCAGGGCAATAAGTGCTCAAAGTAAAGCGAAGTAATTTGATTTCTGACCTAAAAAGGGACAGATTTCTGGAAAAGCAAAACAGGCCTCGGAGTGTTCCATGAGCACTTTTCCAGCAAACAAGCTTCTCTACATGGTAAAATAACATTATGAAGTTATAAAATGACACATGAATCATTCAGACCCTGAGCTCATGGGTCCCCATCGCCAGCCTGAATTATTCACTTTGATTCTGTAACATTTGGTCTCATTTGAGGAGCAATTTCTCATCCAGAGGAGGGTAAAGAAGTGTGGTGGTGGGCTTTTTTTTTTCATGTTTATTTGCCCGTTGTGTCACTCAAGTGAAGAGCGTGTACTTCAAAATGACAACGCTTTAGGTGTGAATGAAAATACTGGTAACCATTTTTGAAGTGCCAATTGACATTTTATATATTTATCTTTTTTATTTATTGGCTGTTTTCTCTTCATCGCACAGATTTTGCGCACTCAGTTTTTTGCTGCTTCCATGTAGTTTGCAGTTTTTACATGTCCTTAAACCCCAAGATCCTTTTAAAAGTGAATTATAATAATTTTCTACACTGTTAAAGATTTTGCTCATTGACTCTCTTAGTTTCTTCAACATTGTGCTGAAGCACAACTTGTGTGAATAACAAGCAGGTATATTTCTGTTGTTGAAGAAGTTTAAATTTATGTAGTTTTGGTCATTGCAATGTTTTGTCTTTACTTTTTTTATTTCTAAACTGTTGCTGTTTCTGCTAGAAACATACTAAATATCACTTCTCCTGCCCTTTAGGATTCTCTGGATCGGCTATCCAAACATCAGGAGTTGAAGGGATATTTTGATGCTTATTTAGTTTCTTTGCCAAAAGTTAGATGAGAGGTGCCATGAGAGTACTAGCTTAGCTGAGCATAAAGACTGGAAACAGGGAAAAACATATAGCTTTGCTCCGTACAAAATTAAACCAAAAATAAAAATAAAAAAATCTCATGTTATGTCTCATTTGTTTGATCTGTAAAAATTATTGCTTGGTTTTATAGGAAGTTACAGGGTATAGCTAGTATTTCTTGGCTGGCTGGTCAATCTGAAAACAACCATCACACACAGACATTCAAGTGACGTAAAAACAAGAGTGCTGCTCAATTTTTTTTCTTTTCTTTGCAGGGAGCACCAAAAAGAGTATGCCTGAGGTGTGGTGGCGAGGTTCCTGGGACTGAGGAGAAAATGCACAGCTTCACAGGCAGCTCGGTGGACACCTACAGGGGTCCTTCCTACCCCCATGCTTCCATCTACATCCTGAGGCTGCGATCAAAGCGGCAGAACACCAGGGCCACAGTGTACCTCCATGAAGGCCTGGGACCCTCCGGCGCCTTTCCTCTGCTCCCTTCTGACCCTCGAGTTCACACGTTGGGTGTCGGCATGACCAGTGTCACCCTCAGCTGGGCGCCCAGTGCCTCCATAACCAGCCTCCCACATACACAGAAAAGTTATGATTACTGCGTCCTTGTCAGCTCTCAGCAAAACTACCCCAGCCTCTGTGCCGCTCGAGAGAGCATGAGGAAGGAGAGGGACCAGAAACAGGAGAAGAAGGAGAGGAGGAGGGGGGTGACGGTGTGGCCAATCCTGAAAGAGTGGTGGTGGCAGCAGTGGGACTCTTATCCTGAACCCCAGAGCGCGTCTTCCTCCCTCACCGACGAGTACGCCGATCTCCAGTGTGTGTGTCAGGGCACAGAGAGTGTTTGCACCGTCTCCGAGCTGCTGCCTGACACCCAGTATTATTTTGATGTCTTCGTGATCGACAGGCGGAACGGGACTAGCGCGGCTGAGCCTACAAAGGGACATTCGCTCGAACGCACGAGGAGGCTCGACCGGCGATCACCACGCTGAGAGAAGGGGAGCTGCGGTGGGTGACCTTCCGCGACCAAGGCTCCAACTCGGAGCAGTTCTTCAGTTTCCGTCCTCGGGGCTTGCAGCAGAGCGGCCTCCTCACCTTGCAGAGCTGCGGCAAGGGTGAAAAGGTCAAGGTCACCGTCTCCAGTAAAGGTCAGGTTTTGACCTCCCAGTCTGTGGGGGGAGATTTAGCGCACGTTTGGCTCCAGGGAAGTCCTTCCTATCTCATCCACTTGGAGAGAGAGGGAACCGCCCCAGGCCAGATCTCGGCTGCTACAGACCCAACTCTACCAGGAGGTCTTATGGCTTCAGTCAAAATGCAGACCTCCTCAGCCTACCACCGCAGAGGGGTCCCATCTCTGCCCTCCACCTTGCAGATAAAATCCTTCAACCGGTTGCGTGGCTGCAACAGCGTCACCCTGGCCTGGATGGGCACAGAGGAGAGAAGCCTGTACTGTGTGTACCGCAGAAAGCTGGGAAACAGTGAAGCAGAGGCTGAGGGGGTATCTGCTCTGACTGCGCCCTGTCTGGGGCCAGAGTCCTCGCTCTGACACTGAGAGGGTTCTCTGTAAGTATTTCCAGGAGCTGAATCCTCGGCGGGCCGTCACTACAGCTGTGATCGGGGGCCTGGAGCCAGGGATGGCCTATGTGTTTGATGTCTATCTAATGAGACGCTGGGGGATCCCTATCAAATACGCCAGTAAGATGGTGAAGACCAGAAAGGAATGCTGAGCTGCCGCCCCCTACAGGAGGATTTTAGACTGTCCCAGTTCAGGGGAAAACGCATCGGCCATGGACATGCTGTAAAGACTGACCATGAGAACGAAGCCATTTGACTGTTGTGGAGAAGAGACTGTTACCATAACAAGGAAATATTCCCTCTGGAGGAGCGATGGTTAAATTCAGACTCCAATTGCACTCTCCTTGCAAGTGGATGGGAAGCATATGAGAAGGATCTGCACACCAGCAAAAGTTCATAACATTTACAATACAACTCTCGTGCTCTTGTCATTTTGTTTTTCATTGTTGATCATGATAATGATGTGCCAGTTGTCCAAGTGCTTATTTCGTGTCTGAGTACAAAGGACAGACGAGGTTCGTGATGACAGAAAGTCAATACAAAAACAACAACAGAGACTGTGCCAAATATGCAACAGAAACAGATGGGGCAATAATTGGATAACATCTGAGACAGGGGGGGGTTGCAGTGTATATTTCCAGTGCTGCATATTGTACAGGCTTATAAACACAGATGGGCGCAATCTACAGATGCTTAGTTCAAAGTCAGTGTGTATCTTTGTGTTCTGCTTTCGCATGAAGCAGTGAAAAATACTTAGTGACTTGCCTCATTGTCTTTGATGTATTCTTGTGCTGCTTCAAATGCACCAATAAATACTGGGGTATCTGTACATTCTTGAATGAGTGGTGCATGTATGTGGACCGGAGTGGAAAATTAGATTTTTCTTTCAACCAAACTGTTTTCAGATTCCATTTTTACTGTAACAGAAGAGAGCGTTTGAAGCTTGGCGCCATATTTACCTAGGACCTTTAATTGTAGGGGGATTAAATGTGGTTATTTTGGTAACTTTGGCTGCACAGGAACGACTCAGGATGGAATATGATCTTTATATCTTAAATAGTTAGATATAAAGTTTCTGAAAGAAAACTGTAGCTCTGTCGGGGTATTATCTGACATTTACATTAACGACATAGCAACCATAAGGCTGTTTACAACAGATCAAATATTACCTCAGTCATTATTTACTATTTTGACTCCATAACTGTTATAAAGCATTGAGTAAAGAGTGTCAGTAACAAGTCAAATGATTATAATGAGTGCACGGTGTTGAAATATATTGGATTTATATATTTATATTAACTGATATTAGAAAAATATGAGTTTAAAATTAAAAACAGAGTCAGTTTGAAATAAAATCATTTCTAATTAATTATCAATAATAATAGTACAAACTGTGGTTACCTGAGTCTAGAGGCATGCTCATGTTTGTGTCAGGCTCTGCTGAACATTTTGAGAACTGCCAGGTGAGTATCAGCGACCTAATCCAATATAATGTCATTTTCTATAAATCAATGAAATCATTAAAATAATTATACTTGCTAAAACATATTGGCAGCACAATGAAAGTATGATTTCAATACAAAAATGATCAACTTTTAAAATCAAATATAAATATATAAATAAGTAAAGTATAAAACGTTTTTAATTATTTATTTATTTTACCAAGATGTTAAATTAAAATAAAATGTGCCATAATTCAATGATGTCATTACGTAGTCTGACGAACCAATCGTGGGACCCAATGAGAGGGCGATGTGTTTGTTACGTAAGCACGTTACTGTACGTACGGGTGAATGTGACAGGCTAGCGCGCCAAATTGACATCGCCGACAAAGACAAAGCAGATAAACGGGATTCATTTAAAGTCTGGCGTCATTTAACATAAAAAAATCAAGCGTAAAACTCGTTTAGAGGTTCGAGAATAAAAAGTCTTCCGGTGTAAACTCACTCGGTCGGTGATGGGTTTGCTCGAGCGGTGCCAGGAGCTCTTCAAGACCTCCAGCCTGTACGAGGTGCTGGGCATCAACAAGGAGGCGACCGAGGCCGAGATCCGGAGGAGCTACTACAAAGTGTCGCTGAAAGTCCACCCGGACCGGGCCCCTGAAGACCCGCAGGCCACCGAGAAGTTTCAGGTAGTTTGCTGTTTGGCTGTCAGGACGACACAAACAACAAGCTAGGTTAGCTAGTTAGCACGGAGCAGCTACAAACCCCCGCTGGACTTCATTCATAAAATACCTCCATAAAAGCACATTGTGGAGAAGCAGAGGTGTCTTTGAACATCGCTTTGTGATCCATTTACCAAAACTTTGTGTTTGTGTGTGTGTGTTTTTTTTGTTAGAGATTTGGTGTAGTCGTAGCTAGCCTGTGTGTGTTTGTAAGGATCAACCAAACATCAGCAGGGGCACCATGCATTTTAACAGAGGGAGATGTGATTACTTTTTGTTTTTGTCCATTGAATTAAACAGACCGACAGATTATAGACATACCTGCTCGCTGACTGCAGTATTGATACAGAAGTTAGAGGAATATCCTTCATGGTATCTGGCATATCTATAAATGATACATACTCATATTGCACATATTGTTTTTATCCGTTTTTATTCTTTTTCAAAAAAATGTTGATACTACTGCCTACCTTATCGTGTATATATATATATATATATATATATATATATATATATATATATATATATATAGTTTTTTTATTTCAATATATTTTTTTATTTATTCCTCTGACTTGAAATGCTTCCTTCACCCTTATATTTTTTTTTTCTATCATTACATTTTTGCACCAAGATATGAAGATATATTCCTTGTATGTTAAAACTTTCTTGACAATAAACCTGATTCAGAGGTTATTTTTTTGAAAGCTCATTGTAAATAATAACTGCAGGGTACAGTATAGTCAGCCTCTGCATCCTGTTTTTATATTATTTGTGTAAAATGTGTAATATTATCACACATCGTATTCGTCGGTAAGGGCTGCAGACGTTTCGAAAGTCTAATTTGTTTTTTTTTCTCCCCTCCAGGTGTTGGGAAAGTTGTACGCGGTGCTGAGCGATAAGGAGCAGAGAGCTGTTTACTGACGAGCAGGGGGTGGTGGACGAAGAGTCCGACGTCCTGAGTCAAGACCGCTGCTGGGAAGAATACTGGAGACTGCTGTTCCCTAAGGTACCGGGGCACAGCAGGTGTTTTCTTGGTTTGTTTTTTTTTTTTTATTAATGTGACTTAATAATGAGTCACTCACATTTCTTTATTAGTTATTGTCTCAGTGCACCTGCCGTGGTGCTGTAAATAAGAGATAATGGTAGATTTAAGCAAATGTTATATTTTTTTACTAGTTTATTTGTTACAGCATCAGAACGTTATACTATAGCCTCAGTTGTTTGTTTTTTGGTTTTTTTTTTGGTCTTTACAATCTGCTCTCTCTCCATCCGTCTCCTAGATTACAGTGCAGGATATTCTTGAATTTGAGAAGAAATATAAGGGCTCCGACGAGGAGCGGCAGGATGTGATTCAGCTGTACGAGCAGCACCAGGGAGACATGGATGCCATCATGGCCTCGGCTCTGTGCTGCTCCCAGGATGACGAGCCAAGGCTCAGCAGCATCATTCAGGCAGCCATCGACAGCGGAGACGTCACGGCGTTCCCGGCATTTACTCGGGAGACTGAGAAGAAGAAGAGGGCTCGGAGAAAGAGGGTAAGAAATGTTTTTGTATTAAATCCTCGCAGCTCACAAATTTATTTTGTATCTAAACACACATGAGGAGCCGCTACTATCTTACAACTTTAACCAATTGCAGTAATGTGGTTGAATTTGATCTTCCAGGCTGACAGAGAGCGACAAGAAGCAGAGGAAATGCAAAAAGAGATGGGGCTTCGGTGATGAGGATGACAGTCTTGTGATGATGCTTCAGGTAACAAATACACACATGTATGAAATTGGTGTGGGGGGCACTGTTTGTTTGATTTTCTCTCAATAACCAACCTTTCTTTCTTTTTTTTCCAGCAAAAACAGAAGTCCAGAGAGAAGAATTTTAACAGTTTCCTGTCTGACCTGGAAGCAAAATACTCCAAAAAAAGTGGAAAATCCTCAAAAAGAGGAAAAAAGTGAAAAGCATGTCAGCTCTAGTCACAGATAGAAAAGTGTATATAAATTGTGGCATATTTGTTCAAAAACCACCTTATTAGATTAATAAGAGTTTGAGTATTTTGCTGTCAAAGCTCTGTGGGCCTCCTCAGATCTGGCCTCAGTAGCTTTTTATGTAACACTGCTAAAAATGTAAATGCATCTTTTATTTCCTGTCTTTTTGTTGTTAAAGTCTTGATAAAACACAAATAAATTCATATTTATGTACATTGTTTGAACTCAGCTTTTTAATTCTTTTGTATAAAACAGAATCAGAGAAAATACATTGAAGAAAAGCTCTGATTTTCAAGCTTTGTCACTTTTGTAGCATGGCTGTATGATATATTATCTCAAGAAAGAAGGAAGGGAGAACTACCCTTTGTGCAGTAACCCTGATGTTACCTGTCAGAGCATCCCCACTTGGCTTTGATCCGGTAATAAGAAAAAAAAATTACTACAAATACACAATGAGTGAGTCCCTTAGTTATTTACATAGTTTCCTATAACTGCCTTTTATGCTCCTACATTATCTTGAGATGTTATCTTGTGTGTGCTGCAGAGATGTTCTGTCAGTGCTAATGCAGCCACCACAGTCTCTCCACTGATGTATATGATGTGAACTGAGCTGTAATAGAGAGAAAGGCTACCAAAAACTTGCAAGGTGGCAACCCTTGTTTTTTTTTTTTTTTTTAAATAGATCTGTTGAAATTGTGTCCGTATAAAAGATACAGTACCAAACTCTCTGATGCAGTATCAGAGAGGGGAAAAAGTGCTTTTTTTTATCCTCTCTATCCCTGTTTGGGTGGATGTGTTCTTCCCTGCATAGTCACAACACGCCACAGAGGATAATATACAGTACATTCACATATAAATAGATATTTACACATTCAGATCATACATACGAAGTAGAAATGTCCACACATGCAGCTCACACTGTACGTGACCATGGAGTTACTGTTGACTGTTATTTGTGTTTGGCAGCCACATAAGCTGATTTCTGAAATACAAAAATAGGCCTCTAACAAAAACTTAACCAAAGCAGCATAATATGAAAAAAAAAACAATCTGCTACTTGTGTTACAAAAAAAAAAAAGTTTAGGGGGCACAGATGCTGCAGAGTGTTGCACTTTGTTGTGCCGTATGAAGGGGAATGGCTGAAGAGTCTGGAGGCAAACTACAAGCCAGGTCTGCTGGCTCTGGATGAGATGCCTCCCCGAGTATAAGACCGAGGTGGGACCGTCACAGGCACCAGTGGAGCTACGGGAGAGAGGAAGGATAAAAAAAAAAAATTAAAGTTAATGAACCAAAGACTTAAATCATTTTACAAGTAGATAAATCTGACGTGAAGCCAGCGGCCGCGGCCTCTTTTATTCATAGTTTTATCTGAGAGCCAAGTCTGGAAGAGTTTCATCAGCCGCTTTAATCTACTGACCTGGGACAGGGGCTTGTGGGTCCGGCTCCTCCTCGTCTTTGATGGGCGAGTGCCCCAAGGGGTGGTGGGAAAACGAGTCCAAGAAAGATGAGCTGCTGATGCCGAGACTGATGCCAGTCACACCGATTCCCAGAGAGTCTGCTGGGGTAAAAGAAGAAACTGATGTATAACTGATTAAGTGATGTAATACAAAATCCATCTTACACAGGTTCTGGGTGTATACAGTAGAAGCACAGAAAGGGGGGGGGGTACTTTTATTCCAGAGGGGAACGCTGTGAAGCAGCCCAACTAATCTGATTAAATAGAAATGACTATTTAAATAATATACATCCACATATTGAGTCAGCTGCACACTACATGTTGGTTAAAACAGTTATAATAGATAAATGGCTGAAATAAATAGCGAAAACTAATGGATAAAATGAAAAAATAATAGCTAAATGGTTCAAATAGCTAACAAGAATGGAAAAACAGTAAAAAAAAAAAAAAATCAATGAAATGCAATCAATAAATAATAAAAATGCCCCAGCTTTTGCCATCCCAAGTGGTATTAGTAAAAATTAACTGCACATAACCACCATTATATCCATTATAATACCCATTATAACAATAATCTGTTACAAATCTGATTAAATAACACATTTTGATCATGACGGTTGGTGTTGATGAAGTGGTACTTGTGTTAATCTGACAGGACTGTTGGATACATCTGGAAAAAAAAATGTAGGAACCACTGCAGTATGTCACATCATTTTCCAGCAGCATTTTAAAAATGTTCTTTATTTACTTATTCAAGTTGAATTTCTGACCTGTGCCTACAGAGGCTCTGCCTGGCCGCCCCTGCCCGATGTTGTCCAAAACTGTGAAGGAACGACGGTACGGAGTGTCCGACTGAAAACAAAATCACAGGTCAACATACCAATAACATCACTGATCATAAAATACAAAATATTATATAATATAAACTCATTACATTACATTATAAGAGCCCTTCGTAAGACCTAAACCTGATGGGCTATAAAGGAAAAATAACTTTACATAGAATTGTGCAATCAATCATTAACTGTGTGCCATGTCTGTAGGATTCTGTGATGAAAAATCTCACCCTGTATGTGTGAGTGGTGTTAGGCCGAGAGAAGACGTCCAATAGGTGGTGACGATCTCTTGGTATTGAGCTACCGGCTTCATCATTTATAGCACTGTGAGCACGGCTGGAAGGGCCTTTCTGACGCTGGTTGGATAGAAGAACAACAAAGACTGTTGGACACAAGTCATTTACTGCACACACAAAACACTGACTCGTAGACTGAATAAATCAACTGGATTTATCCAATCGACTGGATTGGTTTTTATGTTACTGTACCGTTTTCCAGAGGGAAGCGATACAAACAGTCCATAAATGCTACAGTACTACTGGTTTTTAGTTTGTATACTTTATGTGAAATTTTGTGGTTACTACTGGATTTTTTTAAAGCCATTTATCTATTTAGTACATCTTCATTTATTCAGTGTTTCTGTTAAGGTGGTGTAATAAGTTGTACCTGTGCAGGTTTGGACTGCTGCCCTGAGTGAGATGACTCTGGGTCTCCAGAACTGATGGGGGGAAGAAGTGTGTTCCTGCTCAGAGGCAACAGTGGAGATGCCAGACGGTCGCTGGCTGTGGGTCTGTGGAAGAAGGCCACTTCAATAAAAGTGTAGATAGATTGTTATGTGCTGTGTAGAAGGCATTACCATGTCATTCTCTCCGTAAAGTGCTTGCTGAATTTACTTTCAGATAATCTTAATAAGTTGCTGAATTTTGCAGAAGAACTGACATTCAACATGAAAGGGAAAATAAGTGGCACACTGAACACTGTTACTCTTTCACCTGCAGTTCATGACAAGTTCACCTGTGAAGTCGCTTTCACACATGAAACTTCTATCCCCCTCCACACACACACGCATACATTCTGCACTGCAGAGCCATAAGGCACAAGTTGAAAGGGAGTCTGTTTTCAAAGTAATCGCTCTCTGCCTCTGCGCAACTTAGACCGTAGGGGAGAATGAGAGAGTAAAAAAGCAAAATAGGTGTTTGGGTTGGGTTGGCGGAGTTCCTGTGGTGCTAAAAAACTTACAGACGTGTCCCGCGAATGATCTCATCCATGGATCCCGCCGCGCTGGACTGACTCAGGCTGGGAACCAGAGGAAGGAGTGTGCGGGGAGGAGGGTTTCTGCGTCGGGCGGACTGTGCCGGCCGGGACAGCGAGGACGAGCTCTGCTCCAGGGTTCGACGAGGCCGAGGCTTGCTGGAGGGGACCATGCTGGAGCCTGGTCTGTGACACGCCCGCTCCTCTGGCTCCCTGTGCGGGATGGAGAGAGTTGAGTACAATCGATGAATGCCGCATTTACGCCGGCTGCCAACTGACTGTGTGCTCTGCCAAACAAGGTGTTAGGGACAAAATAATGGCATGAGAGAGGCTCTCTCCCTCTTGTTTTGCAAAATGTGTTTGCCTGTAAATAGAAAACAAGAACTACAAAACATCTATGCCTCTTTTCACTCCCATTCAAAGATTAAAATAGCAAATCGGGAATATACAGATGTGTGTTGCAGTGCCATTTTAGCACCAGTGATTGGTTAGAGGAGTAAAATGTGTCCATACTGATTTCTATCCAGCACACCCAGGTTCCTCTGCTGCAGGGGGATGCTGTGGATCACAATGAGGTCGTTCAGGTTGTGCTGGGTCGCCGCTGCTCCTACCGGGAGCCTCCCAGCCTGGGGAGCAGTGTGAGATGAAGGAGACAAAGTGATGAGACAGAGGGAATGTGGAGGAGGGTAAAGGAGAGATGATTAAGGGTGTAAGTACAAAGACAAGGAAGAGGGAAGGAAGGTTAGACAATTCCATGTGTACAATACTGAATATCATCAAAGAAACAGTGATGTTTCACACATCATGCAGTGATGTCAAGAAGATCCCATTTCAGCTACACCACCACCCAAAAAATAACATTCACGACATTTAAAATGCAAAAAAAGCAATAACTAACAAAACAAAGCATTCCAACATTCTTGTTATGAAAGAAAAGACAGATCTAAAGAAAATCGTGTTGAAAATAAGTTGCAGTTAAATAAAAAGATAAATGGCGATGACGTTTTTGTGTTAATCAACAGGCACAAGCACATTTAAATCTAGAGATAAAGATAATGAGCCGACCATGGACGGCGTGCACACAACACGCCGCCATTTTGGCTCTAAGTGAGGTAGTTACATACAGTGGAGGGCCTTTTCTGCTTTTTGGATTTCCGTCTGGACTTGTGCTTTGAGCCCCTTGACTTTGTGTTCTTTAAGGGGAAAAAGGCATGACCCAGGAATGATAGTGGGTTGACAAGGAAGGAAGGAAAAAAGCAAGGAAGGAAGGAGGGAGGGCAAAGAACACAGAGGAAAATAAAGACAAAACAGAAGAATGAACAAAAAAGGAAAGAAACAAAAGGAAATAGACAAAAGAAACAGAAGGCACACAAAACACATTGGCAAGGTGAAGGGCAGAGAGTAAAGAGGGAAGAAAAGAAAACGGTGATACAAGTTAATGAACTGGAAGCACTGAAAGACTGAAAGAGCAACAGGCAGGAGTGAAAAATGGTGACAATTAAGTGTGATATTGTGTGTGTGTGACTCTAACTTCAGCTGACCTCACAGTTATGGATGCTGAGCAGATGTATACTCTTCTGAGAGTTAAAATGACTCAGTTTGAAGATCGACTTGAGTAAGATGTGTTTAAAAATTAAAATCAGGAAGAACAGAAGAAGACATTTTTGTATTGATCTTTACCTCTTTCTTCATCATTTTATTTTCATGTTATTTAATGCAGTTATTGTCAATGTGAAGAAAAGGCAAGGCAAACTCCTGAAATGTGCACAATGCTGTCTTTTGTTTAAATACAGCAATTTGAGCTGCATTTTATACAGAAAACATCAACAATCAATCATCATTATTCATCATCATTATCACTATTTAATCACATTTGTTAAAAGCCCAAGAAGATTAATTTTTCAAAAGTAAAATACAGCTTTTGAGTTTTGAAATGACCTCTGAACTGTGAGATGAAAGTGAAATGGCGCCCCCTATCAACTGCCCCAGACACTCCCCGCTGCCACTTTCCTGACCACTGACCTGGAACTGGCTGGCTGTGAGCGGGGGCACCCTGCTCTGGCCTAGTTTGGGCAGCAACGTGGGCAGCATGGAGAGCAGCATGAAGGGATTCTGGGTGTCTTGCTGCACAGGGCTCAAGTTCCCAGAGATCTTTTCATCATCTGCCAATCAAACATACAATCACCTCTTAATAGAGGGCACGAGAACGTACATTTGTTCACATACATCATGTCTAATGTTCAGTTGAGCCCTACTTGAGGTGCAGCATTCCCAGTGGCGTTGAACCAGCTCTTTCATCCAGCCGACCAGCTGCCACCACACGTCGTCGAACAGCAGGTCGAGGACAGCTTGACGACGGCACCGGTATGGTGAGACAGGGGGCAGGCAGTGATGCCGCCGACCCGACTCCGAACAACCCTGCTCCCACTCGTCCTCCCTGTGGAAGACAGATACAGTAAATCACTTCATGAATACACTCACGCAAGCTGAGGTTAAGCTTTAGTTTCTGGGATAAGAACATTACTGTGAGGCGCGAAGAAAGTGAGTCACTCACAAGTCCCTGCTATCGAAAGCCAGGTATTCCTCCATCAGACCCTCCACTTCGATCACCCTCGACTTGTCATGGATGCCAGGAGGCCCATCCAACTCTGCTGAGGAGGACTTAATCAGTGCTGCTCTCCTGCCCTGCACATTCAACCTTCCCCCCCAGACAAGGGCACACACAGTTAGGCACCTTAACACACACATATAAAATGGTATACTCTTAGACACGCTGTATGTTCTCTATAAATAATGAATTGACTTGAATCCAGCTGACAACTCAAGGCTGAAAAGCAGAAGGCTGACAGTGCTGCATATGCTTTCCTTTTCTTATTAACTCCATTATGTCAGCTCAGTTTTAGGTAGTCAGACAGTGGCACTGCCTTGCTACAACCAGTCTACCATTAAAAGTGACAGCCCTAGCCACTAATCATCACAGCAAAGCAGCACAGCTATGACCCACAAATTTGATTATCAAGCCGGAGCATCTAGGTCACGAAACCACAGAGTCAGCCATGACTGCTCTATAATTGATGCACCAACACCAGTCATCTGGACAGCCGGCCAGCAGCCACTCAAGAAAGAGAGGCATAATATTTCTTTCAATAATAAATCAACGTACAGTAGAGTTTGCTAATAGCAGTGGCTGCATAAACTTGGGAAGCTTGACCCAAGCTGTTTCCAAGCAATTGCCATTCGAATGACTGTTGGTGCATGTATGTTTCAAATCAGTATACAGACTGATGCGCATCACCTTAAGCTAAAGTTTCTTGTATTTTAAATACTAGCTTCTAATATGCAGGAATTGTGTGTTTTCAAAATAAAGGGAAAATGTACCTGATGACAGGGCAATTAATCTAACTAACTAACTTTGACCTTATGTGTCCTTCTCCTATCAGACAGTCACTCAGTAAATCAGTGCAATGAAGACTCACTCTGTAACGGCCTTATCTTTCTCCTGGGACTTCACACTGCTCTCTTTGCCTGCTGATGGGCTGCTGGAAGTGCTGCCTGTCCCTGAAATAGCGTACCACTGGAAGCCCTCATCGCTGGGACACACCATCTGGGTCCCCAAGATCCTGAGTGACACACACACACACACAATATAAAAAAATGGGTTTCTATATAAGACTGGAATGTTTTTGTCAAGTTTGTCTCCACAGTCAGCATTAATCTTTGATCCCACTGCTGCCCTGTTTCACTCGTAAGTAAAAGGTCAGCAGGTTGGAGGGACACTGTGGATAACATACCGAAGGTGTGGGAAACGTGTGGCCCACTGTTGACATTCATCCTGCAGCCCCTGGAGTATCCCTCCTCCGCTGCCTCTCCCCTCGTACAGCTCTTTGTCGATCTCCTCAAACATTTGCTGTACCTGCCGTGACGCTGCCTTGTCGAACTCCTATGGGACGGAAAAAGAGACAAAGACAGAGACGCTGGAAGGAACGTTCGTCAATCCTCTGTTCGCCTACAGCGGCTCAGTGATTGAAAGCTGCTGCCTTTCAGTCTGTTCATCAGTTACTGCCAACACATTCCTTCTCTCTCCGTTCTTTTGTTTTTGTCTCAATGCAAGATTCAGCGTGCATTATAATTAGTTCCTGCCTGTCCTCGAAATGTGTGCTTGTGTTTGTGGTCAAGCCAGACTGTTCATATGCTATAACAAAACAAAAAAACAAGCGAGACAGAGCGAAAGAGGTGAGTTTGGAGTGAGCTAGTTTGCGTAACTGAGTTTTTTTTTTTTTTCTTTTCTTTTCTCAGAAGCAGCTTGAGGACTACAAACTAAATAAATCATTGAGTCCTGGAAAAGTTTTGTAGGACCAGCTAAGGCTAGAAGCGCAGCATAATAACAAACCAATACCCAGAGGACTCAGGCCTTGAATATATAGTAACAACTGAGGCATCTGCTGCATAATTCAGTGACTAGTTGTATATTGTTCAAGTTTTCTACAGGTTTGCCAAAATGCGACAAATGTTAGTCAGTAAATCTAAATCTGACATTAAAACTTGCAGTAATCTGTGTTTGTGGAGTCTTTTCATCCTCTCAACAGAAAAACATAGAGGACTGAACAATGCTAGAGGAAAAACAATGTTGTGTGTCCGTGTGCACGGACACAGAGCAAAGCTGGCACCATAATTTCAGATAATTTTTTCCAGAGCAGACTTACATCGTAGCCCCAGGAGAACACGGAGCTCCTCTCGGTGGAGATGCCGGTGCCCGTGGAGCTATGGATGCCTGACCAGGACTGGTTGGAGTCTACTGAGATGACGGTAGGACAGTCGGAGTGGCCTGAGGCTGCAGACGTCTCAGAGCTGCATAGAAAGGACAAAGAAGTTGATGTGGGGAAGTTTCAAGTAGGGAACATAGCTCACAGTCTGTGTTTCCAACACTCCTTCCCTCAACACCCATAGTCTATGCAGTGAATTTAACAAGTACATTCAAATATCATGACTCTATAGCAATATAAAGCAGATCTCTTTTGTAAGAAATCTTATTGGTGGTGGTGGCTGACATAGTCATAGGCAAGGTTTCAAAGTGGAAAATAAAGGGCAAATGTCAAAGTGATTGAATATTCCAACAGCGCGCTTCATTATTTATTCTTTTAACCGCACATCTGAAGGAGGCAATGTGATATCAATTAATCCACTGCTTCTGGGGGTCTCATTTCACATATCGAGAACCCTGAGAATCAGCTGTCCACTCAAGACGGTGTAACATTACAAAACACACTCACAGGCAAGAGTAAGCGAGTAGCAAGTAGTTTGATCTTCGCCTGATTCTGACTTGGCCATGGTCTGGCTGCCTGCAGAACAAGGCAGGGCCACCCCTGATTATAGAAACCACCAGGACTCAGTTACCTGTTGTGAGCAGAGACAGCTTCCTGGCGGTCATGGAGGTAACGCTGAGGGGTTTGGTTGTCATCCGCTTCCTCTGGGAGAGGGTGGTGGTCGAGGCTGCTGCGAGAGAGCCCACGTCTGAAAAGAGATAATTGATCAAAACAAATGTCTGATTAAAAAAAGTGAATTCATAATCACATTCTGAAGAGGACAATCAGTTGCATCCGAGTGCTTGAATCCAGACACCAGTATAAGCAGAGTGAGATGTCCAAATCATTTAAGAGATATGATGATGATGTTCTATATGTCTGTAATTTTGATTCATCTTTATTCTCATTTAAAGGACCATACTGGTGGTTTTGCATGTCTCACACCTTTAAATACAAGTAATATTTAATTTACATTACTCTCAACTAGGGCTGCAACTGACAAATATTTTCATCATCAATTAATCTTTTGCCTCTCAGGTCCTACATATCCTGTGTTCCTCGAAGTTGCTTGATGTCTTCCTGGATGCATTCTCTTCTCTTTTGTTTACAATCTTTACCACTGTCATCAAAGTGTAACTCTGTGATGCTATTATTTATTTATTCAGTACACTCGATATCTATTGCATGTTTGTCTGTCATGGGAGAGGGATCCCTCCTCAGTTGCTCTTCCTGATGGTTTCTTCCATTTTCTGTCCCTGTAAAATTGTTTCTTTTGGGGAGGTTTACCTAATTCAAGTTGAGGATTGATGGACAGGGGGTATCATATGTTGTACAGATTGTAAAGCCCCTTTAAACAAACTGTGATTTGTGATACTGGGCTATAAATAAAAACTACTTGAGTTGACTTCATCATTTTCTGGATTAATCAATTAGTTGTTTGGTCCATAAAATGTCACAAAATTGTAAAAATGTTGATTACTGTTGCCCAAAACCCAAAATGTCAAATGTCTTGTTTTGTCCACAACCAAAAGATATTCAGTTTACTGTCATAGTGGACTCAAACATATAAGAAAATATTCACATTTCAGAAGCTGAAATCAGAGAATTTATACACTTTTTTCTTAGAAAAAAGCCTCAGAATTGTTGAGAGCTTAATGATAAATTGTCTAATAACAATATATTTACATTATTTCCAAAGTATAACATCAAGGAGAAAGAAATTACTGGTTTATTATTTTTGTATTATTCTAATTAAATTGCTTGACATAATCATTTATTGTACATGTAACAGAACTTGATGAGACAGATGTGACTGTCAATAATTGGATCAATACATTTACTATTTGGCATTCAATAGAGTTAGGCACGTCAGTCACTCGTCTCACTTTCACCTTCACGTTTTGTAGTCACATCTCAAGCTTGAGCAGATCTCCTGTTGTACGGTGAAATCATCCTCCTTCCTCTTCCATTACCAGAGGCTCAAGTAACCAATGATTGTTTTCACTATCAGTGAATCTTTGAATCGTTTCCTGGATTCACTGATTAGTTGTTTGGTCCATAAAATGTCAGAAAATAGTGAAAGTTGTCCCCCAAATCCAAAGGCAAAGTCCTCAATAGTTGTTCTGTCCACAACCAGAAAGTTATTCAGTTTGCAGTCATGTAAGACGAAAGAAACCAAAATTAACATTTGAGAAGCTAAAATCAGAGGATTTGAAACTTTTTTCTTTGTAAAATTACTCAAAACAATTCATCAATAATCAACAGTTGGCAATCAATTTAACAGTAGACAACTAATTGATTAATTTGACTAATCATTACAGCACGACATCAGGGAGAAAATGTTGCTCCTTTAAGTAATAGAGTGCTTTAGTATTTTAGTGTTTTTCCAATAAAATTGCTTGACATCATCATTTACTGTGTCTAAACCAGGTGATAGACCTTGATGAGACAGATGTGACTGTCACTAACTGGATCAATAAAACTACTGTCTGACAGTCACTCGATGGTGGTGGACAATTCAATCACTCGTCTCACTTTCACCCTTATGTTTGGTACTCACATCTCAAGCTTGTGCGACACAGGTCTCCTATTGTACCGTGAAATCATCCTCCTTCCTCTCCTCCTTTCTAGAGGCCCTCGTCTCTCATCGTCGCCTCCGCGTCCTGGACTTGGTTCAGGTCTGACATGTCCTCTAGTCCGCGGACAAACGCTCCTTTTATCGCAGAGGAGCCGGAGGCTTTGGCTACAGGTGCTAACGTTGATATGAGGAGGCTACGTCTGAAAATAGACCAGCTAATGTTACATGGACGGCCAGAGGAAACAGCACCAAGGCACGGGAAGCACAGAATAATTCCTCAAAAATCATTTCCTGTCGGATTAATGAAATGATAATAGCCCGTGTGGTCAGGAGAATCAGAGGTACATCTTAGCTGGAGCTCGCTGTCCCGAGCTCGGAGGATTTTCTCGGCTAACGTTAGCGCCAGTGACAACAATAACACGGCTGTCATGGATACGCAGCTTCGTAGCCGTGTGGCCTCACGGGAAATCGATTTCGGACAACGGCAGAGTAGCCGTTATGTCATGTCATATTTAACTACAACTCCCAGGATCCATTGCAACAACGTGGTCCCATCCCCGAAATGTATCGGTTTGCCGTTCGCGCATTACGGCGCGGGATAAACCCAAAGTGTTAAGAGTGAAGTGATTAATTTTTTTATTTGAATATAAAACGTATTATTTCTTATGGAAATATGGTATAACACAAGTCATGTTTTATTTGTAGAACCGTGAAAATGGGTTTACATGAAATATAGGAACTGTTATTTGTTTCAGTATTGGGACAGTCGAGCAGAGATCACAGTGGGACCTAAACAGAGTCAGAAGGCGTGATAGAAACGTTCAGAGAAATGAGAAAAGTTTCTTCTTTTCTCGAATTGAAACATCTCCAGACCACATTGACATAATATTTAGCAACAATACAAGGTAAAGTTGTTGTCCTGAACATATTAGCAAGCCGTATTTAATGTAATAAACTGCAGTTAGCTATTTTGTAGTTGACTTAGCCTTCAACTAATGTTAATACTTTACTCTTAAAGGTAGATAATTATGCTAATCTTACACGAATATGTATGTTATGCTGTCTTTTAATAAGAAAAAACTACAACAATGGACGCCCTGCAGAGGAGAGTGATCCAGGAGGACACTGTACAATACCAGCTCTTCTTGATCCAGTCAGATGGTTCAGCCTCACAGCAACTTCTCACACAGCTGGTGGAGGAGATCTTGGCAAAGGTTGCCCCTCTCCTGGTGCAATACATCTGGCAGCATCAACCTTTCAACCTCAAGTGTCATCCTGAGAAAGGTAGAGTATTGTCAACACATCTTGGATTGATTTATGTATTGGTACAGCCACACTCATGTGCACAACAATTACATGGAGCAACAGCAATGCTCAGAATATGTAGGAATGAAATCTCACAAGTAAAAATGACTAAGTTTGTGATACAGAAATAGAAAATACTATGTAAGATAAAATGGAATATATAGATAAATATAGAACAAATAGAAATATAACTCTGTTAATATAATACTGTTTTATTGACAGGAGGTGTCCCTGCTCACATTGGAGGCAGCACACAGTTTGGGGACAATGTGGAGGACGAGTGGTTTATTGTTTACCTCCTGCAGCAGATCACAAAGGCCTTCCCCGAACTTGCAGCCAGGTGAGATAAGATGTGCTTTGAGTTGTTTTTGTGTTACACCAACTGCAGGTCTCCAGCATAAGGAATGACAATCGAGGAGGTAGGGAAGATAGCGTTTTTGTTGTAGAAGTTCGATACCTTCTTATCCAATTTTACAAGTCACTAACACACAATGACATCCATCCATACCTTCTTATCCAACTATCTCTAACAGGGCAGGAGCTGAGTGTCACTAACACACAATGACAAATTTTTGTAAATACTTGTCTTGCGCACTATGTGAGTTAACACATTTCAGACTTTACTCTTGTGATATCAAATTACCAAACAAGGGCATACACCATCTGGATTGGGCCCAGCCTGCAATTACCAAACAGGGAGAACATGCAAACTCCAAGGAATTTTTGTAAAGACTTGTCTTGCGCACTATGTGAGTTAACACTTTGTGACTTTATCAAATTACAAACCATATCTTTTTGCCCGCTCATAGCTTACTTGCCAAGGTTGACTAAGCAGAAAAAGAGACCCCCCCCCAAAAAAACAAGAAACAAACTTCAGTCCAAACAAAGTATGTTGTAAAGAACATACTTAACATACTATTGACTGTTCTTTACACGTGTAAAGAACAGTCAATAGGCCACTGATGCTCTGGTTTGTCAATTTTCCTACCGACTACCAGCCACCTTCAGCCTGTCAGGGAAGCAGGTCAGTTATTCCTGCCCTTTCTGATTGTCATTTGCTTCTCTGTTTCTGACTTCCATTTTATGTTTGTGTGTGAAGAGTCGAGGACAATGACGGGGAGTTTCTGCTGATTGAAGCAGCAGATCATCTTCCCAAGTGGCTGAATCCAGACTCCAGTGAAAACAGGGTGAGTCGACCGTAGGAGTTGGGGAGATATGGAGTTTTGTTTAAAGGTTTGCGGTCTTTTGTTGTCTTCTTCGCAGTTTTTGTTGATTTGTCTGTTTAAACAACCATAGTGAACTTGTCAGTTTGAGTACATTTTAGTAAAGTGTACAAATAAAATGTGTTTCATTGGAGACGTGTGTCATAGTAAACCATCACTGTATTTATTTTAGTTATGATGCGGGACTATTTTATATACTTCACTGCTTCACTCATTCTCTCTTGCAGGTCTTCCTCTATAGGGGACAGTTGCATATCCTGCCCTGTCCCTCCAAATCCAGTTCAGTAGGGGTCTCAAAAGATGTGGTACCAAGTGTGGCACAAGCGTTAGCTCTACTCTCCGCCCACCCAGAAGCCTGCCAGGCAAGCCCCAAGATTTCTTCAGCCCTGAGGAAGCGACTAGAAGGGTGAGAGGACGTCATCGTGTGATAAAACTTTAATCTTTCACTATTAACGTGATAAAACCCTTGCAGAAGCATAAGACTGGCTTGTTAATAACATTTTTAATATTTTATGTAAGGGAGTAAAATGAGTATCTGAATGATATGAGGAGATACTGTTAATGTGTAAAAAATGAAATAAGCATCTCAATATCTACTTTCTCCTTAGGTACCCAGAGAAGATTCAAACTGGCCTCCATCGTGCCCACTGCTTCATCCCCTCAGGTATTGCCATGGTGTTAGCACAACGGCCAGACCTCGTCGCCCCCGCGGTGTCAGCGTTCTATCTGCGTGATCCAGTCGACCTACAGGCGTGTCGAAGCTTCAAGACGTTTCCTCCTAATACGAGAGTCCTCACCTCGGTAAACACACTGAAAGATTCATGATGGTAGCGGTAGAGGCAAAGAGAAGAGCTTGAGCTCTTCTTACAGGAAATATTCTTATTTCAATTCATGCACAGCACTTAAATCACTCTCTGTAATTTAGTTTTTCATTAGTATGTTTCAGCTTTGTGAAATATCTGTATGCATTCCATAACCTTTCTATATATATTTCCAGGTGACGTTCACCCGTTGCCTGTATGCCCAGCTGCAGCAGCAACAGTTCACCGCAGACCGGAGGAGCGGCTTCACCCTGCCTCCTCGCTCCCATCCACAGTACAAAGCCCACGAGCTTGGCATGAAACTGGTGCGCCATCACCTGTGTTTCCTCTTTTGGATGGATAAAAGAATAATTTATTATTCATTTGTTAGGATACAAGATGTGCTTGTGATGAGGAGTTTGTAGTGTTGCATTTGATTACATGTCTGCCTCTATCCATCTGTGTGTGTGTGTGTATGTGTGTCCCTTGTTTCCAGGCCCATGGCTTTGAGATTCTGTGCTCTAAGTGCAGGCTGCCGTCGTCAGAGCCCGATGCCCCCGTCAGTTGTAACCCTCAATGGAAAGGCTTCATGGACAGTCTGAAAAAGAGCGGCTACTTTCTGGTTAGTCGCATTTTTTAAATGGTGAGGTCAAGAGGGGAGCTGCTTAGCCTCACGTGGAACATTACATTTCACATACAGGCCCACATTGGCAAAGTATGCTCAGCTTTTCTCTACTGTTACATCACACATTTTGATTTTATTGCTGTCAAATGCAGGGAGAACTGGAAGGCTCAGCCCGTTACAGAGAACTGACGAGATCCGCAGAAAACTTCTTCAAACAGTCTGTCGCCTCAAAATCCAGGTAAATTGCTGTGGCTGTGAATATGCCTCCCTGTGACATCCGCGTGCATCTGTCTCAGTGTGTGTCTGTTGTGTGCGTTGTCTGTATCAGTGCTTTGTCCCCGGGAGAGGAAGTTCTCCAGCTGCTACACACCTGCACTCCACTCAGTCTGGAGGAGCTGAAGAAACAAGAGTCACAGCTCCCCCAAGAGGACAGTGAGTGAAACATCTTATCTTTTGACTGTGAAACACTCATTTCATTTTTTACAGGGTTAGAGCATGTTAAGATGTTATCAGCTTGAATTAATCTCAGTTCCATTTTCATCAAATGGTGATCAATCTTGACAATAGTAATGAAGTACTTAGAAACCATTTTTGCAGCACAGTTTCAACCAAATTTGATTCTGATTGTTTGCATGTACATTGTCAGTATTTCCTTCACAAGAAGAAGTGTCTTGACTGTAATTGAAATTATCATTGTTAAGTTAGACTAGAGACATTACCTTTCTCTTAAGTATACTTTTTTCAATTCAACATGGTTGACCTTTACATTTTATAATTGCTGGTAAAGTCTGCCTGTGGAGGTTTTACTTTTTTACCATTTTACTTACTATAAAATAAAGCTTGTATGACCTTGCTAGAAAGTGCACGTTGCCTTTGTCTGTCTCTGCCACCTGGGATTTTCTGCTTCCTGGCAATTCTATTCAGTTTCTTTTCTTCTGGTACACATCCTCCATTCTCTCTCTCTCTGCCTCGTCTCCCTTTCAACCATTTCCCATAATGAGTTTGTCATTGTGTCTCTCTTCAGGTGACAGCTGGCTGGATATCACAGCTCAGGATTTGGAGCGTATGCTGCAGGAGAGGAGCGGCGGAAGTGCTGATGTTGGCGGCCAAGCCTCTGGTTCCACGAAGCGGACACAACGTGACGGGGGTGCAGAGGAGAGGAGACAGGAGACGGAGGGCGGCAAGAAGGAGGAAGAAGAGGCTGGTTACAGCCTGGTGGCAGTCAGTCAGGGGATGAAGAACTTCCTCAACGCCATGTCGTCGCATGAGGGTGCTGAACTGCCCTGGTGAGTCCAACTGATGCTCGTGCATTCACACTTTAGACTGGGTAGCTAATGTATTTAGACGTGCGTTATCCCACCAACAGATTCAGTTCACAAAGTTTCACATTGTTTTTCTGTGTATTCCAGGAGCAGTTCAACTCAGCCTTTTAGTTTTGATCCTGACTCCATGGCCAATGCACTGGACAAACTACTAGGTATATAGAACTTATAAATGAAGTAAAAAATAACTTGCCACTTTTTCCTCTCTTTACTAAATCTGTCTGTTTTCTAATTGTTATAGGAGGCAAAGAAGAAGAGCTAGATTCAGATGATCTAGATGATGAGAACGATGATGATGATGATGATGAAGAAGAGAGGAGGATGAGCAGGAGAAAGAAGAAGGGCGCTCTGGTCAGGCAGAGATGAACGGGACAGAAACTCTGGATGGTCTCAGAAGATACATGGACCAAATGGATCAGGAGCTGATGAGCACTAATATAGGACAAAGCTTCAATCTGACGGTACATTATGATTGTGATCACACCCTCAGCATGTACTCTGCTCAGCCTCAGCGTTAATAGAATTTTCATTTTCAAAAAATATGCACTTAATATGGGTATTGCACATGCACTATCCTGAAGCAAGTTATGAAACTGTTTGTTTTACAATATTTGTCCTCTCTGCAGAATCACAATAAGGCAGATCTGGGCAACGGCTCCCCTCATCCCTCAGCCGCAGACAGTCTCCCGACGCATGGAGGAGTGGTAGAGGCAGAGGAGGAGATCCAGCCTCTGAACGTTGACCTCAATTTGGTCACAAACCTGCTGGAGTCCCTCAGCTGCCAGGCCGGTCTGGCTGGACCGGCTTCTAACCTGCTGCAGAGTCTGGGTATACACCTGCCACCCAACTCTGATCCCTCCTAAAGGACAATAAATGGACTCGGGTAATGAATGGGGCAATACTTATGAATGAACACGCAGCCAAGGGTCAGCATCTACAACTACATCTACATTTTTAATGTCTCTGTTGCCACATCAAGTTTGTTACAGCTCCTTAATCCTACAAACCAACAGTGAAAGACTTGTCTCATGATCTAATATTTAGTTATAAAAATAATTTGGAAAAAGCACATTTGAGCTTTAACTCCCAAGACAGCTTGAAGCAGGACTCTACAGAAAATGTCCATTTCAATCTGGATTACAGAGGATTTTTTATACATGCTGCTTTGTGTATCATCTTGTGGTGGTTTTTGACAGCACTTACACTCTGATGAACAGAATAAATATTTTTGGAAATAAAGTCTTATTTCAGTGTCATTTCGGTTTATTAAATGTGTACACATTCTCTTTGATGCACCATCATCAGGTAGTTCAACATTATCACATTATATGTTTAAACATGTGAAATAGTAAAATGTTTACTTCCATTTGTAATACGATACATACTGCATACTTTGAGGAGGTAAAGTAATTAATAACATTTTCTTAAATTAAGACATAACTTAGCTTTTGATAATAACTTACAGTACACTTCAGAAAAACATGATCCTATTGTATCTACTACTATTGTATCAGTCAGATTCATTCAAGGACAACTTTAATAAACTGGTTAGAAATTCATTCAGTCAAGGATCTGAGTTTTCACATTATTAACTCTGTTAGGTAAACGGAATAAAGCACGTTCACAGTCTGTGCCTTGTACTAACAGTCCGTCTGTGTTCACTGTTATCCCATCTCATCTGAAAAGCTGTCAGAGTCACTTAAGGACAACTTCCACAATATCTTGGTTAAAAATCCATCATTAAAAAAATTCTACAGCTACATCTCTTAAATACTGTTAAGTAAATAATGCCAGCAGGGTTCAAAAGTCTGTGTCTGCTATCAAAAGCTCTCAGTTGTAGACCTGTCAACTGAGTGCTGATAAATAAAATAGATTAATAGATTAAAAAAAACGGTCTTATTTTGGGCTCGACTGTAAATCATTACTTTTTATACATTTGCAAAAGGCTATCACAATTATTTTCTTGATACATGTTGAATATCTGCTGACATTCTGTATTTTATCTCAGCTGATCATTTTATCCGCAGAACAGTCATTTTTTTTAGCCTTTCAGAAACTACAAAAGATGGAAGAATGGCTGTAGCACCTGCCTCGCTGAGTGCAGCAGTGAGGCCGCGAGCGGTGAGACGCACAGAGCCGACATACCGACCAGGAAGTCCAGCACCATGCCCAGCAGGAGAATAGCAAGCAGGTATCCGTGGAAGAGCAGGCTCTGCCAGCTGCCGCGACTCAACACCTGCCAGGGACTGTCGGGGTGCAGCAGCCACAGGAGGCCCAGCACCCAGCTCTGGTTGACCAGCTGGGCGTAGTAGATGTCAAAAACGGAGGCTTGAGCATCAGGGGACTGGTGGCGCTCACCCTCACACACTTTAGCCAGCCATGTCATAGAAATACTGTGGAGGATTAAAGTCAGAGGTGCGTAGATGTACCCCAGAAGCTCTGGACCCGCCAGACCTCGGGAGGCTGCACAGAGAGAGAGAGAGAGAGAGAGAGAGAACAAGAGAGACAGGAAGTGGATTAGAGGTCAGTTTGTTCTGAGGTGAAGAGACACATCAATTTCACCTCCAAGTAATATGGCTCGCTTTTACCTGTGATGACAAACGACGTCCCACCCAGCATGGTAATGAGAACAGAGATGTGGATGGATGGTAGGGACGGCAGCTTCAGGCAGAGACTGAAGCCCGCAGTTACTATGGGCAGCAGAGGCAGGGTGACGGCATAGAGGCCGGCGTACGAGCTGCTGGCCTTGGCACATGTGGCCAGCACAGCATGGGCGCTGTTACAGATAGCAGACACCAGCACCCTCTCACCCAGGGGCCTGGAGTAACGCTTCAGAGGCACCAGGTTCAGGACGTGGAGGAGATTTAAGGCCAAGAGAGACACCAGAACCTGATAGAGACAATCAACACTTCAAGACTTCAAGAATTTATTTGTCATTGCACAACAATGAAAAACATGAAATCCATTGCCAATGAAATTCTTTCTTAAGTCTCTTGCTCCCTACAACCGTGCTTAAGAATATAATAAAACATTCAAACAAGGAAAAAATAAAAATATAGAAATAAAGAAATAGATAATAGCACAAGAATAATAAAAATATAGAAATAAATAATAGTACAAGAATTTAAATTAAACAATTTAGATATAAATATTACAACTAAGAAATTATGCAACAATCATTCATCATTCACTGCAGATCAGATTGTGACAAGCGTTACATGTAACAACATGTGTGTCTCTTTCAGAAGCTGAGATTTCTCTGGAATAAAAGTATTTCATATCAAGATGTTGCCTTATTAGATTTTTGATGCTGGTTTTAAATTGCACACCAAGATGTGCTGCTGCCGTGCCCGAGTTTGCCATCGTTCACTGGGATGATAATCAAGTAGACTGATTAGTCAAATTATATAAAATGTAGAAATGTTATTTTAGCATGTGCAACCATCTTTAATAATTTAAGTATTTACTAAAATGTGAAGATTCCTGGTTCTCTTTTACTGTAAATTGAATACCTTCAGGTTTTGTTGGACAAACCAAGCAATTTAAAGACATTATTGCACCTATTATCTTACATTTTTCAAACTTAATAAGTAATCAGTTAACCATAAAACAATTATCTGGTTAATTAATAACGAAAGTAACTGCTTACAGCCCCAATCTGTCACTGTACTCTATTTTCTGTAAGTTAAGCATTTTTTGTTTTTTTTTTCTTGAGAAGCTCGAGGCAAATTTGCTTAAAAAATAAATAAATAAAAAAAACTAAAGCTCTCTGTTGGTCACACTAAAAATGCCCAGCAATACACCCACTCATTCACGTCCTAATATGTAGAAGTATAATATGTAAATTTTATGACCAGACATAAACACATAAATGGAGGTCAAAGTAAAAGTCCAACTCGCCAGCAGGCAACAAGTCACATGGATGAACCTTCGTACTACTGTCACTATCTTTACAGCCCCTCCTGCTGCCACCACCTAAGAACTCGAAAACTGTGGGTGTATGTTGCTGAACAATGTTTTCTTTCCCATAGCGCAATGTACATTCAGTTTAAGATCAGTCTGTCCACTTTTATGATGTCATTGACAAAGATCAGGCCTCAGCCACCTGGTTAAACATCTATCTCGCACAAGTGGTTATCAACAGCGGCAAAGCCCCTCTGTCGCTCTCCACCACCACTAACACTAATGCTACCACATGCCCTTCAAATTAGACACACACACCCCTCACTGTACAGGCATGAAGTTAACTGCACCAATGATTAACAAAGAGCTGTCAATGAATCTTTTACACTGACACATTGTTATTTGTTGTACTATTACTACAAATTCAGCATTTTTTTTAATTACTACAGTTCTTTGGCATCACCAGAGAAGTTACTGTATGATTTTTGCGATGCATAGGCAGAGATACTACAAATTGACTGATTGGTTCCAGATAGAAGCATGAACTGTCCGGCGGGCACCGACCTGAGCGAAGCAGAGCCACCTGCCACCGCGTACGGGTAGTGGTACTGAGGGATGAAAATGCTGGCCACAAAGTTTCGGAGTCTGTCCGCCAGGCCGTATATGACCACGACTGCCACGCAGAGGGTGGGAACCAGGGCCTTCAGCGTGTGGTTAGACGAGGGGCTCTTCATCACAAAGGCGCAGCGTCCCCTCAGCCACCTGCCTGAGCTGAGCACAGGAGCGGACATGAATCATGCCATTTACCCTGACATTTTACGTGTTTGTGTGGCAGTCCAGATTACTCAGGCGTGAATGTCGTTATTGTTTGAATTACAATAGACACTTTGACGAGGAAACCAAACTGAGATAAGACCTGCTTTTCCTCCAGAGAAATAATCAACACTAGTTTACAATTAAATTAATGTTTGATCGCCTTTTTTATTGAACTTAATGTTCTGTAACGCTCACTGAGAGGAGAAGGTGGCTTTGTTTGGCCAACAGATAACATCTTAAAAACAGCTATCAGGCATTACAGGTTTACATCTGCTGCAATAAATCTAAGACTGATAAGAATGTTCCCAGATTAACAGAAATAACGGAAAAGCCAGTGGGATTACCTTTTACCTGCAAGACATGCTGTCATTCTGTGCAGGGGCCTCGGCTGGGAGCGCAGGGATCTGTTGTCTGGAGTGTGTGGGGAGAAGAGAAATTAATGACTATAACAATATAAAGCAGTAAGGCGACAAATACGTCCTCCAAAGTACAACAGACAGAAGCAATGGTTTAACCATTAGCTGTCATAACACCTTCACTTGGTATCACTGTGCTGTATGGTATTTACAAGTGACCTCAAACTGTTACTACTTTTACATATTTAAACAGTCCAGTGTTTGGGAGGAATTTAAAGATAACTTTAGTATTTTTAACTACCATGTACTTTCTCATGTGGCCGTGACCATGCTTCAGAGCTGCACATGGGCCACAAGTGAATGGCAGCTACGACTGTTTTGCATGAAACTGCTGGTAAAGCACGCAAAATAGATGTTTTGTTTAGATACTGCCACTGGCATTAGGTGTGCTCAGGGTTAGACACAGGCTGAAATTGTTGGAATGAGTGATGCAATTAAGTGATAGAACGAAATGCAGCTAGTCATATCATATTTTAATCTTGATATCATGCAGAGATTCTAGAATAAAGTTTTTCCATGACTGCAGTGTTTGTGTCCTTCACTCATAATGACAATTGCGCTGCGACAGGACATACAATCGATCACCTTCCATCACCGCCTCATCATTTAAAATAAATTGTCCTCCTTAATAAGCACAAACCTAGATGGCTTAGGGCCATAGGGCCAGCTGTACAACACTGACACACAGTCTGTTGACATACAGTATGTTCTTGTTCACAAATGTAATTATTCAGGAACTACGCAGTTTCCATATCCTCTTTTTGTTGTTATCTGTGTGCCTCCTGTGTTGGTCCGAGGTGTGCGGCAATTTTACAGTACATTACAGAAGATGATGTTATTGCCTAGAACTCATCTCTTCCCCAGTAACTCATAACTCTTCCTCCAAAACTTCTAGCTTTGTTGCTCAGTAGATCATGATGCACGCTGCAGTAACAACAGAACAGACACCCAGCAGTTAAAGAGTACCTGCAGTATGAACTCCTTCTATGTTCCCACATTGTAACCCCCTCATTTCACTCAGTACTAGAACAGTAAAAAGGGATGAGTTAGTCTCTGTGTCTCCACCTCTGTTCCTGATTGCCTCACCTCTTTCCTTATCAGCAGCCTGCTGTCACTGTGCTGCTGCAACATCCGCATTTCCCCGCTGAGGATCAATAAATATGTCATCTTTTATTCTCTCTCACTGGTGGATGTGCCTGTTCTGACCAAATGCTGAGTTAAAACTGACTGATTCAGGACATTTGTGCTGTTCTTTTAAAATCACCATCTGTGTGTGGATGCTAAAATAAAGGTAAGGAAATGGAGGAATAAATTATGGACATCTTTTTTTTTTATGTGCGCGGATTAAAGAGGAGTCTGAGTTCATAGCTGGTCAAATAATAATCTCATTTATGTTAAAAAAAAAAAAAAAAGGCGACATGTATTATATTCAAAAGATATAAAGAGCCCGCACTAACACTAAGACGCACACGTGACATTTACATGGGTTTCATTTCGTGTGTAGCTCAGTACTGCTTTAAAAACACATCTGTTTTCCTGCTGTAGCCTGTATGTTCTTAATTATTCACATTTTGTCGGACAGAAGCAGGAAAACGTGAGGAAAAAACCGGTAGAGAGAGAGAGAGAGAGACTTCACTCACCATCTGATGTTCTTCATAAATGTCAAACTCCGTGCGGATCTCACTCTATCCACCACCACCAATAATAATAATACTAATAATAATTACAATAATAATAACACTTGTAAAAATGTGAACACTGGTCTTAATAAACGTGCCTGTGAGCGGCCATGCTGCTGTCCGCCTGCCCTCTGCCTGCGATCATTCACCTCATTTGTTTTTCACCACTTCGACCAGATGGACTTTGGTCCTTCCATGTTTGTCTTCCTGTAATTAAAGAAGCGATCTAGCCGAACAGTTAGTTATTTTTAAAAAAAAAACAAACAAACAAAAAACAACATCTGCAGAATCCATTAAGATCCCTGTTTGATTACCTTTTTTTTTTTTAACCACACATGATAATGGGATAGTGAGATGTCTCAGCCTCATGAGATGACCCCTGTTACAATGTTAACTAAAATGTATTGATTTATTATATTTTTTTATAACTGTATTGATATGTCTTTGCTGATGAGAGAGCGAGACCCCCTGCTCTCTGTTTCTGCTCCCATTGTGTCACCTGTTTGTGACATTCCTGACAGACCCCCTCCCCACCACCACCACCCTGCCTCTGCCTGGATCCTCTGTGGCGGCCCAGACCACCACAGGGCATCATGGAGTCCCTGATCCACATGAGTGAGGAGTCTGCCTGAGCAAACAGACTCATCAGACTGAGAGGGTGTAGGTCTGTGCGTTCAGACAAACAAGGTAGAGGGATGGTGACTGTGTGCGCTCATTACATGCAATGTAATATGATATGTGTACATATGTGTACATTTTACACTGTTCTGTGTTCACCAATATGTGCATTACTCTCTGACCTCTCAGAGTGAACACCAGGCTGTTTGTAATAAACTCACTCTGACGCACGACAGGGGGCAGTCATACTCTGTTGTCTGATTGATGTTGGTGAGCACACAGCCTTCTCTCACAAAGCTTTGGATGTATGTTTGTAGGAATAACAAGTATTGAGAAATATTCAGTAATAATTTCCCCAGTTTCACTGGTTTGATTTTTTTTCCCTCAGTCATTCCCTGTAATAGCTGTGGAGAATAAAGTATATTTACTCAAGTACTGTTACCATATAATTCTGAAGTACTTAAACTTTACTTTTTAGTTTTTTTTGTTATTAAACACCTCTTGTCCTCTACATAGTGTTATACATTATAGTCTATTACATCTGTTTTGGATCGCTTTTAACTTATCAGGTTAAAGGATAATTTCCCTCCGCTCCCCCGTCCATACTGACCATTGTGAGATTCCTTCCTGATGAGATTCCCGTGTAGATGTTGAAAATAAAATTCATATTCCTTTCCTACATTTCAGATCAGTCAAATCAGGTGGGTGTTTCCAAAGTTGCAGTCTTTTTACTACAAATTTTCCTTGTTGTCTTTCTCTATCAGTGTTTCCTTTGTTGTGCTGTGGTGGAGCGACAGAGAGAAACTCCGGAAATATCAGAGCCAGAATCAGCTTTACTGGCCAAGAATCTGTCCCCATAGAAGGAATTTGACTCTAGTTTTTTATTGCTCTAAAAGTCTTTACACACAGCTCCAGAGGCAATTTACAGGAAGACAGAAAGAGCAGAAAACAAGGACAACATGTAAAATGTACATACAAGTAGGTGAATACATTAGATTACTATATAAATGCACATAAAAGCAACACTGACCTAAGTAGATCTTGAAAAGTTCATCTCCTCTGCTGGCCAGAGAGAAATTGAAAAACAAAATCCCGGCTGTCATAGCTAATCCAGCGCTCTGGCACACTTCTTCCTGCCAACCTCTTCTGTAAGTCCCACAAAGAACCACTGCTCCTCCAAATGAAACCTCTGCAAACCTTTCCAGTTGTGTAAAAAGCTGTAAAAAAGTGCAAAGTGAACAGCTGAGTGTTCAGATCAGTTCCTGACATAGTTCTGAATGCAGGACTTGTGTCCAGTGTTCTTATATTGTGGGATTAGTCATATTTACTTTAGAAAAAGATGCAAATATTTCCTCCTCCACTGCGCCACTCATTTTACTTATCTACCTTTTTCTTGTATTGTTATATCACTTGCGTTTGTGATTTATATGTGACTGATTAACTGCTGCAACACCACAACTGATACAGTGATAGTGAGAGATGCAGTCTGAGTCATTGAACAAAAAAAAAAAAAGACCAACTGCAATGAGTATAATCTTTTTTTAAACTGACATATGATAGTATATATAAAAGCCTGTTCGCTCTGGAGGCTGGAGTCAAGAACCTATATCCCAAAAGAGGTCAAACCAGGTCAGAGACAGTGGATGATGGGGAGTCAAAAGAGGGCAGAGAGGAAAATGGGGTGTAACAGGGGAGGTGGTAGTAGTTCGGGAGGAGGGAAAGGGGTGAGGGGGAGAGAGGCTGTGAAGAATGAGTGATGTGAAGGTGGAGGAGAGCGCGGAGACATGGCTGAGAGTGGCAACTGAGGGGCACGGCAAAACACACAGTAAGATTCAAAAACTTCAATACTTCAATGAAGCAACTGTAGAATGAGGATCGTGTGATAGCAGATACTGGGCACACTTAACGGATTTATATATTATCTGTAATATCTTAGTGTTAATACATTGTTTATTATGTTGCTGAGACAGCAGTACCTTGTTTTTCATGCATGAATGTGTCTTTCGCAAGTTTGTGGGGCCACAGGATGACATGTCGCTTCTTCAATTTCACCTTCTTTACCACTTATGTGCGGACATTTTCAGATTAAAAGCAGGCTATGATTTGTCGATTCAATGTTTTCATGAGGCAGCTCCAAAATTACTTTTTGCCCTAAGGTCTACAGACACTGACATTACATATAGTTTTGTCTTAAAGTATAATAGTACCCTTATTCTTTTAATGATCTTTCTTTATCTAAATATCTAAATACTGCCCTGGTCTCTGAGGCCTTGTCCTGGCCAAAAGTACAGTGTACATAGCAACTATTGGGAGTTAATTTGGTTGAAGTAGGACTCCTATCCAGGTCTCTCCTCCGTCACCTGTCACAGCCAGCTACCATGTGGCCCTCTAGAGCACTTAACCGTTACTGTGTTTCCAAGACCACAAGCTAAATTAAGGGCAAGGCTGAAGCACGGCTGAGTAAGAATCACAGCAACAACAAATAGTGCATAGTGGGTTTTTTCTAATCTTTTCATCTCGTTACTTCCTGTTGGACTTTTTGAGAGAATATATATAATTTTTTTTAACACTGTCTCTTTTGTTTCTTGGTGTAGCATGTTCTTCTAATGAAGGGCTGGTGGGAACAGCTGATGCATCTGCTAAATGACTTAAACGAGATGGGCGTAGTACTGTCCAGGTAAAGAGTTCTGCTTTTTTTTTGGTATTTTTTTACTTGTAAAAATCGAATACTGTGCTTTGGTGAGTCACCATGCATTGGTTTTGTGTTTATTCTCCTATAACGTTGCTGTGTTACTGTCTTGAGATTGCACTTCTCTGTGTGTACATGTCTATGTGTTCGTGTCAGAGTGAATAACAGTTGTAGAGCGGCCTCCAGAGAGCCTGTCAACACATCCCAAACAGTGAGCAGCATCTGTGACCGAGAGGTCAATAGTACAGACAGTGACCATTCCTCCATCATACCTATTGGGAACAAAGGTAGAGGGTGTATTTTTACTTCTAACTCTCTCGGTCTTTGCACACAAAAACATTCATGCACGCAAAGCTATACACACATTCTGTACTCTTGGCGTTTCTTCTTGCCTGCGAGCAGTGTGTGAGCCGGAGGAGGTGCTGGTGCCTGCTCTTCCAGAAACAGCCTGTGTGGAGCGCGGCTACATCACCCCACAGCAAGTGTACAACCTGCTGAACGCAGAGGAGGGCCAGCCCGCTTTGTACGATCCTTACTACATTCTCATCTTGGACTGTCGCAGCGCAGACAGGTTGGTGCTGCACTGATACACCGGGGCGCAGATGTGCTGACGTCATGTGTATACCATGGTCTGTATATGAATAGGCACAAAGTCAACACCTGTGCAGTGAAATGCAATCCATCCATCAACAGAACAATGTGGCCTCATAAGGTACCAGCTTTGAATCAACACATCTATCTCAGCAAAAAAACTGGCTGTTTTGGGGGATATTTTAGTCATTTAAAATATAGATTTGCTATTGATCTTCCATATTTTTCTTCTCGTGAACAAATATGAAGATTAAAACCAACAATAAATCAATGCTCCTCACAAGTATTATCAAAGCCAGATGTGGTGTAACTTATTCCTCTATGCCACATGGCTCAATTCTATAGGTAAATGCAAATGATGAATGAATGTGTGCGTTTAGGTACAAGGAAAGCCACGTGGTGACAGCGCGGGCCGCTGTGACGGTGATCCACCCCGAGCTGGGCTGTCTAATCAGCTGTATAGAGCTGCAGAAGTACTCTATAATATTGCTGTATGCAGAGGAAGGATGCAGCCCAGGTCAGCAACTCACATCCAACATTGAGGATACACACAAATACACTCATGCACTCTTACTCTTACTTGCAGAGGAACGTGTAGGACAACATGTGTTATTATGAGTCTAATATAATTGTATTTTTTAGCCATGTTAGCAGCATACCTCTGTGCATGGTGCTCTCAGCTTTCTCAACTCTGAGTCTTGTTGAAATCTATCTGGCTGTCTGATTGTATTTGTTTCTTCTCTGTCTGTGTTCTGTCACTGTGATTGTTTGTCTCTGCTTATTTCAGTGGGCAGTGTGAAGGCCAGGGCAGACTCCCCAGACCTCCAGCGCTGTTTCTTCCAGCTCAGTGGTTTGGGAATGGACCCTGTTATCCTGCTGGGGGGTTTCTCAGCCTTCCATGCCCTTTATCCTTTCCTCTGCACGCCACGTATGGTCCTGCTGGAACCTGAGCGGCACACCCTCACCATCTACCCCTCAGAGATCCTGGAGGGAGCCCTCTACCAGGGCTCTGTCTCCCAAGCCTCTGACTACCGCATCATCAAGAACCTGAACATCACACACGTGGTCAATGCCACTGCCAACTGCCCTGATGCTTTCCCCAACACGCTGTGCTATCTGCGGCTGCGTTTGAGCGATGACGCCCAGCAGGACCTTGTGGAGGCACTGCCGCTGGCATCCAGCTTCATAAACGCGGCGCTGAAGGCTGAGCCCGCCGGCCGCGTCCTGGTCCACTGCAGTCTGGGCAGGAGTCGCAGCTCTGCACTGACGCTGGCCTTCCTCATGCAGCACCGACGCTGGTCACTGCTCCACGCCCTGCGCTGGCTGAAGGAGAGGAGGGCATGCACGGCACCCAACGTGAACTTCCTGCGTCAGCTGCTGACCTATGAGGAGCAGCTGTTTGGGACCAGACTCACCTCCCTGGATGACATCCGCCGATGACTGGAGTAAGAACAGGAACAGGAAGGAGGATACATTTGGATTTTTTGTCCCCCAACAGTTCACATCACAGAGATTGTATAATATTTTTTGTCTACAGTTCACATTGAGAAAAGTGTCAAATAAGTTGAGACTGAACAAACAGAGGTGGATTTTGTACACCTGCAAAGACTTTTAAGGACTGCGTATGAGTATTTTCCCCCTCAAGTTTGACATTAATCATTCCCGGCACCGTGTTTCTTGTGCTATGCCTCAATAACAACAATTATCATACAGATGTTTAACTTTGTGAGCTCTGTATGACACAGTATAATATAATCCCTGTTATGACATTTTGATTGGTGGTAGTTTTTAGAGCATTAATAAAGTATATTTATAACATTTTACATTAGGAAGGTTTCTTTTCTTAAATTGTCTTCCACGCGGTGAGAATATTCTGATAGTCCTGCAGACTATTGATGGTATTCATGTGGAGAAGCACTTAACACTGAATGGAGGCTTGCACACAGCCAGTGTTTATCACAGACACACACACATTCGGGAGCGTTTACATAAGGCATTTAGGTAGTTGAGATTTGTTGCATGTGGCATATGAAATACTGCTGTCTCTCTCTCTCTCTCTCTCTCTCACACACACAACACACACACACACACACACACACTTAGCTCCACCCTGTTGAACTCAGTAGCATGCAGCAGGAATTCCCTCCTTCCAGTCACACACTTTTGGTGGGGAGGCAGGAAATTTCTGGAATGTGGGAGAAATGGGAAGAGTGCGATTGCAGGTGAAAAATGCTGTTTGTTTGCCCGAGTTAAACACACACACACACAAATAATGAGTGTGAATGGGGCCACTGAACCCATGGGTACACATTCCTTGACCAAGCTTGATGTCAATGAGAAATATACAGTATGCAGGAGATTTCTGCATGGGGCCAAAAAGAAAAAGAAAAGTGCATTTCATTTGATTTTTGCAGGACAATCTCAACACGTGGCATGCAGGTGATTATGGCTGCATTTTTTTTTTTTTACATTAAAACTTCTCCCAAATACTCATCCATGTTAGACACCTCCCCTTAGCCATTTACAAACGACAACCCACAGGGAGGCTGTATGCATGTGAGAATCTGCACGTAGCATTCAGGCTCTTTCAAGAGATCCAGCCCCAAAGCAGCAGATGGCCAACAGTGAGCCGAAACACCACGCACAGACAGATAGATAGATAGACAGACAGACAGGACGTGAAGCAGCAGCAGGCTCCGTGTCCATCTTCTTCTCTCTTAGCGTCAGTCTGCTCCACCGAATCCGCCCCGGCTGAGACCTCACACCACCCGGGGACACATTTTTTGCCACAGGATGCTCTCGTTAAGGTAAATATTGACTCCAGAATCAGATAATATGGCAACATTTAGTTTATGTATCAACTTTACAGCCATTTTGAGGCATCTCTTGTGTCAAGTTCTAGTTTTTTTCCCACTGTGTTTTCTATCTGCAAGTCAGACTAACGAACAAACAAAGTTCCCTGAACGTCTCATTAGCTTTAACTTCGGTTAGCCTGCTGAGCTAGCTGAGCTAACCCGGTTTGGAAAAAAAAAACTTTTCACTCTCGGTGGCAGCAAAAAAAAAACATGACAGGGCCAAAGCCACCAACAAGGGGGTGAAATAAACCAAATGCAGGCAGTATGAGCGGAAATATGGCGACGAAATTTAAAAGCAAAGCCGCTTTTTCTCCTGTGAAATTAGCGTCAACGATGAGGCATTCCAGTGCAGCGCAGCGTGGGATGCCTCAGCCTTCACCCCGCTCCACGTTAGCTATTAAAACTAAAATATAATAACAAATGCATCACACACGCGTATTTTATGCGTTTTTTGTACACTATCACATGCCATGTTAAGCGCTGAGCTGAACCCAAAGTGTGGGGCTACTTAGGGATAATATTCAGCTTGATATTCTTGCAGGTTAGCTCATTAGTTTGAGTGCACACAAACGGAGAAAGTTGCGCTGTAGACATTAAAAGCCCCCTCCTCTCTTCTCCTCCATGGTCCCTGCTGATGGTAATTTTTTTTTTCTTTAAAGACGAGTTACAGCAGGTTAATGAATCAGGCTGTACTGTGGAGAGAGAGCAGCTCCTCTCTGAGTTTCCCCGGCGGGGAGGGGCGAAGACGTGGCAGTGCTCTTCATCCACAGCCTGCGTTACCCGACTCCTCTGCCTCACCGCCTGGGGAACCTGGAGGAGACAGACAGAAGAAGATACTAGAATACACAGCAGACTCAACATTTGTTCAGGACCGCACTGGCTGCAGTGAGGTTGACGAAATATATATGCACATATGCATATTTTCACGATGACTTTTGAAATGTGCATCTTGTGAATGGGATGGTTTGTTACCCCTGAAGGCATCCACACTGTTTTGTGATATAACAGGATCATTTTCTATAGAAGATAGCACACAGTACTGATGTAAAATACTGCTTCCATCAAACAATTAATCAGTCAGCTTTATTTATATTGCACATTTCTAACTCAGTTTGCATTATTAATCATTAATCACTTTAGGGATCTTTTATTAGTGGTCCTTTTCCTTTTTATCTTTGTACATTTGAAGCTAAATTTTCTAAACAAATACAGTAGATACATGTTTATGATGTGACAGCCATTGGCTTATTTTTATTGCTTCTTGTGTTTTTTTGAAAAAAAAAAAAATCAGATGTTCATTCAGATATTCTTCATTTTTTAAAATATATTTTTAAAAAGTAGTTAAAGTTTTCCTTTAAGAGAAAAGACTGCTTCCCCCTGCCAGTATTTCTATGTTGCCTCTGCCACTTCTCTCTCCCGCATTCATCTTACCAGTAAAAGATTATCTCATCTGATCATATTTAAGTTTCACAACTCAAAGTAATCGGCTCGCTCCTCATCTCAGAGGGTGGCTGACAGTCATTCTTGGCAAAGTAGGAAATAGTAGAGGTGACAGTAAATCGATAAATTAATAAGTGTAAGATTATCTGATCCGTCTTTGCTATGATGGCTATGATGTGTAAAAAAAAAAAAAAAAAAAAGTCTCTTCTAATGAACATGTCCGAACAGACTGCAGTCACATTTACACATAGTTTTGAGAGGTCAGGAGAAAAAAACATTCAGGCAAGTTTCATGCAAAATAGTTTTCTTTCTATAAACTGTCTATAAATGGGACATCAGGACATCAGGGTTTTTGCACACATTACATACACATATGTATGCACGCAAACACTCTCACTCTCATGTGTGGCATGACACATGAATTTAAATGATAACTTTTACACTAACCGCTTTAATCTTCATTACCCTCTACAACATTATAACAGCAGAGGCACAGTGGCCCTGTCATTACAATAATTACGTTCTCCCAAGTGTTTGTCCTGGAAATCTGAGTGGCACCACGGATTCTGGAAGTACAACAGGAAAAATGGAAAGTTGCAACTTGCCTTGCACTTTCTGCTTGACTAAACTTAAGATTTTAATTTAATGACATTTTATCTAGCATTAATTTAATATGTAGAGCTCTGACAGATTTATTTTCCTTCCTCTCCTCTCTGAAAATGTTCTTTTATTTCCACTGAAGGATTGTCCTCGTGGCAAAGTCAGAACCTGCCTGAACCTGTTGCCCTCTTCTAGTGAAAGGCAGTGCTTATCTTTGTAGATGTAGATGATTGTAGATGCAACTTTCACACAAAGTGTATGTGTGGAAATGTGCGTTTGTAGCAAGACCAAAGGTGTATATGAGCATTTAATGGTACTGTTACTATTGTACACCTTTGTGTTTATCCATCCATCCATTTTCTATACCTGCTTATCCTGACACACAGGGTCACAGGGTGTGTGCTGGAGCCTATCTCAGCTGTCATTGGGTGAGAGGCAGGGTATTGGGTCAGTCACAGGGCTGACATAGAAAGACAGACAAACCATTCACACTTACAATTAACCTAACCTGCAAGTTTGTGGGAGGAATCTGGGTGGGATTGAACCCAGAACCCTCTTTCTGTGAGGCGACAGTGCCCCTATGTGTTTATCCATGTTTGAAAAAACAATTTCACATGCCACATGCAGGTATTGGTCAAGACAGATTGTCTCTCTACCAAAGTCAGAGATTGATTTTTGAACATAAGCAGCTGACTTACTGAAACAACATGACCAAGGTAGGGCAGCAGCTACACATTGTTTTTGTTATGAATTAATCTGCTGATTATTTACCCAATATTTAAGCTGTATCCTGAAAACAGTGAAAGATATAATTAAAGGTATTTTCATTTCTTGACCAACAGTCCCTAACTCAGAGATATTTAAAACAGCTATTAATCTTTTAACTAAAGTAGCTGCTGTATTTTTGTTTGAATTGATCAATCAACTAATTCTTACAGCTCAACTAAGTGTGATTTAAAAAAAAAAAAACAGTATTCAGAGGTCCTTGCTACTAAATTAGAGGCTCCCATTATGGATTCTTTTAATATTTGCAACTAATTTTGCTTCACACCACTGCAGTTATGTTGCAAACCTGTAAATGTGTATGTATTAACGTGGTACATGGGTATATGCATGTGTATTCATGCATATATACCTTATGTTGTGTCTGCACATTTCCTCTGTCCTCGTCCTCCTCTCATTTCTGTCTGCATGGGTAGAAGGATCACAGTGCCACTCCTCACAGACTAGAAGCTCTGCAGTAGTTACGGCTGTGCCAGCTCCAAAGCCAAACCGGACACAGTGACGGCAACCACAGACTTATATTTAAGTCTGTGTGGTGGCTGCACTTCTGTCCAAGTTGTCTAGCTCACAGCTTTGATTGCTCCTTTTACTTCACCTTCACCGTTTGTTGCATCAGTATATCTATTTTCATTTCTGCCTCTGTGTTTCCTGAGTGGTCAGTTCACACAAATTACAAAAATGCACATTTTCCCACTTGTAGTAAGATTAAACCATGCAGATAGATTTATTTAACAGTTTTCATTTCAAACTGTCCCCAGTATGTCTGTGGATTATCCGATCTTAAATGGTGCTAACAAGCAGGTTTTGAATTCAGTAGGAGCAGAGCTGGAGGGTGTAAAGGAAGGCAACACTGGATTAGGGAGCTTTAGGACAGCAGCCCTCTGCATGAGTTCTGGTTCTGGATGTTTGATGTGGCTCACTGGGCGTGAGCTCATGCAACCCAGACAGATGACTAAAACTTAAAAAAGGAGCTTCTAACATCTGTCTGACTTTAAGGATGTTTGTGTGTGACAGCCTGCAAAATTAAGTTGTGGCTGTAATGTGGGCCTGACAGTTGTCTGGCGTCACACAGAGCCTGAACAGGAGTCACCGTGGTTTATCAGTAGTGCTGGAGAGGTCATTCAGAGGTCATTCAGCTGGAACTATGACATTAGCAGAAATAGAAAAGTGGATAGAAAAGAAGCATTCAGGAAAGTGTCAGCATAGCAAAAGGTATATTGTGTAAATAACATTATTGACATTTTATAATATGCATGATTCAATTTTGAAGTTAATGTTTTGAACAATACAATTAAGTCTCTCACTCTCTCTCCAGGATGGAGCTGCCGTGTTGGTGTTTACTGTTGCTGAGCTGCCTGCAGTCCCTCTCAGCTCACGACTTCTTCACCTCCATAGGTAAAACCATCAAGCAAAACATATTTTACTGGTCATGTTGATCCTGCTGCTGACTTCACTCATTATCTTCTCTAATTTTACGTATATGGAAGCACAAAATGTCATGAAATTGTCAGATGCTGAACTGATGAGATAAGTGATTCCTTTTCTAATTTCTACTGATTTGTATTCCTCAGGCCAGATGACAGATCTGCTATACACAGAAAAAGACCTCGTCACCTCTCTAAAGGACTACATCAGAGCAGAGGAGAACAAGCTCGAGCAGGTCAAACGGTGAGTTCACGGATACGAAGTTACACACATGGATCAACAACAAATGCAACGCACCTGACTCTGTGTCACCACCTCTGTGATAGGTGGGCTGATAAGTTGGATACGTTGTCAGCCACAGCCACGCAGGACCCCGAGGGCTTCCTGGGGCACCCTGTCAATGCCTTCAAACTGATGAAGAGGCTGAACACAGAGTGGGGGGACCTGGAGAGCCTTGTACTCCGTGACACCACTGATGGTATGGATAATTTCCTGGAAAAAAAGTTTTACACTTATTAAGACTAAGACACTTATTAATCCATGAAAGCTTACTAAAGCATGATATTTTAGTAGGAATAAAGTGCATCTCTTACTCACCTTAACATAAATTATTAAGGTAGAAGAGAAGATTATTACTGGTTTAAAATAACCACAATTCTCAAAATCAAAGTCACTCCAAGCACACTGACTGACCATTAGAAGAGAATTTTTATTGTTCACTTGTCTAGTTGGTATGTATCCTGGTCTCATCCTATGATATCTGTCTTTGTCCATTATTGTTCACCTCTCAGGATTTATTTCCAACCTGACCATCCAGAGGCAGTACTTCCCCACAGATGAGGACCAGACGGGTGCTGCTAAAGCTCTCCTCCGGTTACAAGACACTTACAGACTGGATGCTAACACAATCTCTACAGGAGACCTACCTGGTAAGGACCTTAAAATCAGTGTATATTGTGCTGAAGTTTGCATCTCCAAAGAGGCTTTTTTTGGGAGACAATGGGGAGACAATCTCCATGTGGAGACAGATGATCTCTCTGGTTTCTGTGTAATTTGCATTAAACAGGAGATGGTTCAGTTTTTTCCTATACCAATATTCCCCTTTGCATACTAGGAGTGAAACACAAGAGCCAAATGACGGTGGAGGACTGTTACGAGCTGGGGAAAATTGCCTACTCTGACGTGGATTACTACCACACAGAGCTGTGGATGGCCCAGGCCCTGAAACAGCTTGATGAGGGAGAGGAGTCCACTTTAGATAAGGTGACTGTGCTTGACTACCTCAGCTACGCCATCTACCAGCAGGGGGAGATAGAGCGAGCCCTGGAGTACACCAAGAGGCTGCTGGAACTGGGTGAGTCCCTCCACAATATAAAGTAATTTTCCAATTTTGAAAGGTTTACAGGGGGCATGTTTTGCAATGTCAAGTAATATTGTCACTTTGGATACCTGCTTCAGGTAAGTCAGCCACATAAACTGAAATTTGTGCGCTTTTCTTATCAGTTTTTGTCCAGACATGCACATCCACCAGACTTTATTTAGTTTAAATTCTTTTTTTTTATTTAGCCAAACACACAAAGACATTACTAAGACAGAAAAACACATCAGGCTTGATTGTCTATACTGACTGATCAAAATTAAATCGGTCAGTAAGTTGGATAAAAGCAGCAAATGAGACGTTCACTTCGGTTTACATACTAAACAGGTGAACTAGAGGCCAATGTTTCTAAGCCACTGTGACATAAACTGTTGATCATTATCATGATTAGGCTAAAAACATCCACATCATTACAAGTCTAAAGTTTAGTCTAAAAACAGTGTGCTGTTTTTTAAACCTACAATCAGATATTGGTCAAAATGTAACTGAAATTTGTTCCCATTGTTTGCAGATTTGACAATAAACAAAGTAATCTTTTGTGAACTTGACATTTTTAATACTATGATTTAGTGGTAATCAGTGTCTTAACAGTAATCAGAGAGGGCTTGCATTTGCTCATTCCACTCCATCATCTTGAAACATGAATTTCAAACAGTGTTTTGACAGAGCCTTGGTAGTGACCTTGTTATTCCACCTTTTTCCTCCAAATGAGCCCCTGAATAAATTTGTCCTGTTTGTACATCTTGTTTCTGAGAACTGGAGAAGGTCAGACCAAATAAATAGCATATAATTATGTCATGCTGGAGACTCTGTTATTTTGATTGCAGGGGGGTGTGATATTGGTGACATTGCTTCAGTCGTTGTTGTTTGTAATCATCACTTTTATTTATGCTGGACTTTCTTTTTCACATTTTCAGACCCAGAGCACCAGCGTGCCAAGGGCAACCTGAAGTACTTCGAGTTCCAGTTGGAGAAGCAGAAAAGGGCTGCCGAAGAGGAAACACAAAAACAGAAGGAGCGGGGCAAAAGAGAAACATCCGAAAAGACGAAGAAGCGCAAAAAGAAGGTCTCCAACCAGCTGCTCCCAGAGAGGAAGAAGTATGAGATGCTTTGTCGCGGGGAGGGTGTCAGAATGGTGAGAAAAACAAAAGAGACACAAAAAACACAGTTTCTAACTTACTAACTACACCTCAGTTTCAACTCCTGCCTTCTCTGTCTCTCAATCAGACCCCTCGCAGACAGAGCCGGCTATTCTGTCGTTACTATGACAACAATCGCAACCCCACGTACGTGCTGGCACCTGTCAAACAGCAAGATGAGTGGGACCGCCCCTACATCGTACGCTACATTGACATCATCTCCGACAGAGAAATCGAGAGGGTCAAGCAACTGGCGAAGCCTCGAGTAAGTGACTGTCAGTGGTTTCAGTTCTCCCATGATGCACGTGGAAAGTTAAACTGCTGATTTTACAGTTTACTGTGACATAGCAGGAACATTCGTCAGGCTTTTTCAGTTTCTGTCATGCGGTGTTTGTCGAGGGATGGGAGGTCAAAGCTGTGAGGCTGGTTGATGTGATGCTGCTATTTAGGCAAGCACACAGGCACACACGTGTTAGTATGTGTGTGTCTGTCTGTCTGTCTGTCTGTGTGTGGGTAAATCATGTCCCTGGCTTCACAGCTACGCAGGGCCACCATCTCCAACCCCATCACAGGAGTGCTGGAGACAGCTTCGTACCGGATCAGCAAAAGGTAAGGCACGTGGTCAGAAGCTGCCAGGAACAGAGGAGAGAGCCAAAAGGGAGGAAATGAGATTTTCTCCTCCTTTTTTCCCTTAGCAACTCTCCCCCTTTCTCCTCTGTATTCCCACCCCGTCCGTATAACTCTGTTTCTCCCTACTTCCAAACCTTAAAGGCTCTTGAGCTGAAGCACAGGATCCAGCCGAGAATGATCAAAGTGCTGCAGAGCATACATAAACACTTATAGACAATTATTGGTTCATAAAGCACATTTCTACAAATATATTATCTCACTGTGCCTTCACTAGTGGTGCAGACATGAAAGAAAAAATGAAAAGAATGCATTTTTTGGAGCTAAGGGGTATTTAATACAGCTTTTGTTGTTTTTTGGAAAATCTGTTGTGGATATGTTTCTGCTCAGGAGTCTGCTACAGAAATGTGACACAAGAAGATAGAGGAGGACAAAGATGTGTTACTTTTTCTGGTAGTTGATATTAACATAGTTGCTTTTTATGAGCCAGGACGTGTATCAGAGGCACTGAATAATTCCCTACTGGTCTTTTTATTTTTTCATAAGAATGGAAATGTAGTTTCCAGCATTGCCTCGTGAAACACCCTCTTGGCCCTTCTTAACAATATTATTGACAACTAGTGACCGAATCTGCCTCTTTTTTCTCTCCCTCTCTCCACCTCTGACTTTCCACTCATCCTCTTGTGTGGATCACGTTCCATCGTCCTTCTTTCCATCCTTTTTTTTTTGCACTTTCTTTCCTTCTGCCTCCGTGTCCTTCTGCTGGGGAAACTGCGGTAGTTAAGACGAGCCACGGTGCATGACCCCCAAACTGGGAAACTTACCACGGCCCATTACAGAGTCTCCAAGAGGTAAGGGGTCACAGGTTAGGAGGAGGGCCACGGTGCCTTCCCCTCCTCCTCAATATCATCTCTTCATCTGCACCTCTGTGCCCTAGCTGAAAGACGTACTCAGCCCTGCACCCAGTAAATACCATGGAAAAAGTAACACTGTTCAGCTACACCCTGAAAACTAACACCAGAGGAGGTTTGAATGCGGTTTAAATGAGAACTTTACCAATATATCAACAACAAACTTGAGCTAAAACATCATTTAAACCAAGCTAAACAGTCCTCTGTTGTTGTTTTTTGGTGTAGCTTTACCCAGTGATTTAGGGGTTTTCATGGCACTGCACAGTTGTTTTTCTTCCCCCTCCCGTCATCCTTCCCAGGTTATTTGAGATCCACAGGGGTGAATCTCTGTTCCCCATTGCTCTTTCCAGGAATTAATCTGTTCTCTTGTATGAGCTCATTACAGCTGCTGCTATGCTTCTTCACCTTCCATATCAGCAAGAGAGATTAAGACACTCCCAAGGCCTGAGTGTGGATGCTTAAAACACAGATAAATGTTCAAAGTAAAAAAATAACTCTTTAACCACTTTTCCTATTGTAAGTTAACTTTAACCCCCGCCTAAAATAGCAGGCTCAACCAGGCCAGGATTCTTTGGTTTTACTGTTCTTGGTAATTAATGTTTGGGTGCTTGGGTCTGTGGGTGGAAGGGTGTGGTGTCCCTTTGATGTTTTTGGATGCGTACGTGTTAGCCAGCACGTGTTTCCAAATTCAAATTCAGCGAGCATCATGTGATAGAGGTAACAGACAGACATGTGTACGCATCTGCGAGCTTGACCACTCTCTGAACTGGCTGCAAGACACATCATGGAAGAATTTGTTGGCTCACATTTGGTCCAGCATCCCTTCAAAAAGTATTAACTTATTATCAACAGAAAGTCTCGAGAAGAAAAGATGACTCACCTCACTGTCCCTCTCATACACAAACACACATCTCAGAGTAGATCTGCAGCAAAATCCCCTAAATTTGAGAGTGTGTTGAGAGCAATCGCTTCTGTCTTTGTCTCTCACACTGGTTATCTGCAGTTCTGATATAAGATATAATGTGTGGTTTAACAATTTCTGTGTGGACAATGTGGCCTTTTAAAATGCCCATTTGAATTTTATGGTGAAGTCTGTAGAACTACCGGTGTGTCGTTTTTAAATTGTGCAAGAGAAAGCGTTCATTTTCATGCTCGGTCAAGAGCTGATTTTATCAGGGATCTTCTCTTAGTCTGGAGTGTGAGAGGGAGTATGAGAGGCAGGCAGGGTCAGGAAAGTTCAATCCACCAAAATATTTTTGCTGTAAACCTCAATAAGAGTCTTGTACAAAATGTCCACATTCTCGAGTGCACAAAATAAGAACAACCCTGTACCCTGAGCTGATTGGAGATTCTGAATCTCGGGCCGGTTTCCTAATTTTCTATTTCTTCATTCTTCTACTTCCTTTTTCTGTTGTCCATTTGTAATGCAAAACTTCACTTTTCTCTCTGAGCTTTTCATGGCAAGTTTTCAGCATGACATGTCCCTGCCGCCTATTTGAGAAGACATCTTTACTACCATCTAGTGGACAAACACTAACATACCGTATGGCATGTTCCTCTTCTTTCTCATTTGTTCTCTCCTCCCTCCTTTTTTTCCAGCGCTTGGCTCACTGGCTACGAAGATCCAATGATTGAAAAGATCAACCAGAGGATTGAAGATCTCACAGGGCTGGAAATGGACACAGCAGAAGAGCTGCAGGTAAAAAGCTTGTTTTTGAAGGCTGTGGACATTCAACCCAGTTTATTTCCTCTTTTTTTTTTTATTGTATTTCTTTTACAAGACAGAACTGTACTGAACCTACATGTTTCTCATATTCAAGTAAAAATAAATCTTAATAATCCCCTCAGGAAGCATCTGTTTGTGTGTGTGTTAATGCATTTGAAACTGATTTGTATCAGTTGTAAGACTTGCATCATATTTTATTGATCTCTGCAGGTTGCAAATTATGGCGTTGGAGGTCAGTACGAACCTCACTTCGACTTTGGAAGGGTAAGTCTCTTTGTGACACAAATTGATTTCTGTGAATGAACAGGAACATTAATATGACAGGACATTAAACCTGACATTGACTCTCCTCCCACAGAAAGACGAGCCAGATGCCTTTAAAGAGCTGGGCACTGGGAACCGCATAGCAACATGGCTCTTCTATGTGAGTCAAGTCTTGCTAAATACACCATATTAAATCCAATGTTGTTAACTTTAAATTCAGCTTAGACTGTGGCCTAAAAGTCATGAGCCCCATCAGAAATGTTGTCCATCTTTTCAAATGCATGTTGTGTGGATAATCAATGTTCAAACCAATAGAGTGTTATTTTAAAATTATAGTCAAGGTCCTGATATTTCCAAAGATACTGAATACAAGGGTGAAATATTTGTATAACATGACATAATAAAGCAATGGTGCAGTCATAAAAACAAAATGGGTTTAAATAGTTAATTATAGGACTTGTATAAGCTTGTAAGGAAAATTTTCAGCAGAAAAGATGTCTGCCTTTAATTTTACAAAAAGTTTTTGTTAAAATACTTTATCAATTTTGTACAGTTAGTAGCCAATCACACACTCATTATTTACATGTATGTACATTTTTTACCAGTGTAGCGGTGAAAGCATATACAAGAAAACAGGCAGGCAGTTATTTGAGGTAACTGAATGGATTTCATGAAATTTTAACTTAACAAAATAAAGCTTTAACAAGGCAGGTCAATGAACTTTCTCACCCCACACAGTGTGTAGTAAAAATTAGCCCTGTGGTTTTAAAAGCTGCATATAAATTAAACAGTCTCACAGCCAAGGAAATGGGTTAATGAAGCTCATCACAAATTTTGGTTTTGCTCAGGGTGACACCCTGGTATTACACATCAAGAACCGTCAGACAAGTAACATCTGAGTTAAAGCAGGACTTGCTATTCTGCTGCAATAAGGAGGATGTTATATTTTAAAGGACAAGGAAAGTGCAAAATACAATTTTTGACATTCATGTGAACCAGTGGAATTATTAGATGGATCATAACCATGTAGAAAGCATTAAATTTATATTTTGCAACCTTGAATCAATCTTATATTAAGTCTTATAGTCACATCATGCCCTTGAGCTTTCCTAAAATGTACTTAGAAGGACTGCAGAATTATTTGTAAGGACAGATAAAGACTCTCTTTGCCTCTGTGTCTGTGTTGAAGATGAGTGATGTAGCAGCCGGCGGAGCCACAGTTTTTCCAGATGTCGGTGCAGCAGTTTGGCCTCAAAAGGTAACCGCTCTCTCAAAGGTGGCACGCACTCAAAATATTAATTAGTAACAAAATAAAACTGTGCTAAATGGCGTGCCTGTTGTTTTTGCCACTCAGCGAGGAACAGTAACAATTAGTCGGCACACTCAGCACGCTCATGAACTCGCCAACATTCTCCCACACGCAACACCATCCTCTAAAATTGTCTGTTCTATACTAAGTTCCCATAAACTTTCTATGGGGATTAATTCAGGGGACTGAGGCTGACTTTCAGAGATATTCCTGGAGGGCTTGCAACCCTGCTAACCTCTGTTGTCTGTACGTACTCCAGGGCACCGCGGTGTTCTGGTACAATCTGTTTGCCAGCGGGGAGGGAGACTACAGCACCCGACACGCAGCTTGTCCTGTGCTGGTCGGCAACAAGTGGGGTGAGCTCCTCTTTGATTTCCTATAAAACCATTCATTAAAGACTTGAGTAAATATCTGCTATCATGTAGTGTTTGCTGAAGAGAAGCTTCATTTTAAAAGCAAGTGTCATAACCAAGAGTTTTGGGTTTATAGGACAATAAAGGTAAACATTTGTACTGGCACTAAAGTAATCAAAGGGTGAGACTGAGGTTATGATTATTGTCCTTTTTCTTCGTTCCGTCCTTAGTATCAAACAAATGGATCCACGAACGAGGCCAGGAGTGGCGGCGACCCTGTGGCCTAAATGAAACTGCCTGATCGAAAAAGAAAACCCGCTCCCCACTTCCTTGTGAACCACCCAGGATCAAAGAACATAGATGATACATGAGGTTGAAATGGCTCGCTCCCACCCCCCCACTACAACACTACAAACACTCCTTTTTTTTTTTTTTTCTCCCACCCAGCTGTTACACTCTGAGCCCAGAGATTGTTTGGGTTAATGTCAAGTCCCTGGACAGTGTTAGCATCGCTGTGACAGATAACTCGTTCTTAAGGTTGTCGGATGGTTTTGAGAAACACTCGTGCCCTTTTCACTCCCATGTGTCCGTCATTGCACTCTGTATGAACTCTAGCTCTGTGGTGAGGTTATTCATTGACTGCAGGGACCAGTTTTTCCCCCGTCAGTTTGAAGCCTAAAGATACAGCTCATTTTAACAAGGTCTGTCTGATTCATTGTGCCTTTGTATTTCATTAAACAGAACACTGTAGTTTTAAACCATGAGAATTAACCAGGGGTTCCACACTATTTGTCACAGACATTTGTTTGTAAAATGGCATTTACAACCTTCAAAACTGTTGAGTATTTTTCTAATACCGACCTCTTCATTGCGGATTACTTTACAATAGGTATACAGTGGGTTCACTTCAGTTTTTCTCTTTTCTGTTTTTGCATGTGGGATCAACCTTTCCTCCCAGTAAGTTAGAATCAAAAACCAAAGTGAGTGCTCTGTGGAGGAAAAGAAAGGACTTTGAACACATAAGAAAATTGTCAGACTCTCCAAAAAAAGATGGACAAACAGGATAATGTTTGGGTGGTTCTGATCACAACTGCTACTGTGTTAAATCTACATCTATGCAAGAAATTTTCCCAACTTCACACACATCGACAGTCTGCCTTAAAAAGGTTCTTCTAACTCGTTTGAATGGTCACACTACGCCGTATCGTTTTGGGCACAGTCACACACATCCCAGCGCTGCACAGAATTTAGTGTTATATTTCACAAGTTTAAATTTGTTCAACCACAGTGTTGCATAAGGACCCGAATGACCATCAGCTGTCACCGAACGAGCAAAGGCACTAAATGAGCAGCCGAACATAAACGTTTAAAGACTTTATCGCGCCACACTGTGCCACGACAGGTTTAAATACAGTTTTGTAACAGTGTCAGTGCTTTTTAATGCAAAAATATATGGGTTTTCCAAGGAAGAAACATTCTATTTATATGTCCCAAACTGAATTTGTGCTTTTTTTTTGTCTTAGATGAGTGATGTTTTTTTTTTTTTCTACAATAAAGACAGTTTTATTGATCTCAAGTTATTACACTATCTCTGCTGCAGTTTGTTCAGTTTGTTCTCTCTTTCTCTTTCTGTGTGTGTGTGTGTGTGTGTGTGAGATGGAGATTTTGGGGGAGGTATGAAGGTGTCACATGACTCACCAGTACTAATGACGCTGTCGCTTGTTCATCTGCGGCAACCAGGGCCAGGCGACTGTCAGGTCGGGAGGACAAGGGCAAGCGTGACAGAGACAGAAAGAAGAGAGAAAGTCAGGAAACTATCATTAACGTCCATTTCAGTCGATTTAGCTGTCTGTTGTGAAGGATTTTGAGCGTCTAAAGGGGGGAAAACAAAAGTGTGATGACAACAATGATGATGACCCAGGTGGAGACCACTGTGCATTATGACAATGGCTACGAGGATGAGTACATGCTGCAGGAGGAGGAGTGGGACAGGGACATGCTACTGGACCCTGCCTGGGAACAACAGCAGAGGAAAGTAAGTGAAAGGACAGAAAAAAAAGGTTGTTTAAAAATAATAACTACATTTTTAAATTGAATAAACGTATGGATGCAAAATGTGACTCAGAGTTATGCTAGAAGTTCAGATAGTTTATTAGCGTGAGAGTATAGATAATAGTTTGTTTTTTTTGGGAATAATTTGTTTTTATTTGCATTATCAGACCAAAAAAAAAAAAAAAAAAAGTTTTAGACAGCTCTGTTGGGACAAACGTCAAGAAAATAACCACTAAGCGCTCAGCATCCGGTCGAGTTTCAGAATAAAACACCTGGCGGCGAACCTAACTTTTAAATAACATGCGTCTTTTACTGTATATTGAAAGTTAATATAGTATTTTGCTTCTGAAATGATCAGTTTATGTGCGGGGGAAGACTCAAACACACAACCATACCAGCCATCTTTGGCATCACATCACACATACTTTAAAAGTAGTAAAATAAACTATTAATAAACGGCATCGCCTTTAGGCACCTTTTCGGGCTCTGATAACATAGTTTAAGTTCATTTAAAGTGCGAGTTTCAGTTGTAGTCATCTTTATGGTTCTCTAAAATTGGAGCAGGAAGAGCTCATGGTAGTTTTGACGCCCGGCTCGATGAATTAATTGTCAACGCGTAGCTTTATTCTGAAGGACGGCCCCGCTCTGTTTCCGGTCCGGTCTCGGTGCTCGTCCCCGCTGCTCGCTGTCCGGTCCGGGCTTGACGGACGGAGCGCTAACAATAGCTCCGCCGTGCAGCGGCTCTGCAGGCTGCTGCCTCCCGGCTGATACGCGCGGAATGCGAGCTGTCAACAGATGCTGCCGACACATGATGACGCTCTTGGGATTAGAAAGGACGCTGCGTCTAAATTTAACCCCGGGAACCAAAAGGCATTATAGTGGGGTTAATCCGGTGTCCTTGGTGCGGAATGCTTTTGTTTTTAGAAATATTGCTCAGCTCCATATAGCCCCGGCCTCCCACACTGTCAGTTGGTTTTAGGGCTTTAGGAGCTGGCCTGGGCCTTTATCTGCAGCTCTTTGCACAACTGGAGCAAGCCCCCCCCCTTCTCCCCTCCTCACCCATCCCTCCTCCTCCAATGCCCAGAACCTCCTGTGCCCCCCCCCCTCCCTCTCCCTCACCCCTCAGGGATGACAAAACTGTGTATTTGTGGTAACACAAGGCAGCAACACAACACCCCTGGTCCCTACACACACACCAGCTATGTTTACAGTGTTTATCTGTTTTTTGTTTGTTTGTTTGTTTGTTTTTGCTGATTACAATTTGGAGCTGACAAGGGAGATCATTGGTTTTGTTTCTGGGCAAAAGTGACCAGATTTGATAAATGATGGGTGGGCATAGTAAGGATGGTGTAGTGTTTGGCGATGAAAGTGGGTCTGTGATGTACGCCTGCTCAACATTCACAGTCACGGCCATATCGTTTCCCCGAGGCCTTTGTTCGCTCCATCGTGGGCCACTTTTCGTCGCTTTCGTCCAAATAACTCCCCTCCAGTATCCTTACATCTCCTATCTTGCTCAAGCCACGGTGCAGGAGGCTTATTTCAAATCCTGCTAGCGGCTGTGGTAGCTTTCCTTCAGTGGACGTTAATGTGACGGTGTGCTTATGTGGGCACTTTTTAGATCTATTTCCTGAATCGGACAGGTTTATCAAGAAGATTGATGAAACCTTCAGTGCCCGATCATGTTCCTGAGCCCAAGCCTCAAGTCCGAATCCAAGTCTGCGCTGCCAGGGTGCTGTGTGACGTTAAGTGTTATGAATTAAGCAATAAATGTGGCTATATAAGTTATGTTTGAAGTGTATTATTTTCCATCATCCTGGACACACAGCCTCTGACCTACAAAGGCATCAGCCAGTCCACTGACAGGGTTGGTCCTCACTGGACGTGATTCATAAATATTTTTAGCTTTAATCGTCACTGGTCAGTAGTGCCGGAGATGGAGGGAGGCAGGCAGGCGAGAAGGGGAGGGCTCGGAAAGTGGGCAGCAGGGGTCTACGACTGTGGCCGAGTCAAATTTGGAAAACCAGCGGGCCGCGTTTCTTAACAAGGAGGGCAGCAGTTCAATGTCACATACACCCCGGGGACTCACTCGGCGTGGAATGTGATGGCCTTTAGTCTAAAGCCTGTATTATTCTGTTTCTGCACCGGCACCCAGAGGGGAAGCCTGAGAGGCCCGGCTGGACACCCATATACAGCCCTAATGGGTCCAAGGATGTGGGTCAGGCTCAGGGCTGGAAAAAGTGCCAACGTATAAGTCCTAAAAAGATACACTCATGTAGAAGTAGCTCATATAAAACGTGCTACTCCTTAGAAAAATGAACACGTCATATTTGATCTTTTGCTCCTATATCGTAAAGGTTGAATTATTACCTTAACTAAAAATGGTTGATTTAAGTGAAAGTAAAACCAGTTTATGCTTCCATTCTTTCCTAATTAACTCCTAATAGCTCTTTCAAAAAGTAGAAGTACTCAATCATGTCCATTTGTTTGTGTGAAGGTGGAGAACAAAAGAGTAAAAAAGGTTTACATCACTCATTATTGTTTTATACAAAACTAATTGGGCTGCAGTATCGGCTGACCAGCTCACTGATTTAAGCACCTATAAACATAAAATGTCATTTCTAGTTGATGACAGTAGCTTATTTACATGATTCTTTTTCTTGTGTGTAATTGTTGACATGTGATAGATCCACTACCCAACATATCTTTCCAATAATCTCAAATGAAAACGTATGATTATGTCCCTGTCCTCTATCCACGCCTGTCCGTCCTCATACCTTCGCCTTGTAACGAGCATGACCTAGAAGAGCGGCATACCTGCGCCGCGATAAACCTATCTCCTCGCGTCTGTAACCAATCACTGTGAAGTGGCAAGATAGTGACAGAGAGTGACGTCAGGGGAAAACTTGCTCTGCGTCCACGTGACATTTCCGCCCGTGTTGACATGGGTGAGATGTTTTGACGTTTAGTTTTTTTTTCTTCTTTTTCTTTTCCCTCCCCGGTCTCTTATCGTGAGGCACAGCAGAGCGGTCTAATTTTAACACCGTATATCGGTTGGAATGTGCTCTGTGGTTGGCTCGCGGCTTTCATCCCTGTGAACTCTGCTGCTGGCTGCTGAGAGACTTTATAAAAATAGGTGGAGAAAGACAATGATCCTGTCTTAACTTGATTTACAGTATTTCAGTCACCCCACATGGAGCGAGTTTGTTCTGGTCGTTAGCCATGGACCCGCAGGAGGAAAAAGTTGAAATGGGACACTAAATGAGTCACTGAAGGTTAATCTGATAATGTGGTGCTGGTCAAAGAGGTTGACATGGATTGGGTCTTGTAGTGAAGACTCGTTAAGCCGCGAGCTGCCTCAGTTTGTTTAGGTCCACTGCAGAGAGGAACATCCTGTCGATAATGTAATATAGAGGAGACTTGAAATCCATTTTGCCTTTAGGACTTATCGTGCATCAGCAGAGCTGCACAGAAAAAGCAGAAATAACCAAAATGTTACACACTGTTAGTCGATGAACTGACCTCCCTTTTCTGTTAGACCTTCACAGCTTGGTGTAACTCCCACCTGAGGAAAGCTGGTACTCAGATTGAAAATATTGAGGAGGACTTCAGGAATGGACTAAAACTCATGCTGCTTCTGGAGGTTATCTCAGGTTAGATCACTAAAGGAAGACGTCTCTTTTCATGTTTTGTTAACCCATCTCACTGATATATTCTCTGTGATGAGATAAAATGCCCATTATACTCACTGTTGCCAGCATTTTCTTTCACCACAGTAATGTTTATTTTGTGGTTTATTTTGCTTTTAATAGGATTTAATTGCATCACCTTAACTGATTTTTTTTTTTGGTTGTGATCACATACATAGATTACAGATATGACTCCTTTACATGATGCTCTGTTTGCAGGAGAGAGGTTACCCAAGCCAGACAGAGGGAAGATGCGGTTTCATAAGATCGCTAACGTCAACAAAGCGTTAGACTTCATCACAAGCAAAGGAGTGAAACTGGTGTCCATCGGAGCTGAAGGTACCTGAGGCTTTCCTGTGTGTGTGTGTGTGTGTGTGTGTGTGTGTGTGTGTGTGTGTATGTGTGTGTGTGTATATATATATATATATATATATATATCCATCCATCCATCCATCCATCTTCATCCGCTTTATCCGGGACCGGGTCGCGGAGGCAGCAGTCTGAGCAGAGATGCCCAGACTTCCCTCACCCCAGACACTTCCTCCAGCTCTTCCGGGGGGACCCGAGGCGTTCCCAGGCCAGCCGAGAGACATAGTCTCTCCAGCGTGTCCTGGGTCTTCCCCGGGGCCTCCTCCCGGTGGGACATGCCTGGAACACCTCCCTAGGGAGGCGTCCAGGGGGCATCCGAAACAGATGCCCAAGCCACCTCAGCTGACTCCTCTCGATGTGAAGGAGCAGCGGCTCTACTCCGAGCTCCTCCCGAGTGACTGAGCTTCTCACCCTATCTCTAAGGGAGCGCCCAGCCACCCTGCGGAGGAAACTCATTTCGGCCGCTTGTATCCGCGATCTTGTCCTTTCGGTCATTACCCAAAGTTCATGACCATAGGTGAGGTGGGAAGCGTAGATTGACCGGTAAATCGAGAGAGCTTCGCCTTTCGGCTCAACTCCTTCTTCACCCACGACGGTCCGGTACACCGACCGCATAATCTGCGGACGCTGCACCAATCCGCCTGTCAATCTCACGCTCCATCTTTCCCTCACTCGTGAACAAGACCCGAGATACTTGAATACCTTGAGGCAGGTACTCTCCACCCACCCGGAGAGGAGCATGCACGCCACCCTTTTCCGGTCGAGAACCATGGCCTCGGATTTGAAGGTGCTGATTCTCATCCCAGCCGCTTCACACTCGGCTGCAAACCGCTCCAGTACATGCTGAAGGTCCTGGCTTGATGAAGCCAACAGGACAACATCATCCGCAAAAAGCAGAGATGAAATCCTGTGGTTCCCAAACCAGACTCCCTCCGCCCCGGCCCCTGGCTATCTTCGCCTAGAAATCCTGTCCATAAAGATTATGAACAGGACCGGTGACAAAGGGCAGCCCTGCCGGAGTCCAACATGTATGCACTGGGAACAGGATCTGACTTACTACCGGCAATGCGAACCAAGCTCCTGCTCCGGTCGTACAGAGACCGAACAGCCCTTAGCAAAGGCAAGGCCCCGGACCCCATACTCACGGAGCACTCCCCACAGAATACCACGAGGGACACGGTCGAATGCCTTCTCCAGATCCACAAAGCACATGTGGACTGGTTGGGCAAACTCCCATAAACCCTCAAGCACCCTGTGGAGAGTATAGAAGAGCTGGTCCTGGTCCAGTGTTCCACGACCGGGACGAAAACCGCATTGTTCCTCCTGAATCCGAGAGGTCGACTATCGGCCGAATTCTCCTCTCCAGTACCCTGGCGTAGACCTTCCCGGGGAGGCTGAGAAGTGTGATCCCCCTGTAGTTGGAACACACTCTCCGGTCCCCCTTTTTAAAAAGAGGGACCACCACCCCGGTTTGCCACTCCAGAGGCACTGTCCCCAACCTCCATGCAATGTTGCAGAGGCGTGTCAGCCAAGACAGCCCCACAACATCCAGAGACTTGAGGTACTCAGGGCGGATCTCATCCACCCCCGGCGCCTTGCCACCGAGGAGCTTGCACGAACTACCTCAGTGACTTCGGCTCGGGTGATGGGCATTTGAGTCCCCAGCCTCCGCTTCCTCACTGGAAGGCAAGTCGGTGGGATTGAGGAGATCCTCGAAGTATTTCTTCCACCGTCCGACAATGTCCCCAGTCGAGGTCAACAGCTCCCCACCCTGCACTGTAAACAGTGTTGGCAGAGTACTGCTTCCCCCTTCTGAGGCGCCTGGACGGTTTGCCAGAATCTCTTCGAGGCCGACCGATAGTCCTCCTCCATGGCCTCACCGAACTCCTCCCAGACCCGAGTTTTTGCCTCCAGGACCGTCCTGGGCTGCGGCTTGCTTGGCCTGCCTGGTACCCTGTCAACTGCGTCAGGAGTCCCACAGGCCAACATGGCCCGATAGGACTCCTTCTTCAGCCTGACAGCATCCCTTACTTCCGGTGTCCACCACCGGGTTCGGGGGTTGCCGCCACGACAGGCACCAGAGACCTTGCGTCCACAACTTCGAACTGCCGCGTCGACAATGGAGGCAGAGAACATGGTCCACTCGGACTCAATGTCCCCAGCCTCCCTCGGAATCTGTGAGAAGCTCTTCCGGAGGTGGGAGTTGAAGACCTCCCTGACAGAGGGCTCGGCCAGGACGTTCCCAACAGACCCTCACAATACGTTTGGGTCTGCCAGGTCTGTCCAACTTCCTCCTCTGCCAGCGGATCCAACTCACCACCAGGTGGTGATCGGTTGACAGCTCAGCCCCTCTCTTTACCCGAGTGTCCAAGACATACGGCCGGAGATCAGATGAAACGACAACAAAGTCGATCATCGACCTCCGACCTAGGGTGTCCTGGTGCCACGTGCACTGATGGACACCCTTATGCTCAAACATGGTGTTCGTTATGGACACACACTGTGACTAACACAGAAGTCCAATAACAGAACACCGCTCGGGTTCAGATCGGGGAGGCCTGTTCCTCCCGATCACGCCCCTCCAGGTATCACTGTCGCATTGCCCACGTGAGCGTTGAAGTCCCCCAGTAGAACAATGGAATCCCCAGTCGGAGCACTATCAAGTACCCCTCCCAGGGACTCCAAGAAGGCCGGGTACTCTGTACTGCTGTTCGGCCCGTATGCACAAACAACAGCAAGAGACCTATCCCCAACCCGAAGGCGCAGGGAAGCGACCTCTCTCGTTCACCGGGGTGAACTCCAACACATGGCTGCTGAGCTGGGGAGCTATAAGCAAGCCCACACCAGCCTGCCGCCGCTCACCCTGGGCAACTCCAGAGTAGTGGAGGGTCCAGCCCCTCTCAAGGAGCTGGGTTCCAGAGCCCAAGCTATGCGTGGAGGTGAGCCCGACTATCTCTAGCCGGTACCTCTCAACCTCCCGCACAAGCTCAGGCTCCTTCCCCCCCAGCGAGGTGACATTCCATGTCCCTATTGCCAGAGTTTTGGTCCAGGGATTGGGTCGTCGAGGCCCCCTGCGCCACGACTGCTACCCAAACCACATTGCACCGGCCCCTCATGGACCTTCCTGCGGGTGGTGAGCCTACTGGAAGGCGGGCCCACGTCGCCATTTCGGGCTGAGCCCGGCCGGGTCCCGTGGGCAAAGACCCGGCCACCAGGCGCGCCAGCTGCTGAGCCCCCAACCCCAGGCCTGGCTCCAGGGTGGGGCCCCGTAACGCCAATCCGGGCGGCGTAACGTGGTCCTTGTTCTTCTTTTATCCATGGTGGGCTTGTGAACCGCTCTTAGTCTGGCCCATCACCTAGGACCTGTTTGCCATGGGAGACCCTACCAGGGGCGTAATGCCCCTCGACAACATAGCTCCTAGGATCATTCGGGCACACAAACCCCTCCACCACAGTAAGGGTGGCGGTTCAAGGAGGGATATATATATATATATATATATATATATATATATATATATATATATATACTGCAGACCATTGGGTGTCCACTATGAACTAAGAAGCATAGAATGAGGAAGCTGATTTTTATCATTAACTCTTGGTCAAACTGATTGTAACAGGTTGTTTGCCTTTCAGAGATTGTGGACGGGAATGTAAAGATGACTCTTGGAATGATCTGGACTATCATCCTCCGCTTCGCCATTCAGGACATTTCTGTGGAAGGTGAGACAATAAAACCCAAAGATATGGTCATTTTTCTCAAGACATAAGTAACATAAATGACATAAGACGTAAATGTGGGAGTTTTAGAAGCCAAAGCAATCTGTGCAGTGAATCCGCTTTCCCCTCAGAAACATCCGCCAAGGAAGGTCTTCTCCTGTGGTGTCAGAGAAAGACTGCCCCCTACAGGAATGTCAATGTCCAAAACTTCCATGTCAGGTAAGTGCTCAACTCTGCATCTACTGTTCAGTCTTAAATGCTGTTTGTGTCATTGACACATCCAGGTTGTTTTTCTATACAGTCAAGTAAAGGCTGATAAATGTCAGCGCATATTCCAAAATATTATTTATTGGATTTATTATTTATTGGGCATACAAGGCAATTTATCACAGCAGTGCAGTACAGTAATATGTTTGTAGAGTGAATAAGTTCTTTTGACTTCATTATGTCAGTACTGAGTTCCCGTTTCAACAATACAAAGTGTGCACATGTGGAACTGGACCCCAGCGGCTTCTCCTCTGAGTCAAGTTAGTATGTCACCTGTTTGAACTGACGTGTTTGGTTCTCTCTGCTCGTCGGCCGGTGAAGCTGGAAGGATGGCCTGGCCTTCTGCGCCCTGATTCATAGACACAGACCCGACCTCCTCGACTACTCTAAGCTCAACAAGGTGTCGTGTGGTTTCGCTTGTAACCAGGATGCTGTGCCTCAGCCCCCACCCCCCCACCCACCCAAACACTAACAGACTGATCTCCACAGAATTAACACTCCTGTCGTGTCACAGTGTGAACTGATGGCAACAAATATGCGCCAATCACAGTAACGGCACTTTGAGCTGCTTTTGGTGATGCTAACTTATGTCGTGTGGAGAACTAGTCTATATTTACAGGAGGTGGACGTCATCTTTTGTGGCAGTGTTAGAAGCAGAGGTGATTAAATTAGAGTTTGTTGGGATCCATTTAGAAATATGTGGCACTTCACAGGACCAGCTTCCTTTTGTTTACTATGTAAATTATTTGAAGTGAATTAAGGTGGATGCCTTAATGTTTTCTGTAGATAAGCACTGTGTTATTTGGCTAATGGATATAATCGTTCTTTAATCTATGGATGTGTTTCTTCTTGGCCACAGAATGTTTTTATCCTAAGTGCATTCATTTAGTCTCACCTCATGCTTCATTAACTGAAGCGGTTTACTTGCTACAAAATTTCAGCATAATTACCATGAAAGAGACTGTTGCTTCAGTTATTTGAGCACCCCACTGTGTCCATTACAGTATTGGGTTTAATGATGGAGGGTACGTGGCCTTTCTTCCTGAGGTGGTAAATATCCACGCAGAGGCATTTCTGCCTTCAAATAGTGACAAATGAATGCAGAATTTGGCTTTTGTCATCCGGTATATCTGTGTGTGCATACTACCTGAGCTTAAGTGTTTTTCAGGGCAAACAAATCCACGGTTCATTTAAATGTTGTGGGTATAATGGACTGCCAGGAGTGTCTGTGTTTTTTGTATAAACAGGTGAGGGCCTCAGTGAGCCGGGCTGCGTATTTGGACAGCTCGAGAGCACAGCTGACAGCCCTCCTGAAGAGAAGTAAAAGGCACCCTGTCCTCTCTTGCCAAGGCCAATATATAAAAACAGCAAGTTTTCTTTTTAAGTTTAAACAGACCATAGAGATTTGTCTTTAAGGTTTTATACCGATCTGATCCAATGAATGCCTGAAGCATATATTGCAAATAAATTTATCATGAGCTAAAAAGATTCAACCTTGTATTCATGAGAAATTTACCTTGGCCAAATTTGGCCTGATGCTGTGTATGTATAGTGGGGGAACACCATGGCTGCTTAAGAGGAGTGACATTTTCATCTGTTTTGGAAACAAGGGCACTCACTTTTCAGCGCACAACTCATTGCTCTCACTTGGAGCTGACCCTGAATAGACACAGAAACATGATCCTAGTCCCTGCAGAGCTCAGGCTTAGCTTTACCTCTGCTATTGTCACGTAGTGTTCCCCAGTTAGAGTCCGCCGGCCCTTATGAAAGCCAGGAAGATGTCTGTGAAGTGGCTACTGTGATTTTCACAACACACACACACACAATCTACCACATCTATCTCTCTCCACTGCTTCTTTTCACTCCTTCAGTCTCTTTGACATACATATTCACAGTCACACCTCGACTTTTCAGTTCTGCTCATGCTGCCAGGAGACAGTTGCTCCGGGCAGCTGTTGAGTCTGGCTCCAGGTGAGCGTGGTCGTTAAACTTGCAGCATTACAGCCGACTGAGACAGCTCCGGTCAGGAAGCGCGCACACACAGAGGCCTTCGGGGGTATCCTTCTGTCTGTCCACCATCCCGTCATCAATTTAGCACCCTATCTGTCCGTCTATCTGTCCTGCACTGGATCTGTGAGCAGCTGGCCCTGTCATGTAGTGTGCCAGCCCCCAGCCCCCTACCATTATGGAACAGCGGTACAGAGATAGGGACAATAGCAGCAGCATGATAGCATGATCCCTTTACCCCACCGGACTCACTCACCTCACTGACTGTCCCATTAGCAGGGAAGGGTTCACCGTCAGCTGTTGGCTTAATGCACTACTCCCACTCTGTTAAAACACTTGGTTTCTCCTGTCTGAGACCTTTTTTGTGTCAAACGCCAATTGACAATGATTTTTAAATGTGATCAACTGCTTCATTGAAAAATAGTCAATAATTGTAATAATGATTTGATTGAATTTGACAAATTTGCATCAGATTATTTAGTTTGATCGAACTCCAGTAATCAACATGTGAAGCTCATAATAAACATTCAGTTCTTTTGAAAACTAAAAAACCTATAAAGCCAGTTTGAGATTTCTCTGCTGCAGCTCTTTCAAATATAAATGTAGTGTCATTAAATGAGTGTACATGTAGAAGAGGTGATCAGGGAGTGCGGTGTGTGCACCATAGCATGGGGGTCAGCGCAGTGGCATGTTAAGTCCAGCATTGCTGTTCCGTGATGTAGAGCTGTGTTTCCTTATTTAGGATGATCCTCTGGGGAACCTGAACCTGGCTTTCGAAATAGCCGAGAAACACCTGGACATTCCCAAAATGCTGGACGCAGAAGGTAATGTTTTTCTGAATAGATGTGCCCAGCATGAGTTTTCGTATGAAGATATTTTCACTTTCTCCTATGCTGTTCTTCGAAATAAGTGTTTGCACTGTGAACCTCACTGTGTGTGTGTGAGGATATTTGGTCTGCTGCTCTCTTTCAATCAAAGTTGACCTCAGCTTAAAATTGATCTGGAGCTTCTGTCTCCTTCCATTCTCCAACTTGTCTCTTTTTTTTTTTTCTTCCTTTCTGACACCTTGACTTTTCCTCCCTCTCTGTGCCATAGATATTATCAACACCCCCAAGCCCGATGAAAGAGCTATCATGACCTACGTGTCCTGCTTTTACCATGCTTTTGCTGGAGCTGAGCAGGTATAATGGTTGAACCTATCGCTTTACCAATATCTATTTTAGGTCGGGATAGCTATCCATCTCATGTCAATATGTATGTAAATCAGGCGCATAAATCTGTTGTGAGTTTGATTTTGACATTTTAAACAACAAATGTATCATGATGGATGATGAAGATGAGGATCACTGGGAGCGTGCGCTGCTGCTTTACTTTGCTTATATATTCACATTATTATTGTGCCCTGTGCTCTCAGGCAGAGACGGCTGCCAACAGGATCTGTAAGGTGCTCGGTGTGAACCAGGAGAACGAGAAAATGATGGAGGAGTACGAGAGACTGGCAAGTGAGGTAAAGGCTTGATTTGAAGATGTTCTAAGATGATGACATTTTGTGTAATGATACCTTTGATATTTTCAAAGCAAAAATTCAGCAATACTGAGTGGAGAATACACAGCTGCCTATTACATAAAAGTAGTTCAAAGTAACAGTACAGACTTCAGCTTGGAATAAAAAATATCTTTCTTTCCTCCACTTATGTACCCATTGCTACAATAACTCGAGACCCATCTGCTGAAAAAATGAATAATTCATCAGTCTCCCTGACACGATGCTATCTTAACATGGAACTCTCTTGCCTCTCCACTCATTCCCCTGTTGTCCTTGTGTCTCCCAGCTGCTGGAGTGGATCCGCCGCACCACTCCCTGGCTGGAGAACCGGACCCCAGAGAAGACCATGGCGGAGATGCAGAGGAAGCTGGAGGACTTCAGGGACTACAGGCGCCAGCACAAGCCCCCGAAGGTGCAGGAGAAGTGCCAGCTGGAAATTAACTTCAACACCCTGCAAACCAAGCTGCGCATCAGCAACCGCCCTGCGTTCATGCCCTCTGAGGGGAAGATGGTATCTGTAAGTCAAACTCATCCGTTATAGGTTCAATTTTACACTTCTGAGGGTGTAACAGGTTTTGATAGTCTACCAATAGAGATTTGTTTTACACTCTTTATCACATTTTCTTTTTTTGCCTGCCAGGGTAGAATCAGATCAAAACATCTTAAGGGAGTATGTCTAAACTGTGATTTTTCTTTTTCATTGTGTGCACAGGACATAGCCAGTGCGTGGCAGGGCCTGGAGCAGGCAGAGAAAGGCTACGAGGAGTGGCTCCTTACAGAGATCCGTAGGTTGGAGAGACTGGACCACCTGGCTGAAAAGTTTCGCCAAAAAGCCACCAACCATGAGAACTGGGCCAGCGGTCAGTCGTAGTTTTTCAGCTGTCTGCACACTTTCTTTTCCATTTATCTCTCCCTGCTACAGTGTGTGTCTACAGGTCTGCATGTTTATCTGTTTGCTTGTCAGCTCCGTGTTTATCCTCAGGCATCTGTATTCCTGCTTCTCTGCCTGCTTTTCAGTGTGTTCAAGTGTTTCCTTTAACCCTGGGGTTTGTTTAAACTTGTCCCTAATGAGATTTGATTGAAGGTTTTCGAGTCTGTCCAAAGCAATCAGCCTGTAGTGGACTGTTACAGGTAATTTCCTTCATCCGCACTGGCCAAACAAGGTCTGTGTTTGGAGCTAACCTACTAATCATCTTGTTGTTTCTCTCTCTTACCTCACCTCCCTCTCTCTCTTTCCACATGTGTGATATTCAGGTAAAGAACTGATCCTCTCCCAGAAGGACTACGAAACATGCACCCTGACAGAAATCAAAGCGCTGCTTCGAAAACACGAGGCCTTCGAGAGCGACTTGGCAGCTCACCAGGACAGAGTGGAGCAGATTGCCGCCATTGCACAGGAGCTAAAGTACGCACTCCCTTCAGCAGACGTTCGCAGTCATGTGTCATGGAGGCCCGGGAGTATGTTTTCACTCCTGTCAAACACAAACACAGTGGAAGATTGTGGGGGGATTAATATCAAAATCAATTCATGCAGTCTTGTTGTCTGTTTCAGTCTTGTAAATAATTTTATAGCATTTTGGCTTTAACCTCAACAGATTCCCAAACATCTGTTCTCTTTTTGTTCACATTTTAGAGGTGGAAGGAAAAAAGGTGTTAGACAAGTACCACAGAAAATAATTTGGAGCAATATAAACTCACTCTCTAAAGTGGGATTTGCATGTAAGATTATTGTGAACCACTTTGGGAAAAAAAAGTATTAATGAAAATTGCTCACACTTGTCAGTTCAGTGCCAGTCACCACAGTGTGTCTCAGTAGAAGGGGGTGTGGTTAACGGGCATCCTGACATTTTCAATCAGCAGTCAATGATGAACACCTGTCCGTCGGTACCTTCTCAGTCTGGGATTGGCTCCATCAGATTTCCTCTTTCGTATTTAACCAGTGCTCTGAATGAGGAGGATAACATTTCAGCTGATGAGCAAAATGGCTACTTGGCTTCCTGCATGGTATGTGATGGTTGACTGTTTGTTTTCCTTTGTTTATTTTCTATTCACAGCTGGTTTATTTTGCTCAAGTTTTTGACCCTGCTGTTTTCTTTCACAGTCAGTTGCTCCTTGTTGCATTGTTAAGCTGGAATGTCCATTGCTTTCCTGCTAAAAACGGTGAGTCTATTACTTCACTGAGACTATAAATGTACTTGGAAAGTGTTACAGACTCTCAATGGCTGCTATATTTCTTAACTTTTAAAAATTGTTACCTCCCCCTCCCATAGGCTGGAGCCAGCGTGATCCTAATGAGGGCAGTTTCACTAACATGGAGGCGTCTCCTGGCCTCTATTATAGTTCATCCCAGAGTGCTCCTACTCAGCCTTCCAGTGTTGGTTACTCTGTTGACTTATTACTGTATGAGCCGGTGATTAAAGGAGTGTATTCAAGTCCTCAAACCTATCCGGCAAGCTCCAGCTCTGCTCAGGACATGTCCAGTATGGCCCCATTGGGTTCTGGTTGGGGTTCTGGTGAAGACTCTTCAATATATCCACCCATGCCCGATGCCCTTCCCCCTTCACCTTTCCTTCAGACAGGTGAGCTCGCTCACTACGAAGGGACCATCGAGCATGGTGATTCCCAAAGGGAAACTGAAGAGCTAAACTCTATCCCGCCACCGCCAGCTCCTCTCCCGTATCCAGAACCTGCTTTCCAGGCTGGTGAGTTGAGCTATTATTCGGCCATCTCTGAGCATAGGAATGCGGAGAGGGAAACCGAAGAACAAGGCTTCATTCCCCCATCTCCCTACACCTCAGCTCCACAAACAGATGAAGGGTTGTCGGCTACTTCCACATCTGGAGAAGGCCCGGAGCAGCTGGTTTCCGAAGGACCAAGGGCAATGGAGTCAGGTCTACATCACCTCTTGACTGGTCAGTTTCCTTCTGGCACTCTATCTCACTCCAAGTCTGATTAAGAGACTGGCAGAGACCACTGGAGTGAAGTCCATTATGGGAGATACTACTACCCTTAACAGCCAGTCGTCCCACTCAGACCCAGGATGTTCCCAGTGATGGACTTGTGCAGCAGCCCCAGGAACGAACCAAGATTTAACCAGCACTGGATCTCAAACCAACTTGATGCAGATCAGAGTGAAGCATTTTTCATAGTACTGCAGTTAACTGAAATGTGTATCAATTGTCTGTCCAAGTTGCTTGTTCTGAAATTTGATTAAAAAGCTAAATGAACCACCAAATTTTCTTGTGTTGATCAACCATGGCGCTCTAAATTTTAAAGGGGGGGCTTGAGGGAACAGAACTTCAGGTACTTAAACTTTAAAATCGAATCAAGCATTGGTATAGTTATGTAAATGTGCTAGATGCATACTGGTAAGTGCTGTAAATGGTAGCAACTGCAAACAGCTGTCTGTTGCAGTGTCTAAACGTAAGACAATTGTGACTCATTTAGACTAGACTGAACTTGGAGCCTATGGTCAAAAAAAAAATTTTTTTTTAAATTTGTCTTTCTACCAACAATAAGACTTACTGGGTCTGCTCAGGCCCCTTAAAAAATATATATATATATAATATCTATTTGAGCATGTAGCTGGATTTATACAGGTGGCTTGATCTCTTCTAAAAATCTGGGATGACTGTGCCAATTTTGTTTTATACTTTGCAGTTTTTTGCAGTTTCGGTCCTAAATGATCAGACCTCTGGTGTGAAAACATTTTGCCACCATGGTGGAGTCTGGCTCAATTGCTGCTTTTTACACTCTAAGCTATCAGTGGCTTTTCTGTAAAGGCACCTAAATGTTTGAGGAACACTAAAGCTCATTTCCACAACTGAAACAAACCACAGTACGTACTTTTTTTTTTTTTTTTTTTTTCCCCAGTGAGCTGGATTACCACGACGTGGCTGCTGTGAACCAACGCTGCCAGAGCATCTGTGACTTGTGGGATAAACTGGGAACCCTGACTCAGAAGAGGAGAGAGGCATTGGAGGTGAGGGAAACATTTAAGGCTGATCACAAATATGACAGTAAATGACAGTGTGGATTAATGACTAAAAGCAGGTAAAAAGCATTCATATTTTTGACCAGTTTTTTTTTAAAGTGTTTTTTTTTCATTGTAGCTAATGAGTTTCTAAACCTATAAGTATTATGTCTTTGCATATGTAAAAATACATTTTCAAGTCTCCACAAGAGTGCACTAATGTTCCACATGGACTACAATAGATACAAGATGAAGTTGCGTCCAAGACCAACTTAATCAAAATGTCACTGTAAGCATATTTAGGCATCTGTCAGTGACATCTGAACAGTGAAGACACTGCTGATTGATGAGGAGAGATAATTGGATCCCCTCTAAAATCCCTGACCCAGATAGGGTGGTTAGAAATGGGAGGGTGAAGGGGATAAAGGAGAAATAGATATGAGTCCTGTCCAGGAAGTGACTGGCTGAAAGCCCACTAGCCACTTCCTCTGATCCGTGCTGGCCATTCCAGACCTGCAAATGTGTGAAGGCCCAGGAAGAGGGCCAAGGATTAAGTCTGAATGACAGGGACAGGGGTGTGTTTTCTGTTTGTTTCCCACTCCCCAACACTGCCTTCTCAGGGGAGGGAGACAGTCAGGAACAACCAAGCCAGATCAGGGGGGTTAACAAGGCCATGGCAATGTTATGCGCCCTGGGATTAGTCATCAAAACAGGTGAGGGGATGTTTGTTTTGGGATTTTCGTGAGATATGAAGACGACAACTCCTATGTTCAGAGTATAACATAATGCTGTTAGAGGTTGGATATTATGGGTTTTTCAGGATTTAAAAATACACAGCAGATATGCGATGTCTTGTAATCCCCTCAGCGGACAGATAAGCTGCTGGAGACTATTGATCAGTTGTTCCTGGAGTTTGCCAAGAGGTCAGCTCCTTTCAACAACTGGATGGAAGGAGCCATGGAGGATCTGCAGGACATGTTTATAGTGCACACTACTGAAGAGGTCCAGGTAGGCTGGTCCACTGCACATTGACTTTTATGTGTGAGATTCTACCTTCATTTCACACTATTGCTGCTGTGTGATTAATATATAATATATACATACTACATAATGTAACTCTGTCATACCCAATAGAAAACCACATAATGCTATCAACCTTGACAAAATTGAAATTTTAATAAAATTTCAGGACTCCCCTTTTCCCGTTCCAGAGTCTAATCGCAGCTCACGAGCAGTTCAAAGCTACTCTACCCGAGGCAGATGCAGAGAGACAGGCCATCATGGGAATCCACAATGAGGTGCTGAAAATTTCCCAGAGCTACGGGATCAAGGCCAACATTATCAACCCCTACAGCACCATCACAATTGAAGAGCTTCTCAACAAGTGGGAAAAGGTAGCTACAGCTTTAAAACTCACTTACACACTCACATAAGCGAGGAATGTAGTCATTACTTAGATAGTGGCAGTCTGGCCATATAAAAGTGTTAATTATGAAAAAGGAGCAAGTAGTGTAGTGTCTACATTTCCCTGATGTGGAGTGCTGCTCTAATGTTATCACTGAGTCAAAGGACTGAGTAGTAAAGATCTAAAGCACATTATCTATATATCCTGTTTTAATTTTGTTAAACGTTAATGGGTCTCTGCGGGAGGAGCCGTAGTCTCACAATTACAAACAAGCTCTGTGTGTGTTTTCTAGGTGAAGAAGCTGGTTCCTCAGAGAGATGGTGCCCTCCAGGAGGAGATGGCACGCCAGCATGCCCATGAAAGGCTGAGACGGCAGTTTGCTGCCCAGGCTAATCTGATTGGGCCCTGGATACAGGCCAGGATGGAGGTTAGACATACAGGCTTCATAAGCAATTTGACAGTTATCTCCATCTAATCAAATAAAGACCTAAAATGGAGGATAATTATATTCAAATGCATCATACATAAGGAAGGTACAGTGGTGGTGGCTCTCCTGATAATGATGATAATTGAATAATGCCAAATATTATTACAACAGACATATATCTCTCCTCATCAAATGCTATATGTCCTGACAGAATTTACTCCTAGCCACAGGTAAATGACTCCCTGCTGTATGCGTGAGCAGAACGTCTGATCTTTGGAGCAGCATTGCATGATCTAAATTGGTCCAAATATTAAGTTGACCTTGTTGCATTGTGTTCACCTAACAGGAAATTGGGCGCTGCTCTCTGGAGATAGGAGGCACCCTGGAGGACCAGATGACCCAGCTGAAGCAATTTGAGCACGTCACTGTTGCTTACAAGCCCAACATTGATAAGTTGGAGGGAGACCACCAGCTGATCCAAGAGTCACTGGTGTTCGATAACAAACACACCAACTACACTATGGAGGTACGGAGGACTGTGCACATGCATGGACATGAACTGTGCACTGTTTGCAAACACACGTGTGCTGTTGCATTAATACATCAGCTCTGCATGGATTCTGAAATTCAGATATGTGCAAATAGATATAGACACACTGATATCAATTTTTAAACCTTAAGTATGAATTGAACTGCTCCAGGTGGCTCTTCTTTTGTTAACACGCCTGCTCTTTTGCTGCACTGACAGCATATCCGTGTTGGGTGGGAGCTGCTCCTCACGACCATCGCCCGAACCATCAATGAGATTGAGACCCAGATCCTGACCCGGGACGCCAAAGGCATCAGCCAGCAGCAGATGAATGAGTTCAGATCCTCTTTCAACCATTTTGACAGGGTACAGCTCTCTACCAGTCTCACATCACTTTTTCTTTGTTCCCATCTGAGTGACTGATCTAAAGAAATCTGTGCGATTCAGAAGCAGAGCACAGGGTGATGGCAGCCTCGAATTTAGAGGTGGTCATGTAACTGTGTGTGCTGTGACCCAAATGTCCTCCCTAGACACATGTTTGTTTGGTGTCAGTCTGTAGAATTCATCTAACTTCAACACAGAAGTGGCAAAATATTTCTTTGTACTGATGTACTGATAAGTCTGTTTTGTGTCTGTGTATAAAACTTCCATGTGCACTGTTGTAGTGTTTGCATACAAGTACGTGCGTGATGTTAGTGTCTTCTTTCATGAGTTTTTAAGCTCTTCAACCTCCTTTTTCATGAAATCTTGAGCATCTATAACGTATCACAGATACCAAGATTAGGTTCTTAAAGCTGAAAGCATTCCTCCAGTTATTTATCTTATCATAGAGCGAAACAGATGTGTAAAGTTTAAAAACACTGCACATCGCATATGTCTTCAGGATTTAGTCTTACAATATTGCTCTCATGTTTAATGCTATATTGACCGGCACCTTGGATATTGTATACGACGCACTTGGCGTGTACCTCTGTCATGCCTCAGTCTTTTCTGTAATCTCCCTCTGACTCTGCTCTCCTCATTTCCTGCACGGTGAACCTGAAATTTGGCCTCCGGCTGTAGAAGAAGAATGGAGCAATGGACACAGACGACTTCAGAGCCTGCCTCATCTCCATGGGTTATGACCTGGTATGATCAATCACTTGCTCTTGCGTGTTTTTGCTCTCTGTATTTTACACACAACTCTTTTCCTTCTCCATCCGTGCCTTTTTGACAGGGAGAGGTGGAGTTTGCCCGTATAATGATGCTGGTGGACCCCAACGCCACTGGAATCGTCTCTTTCCAGTCGTTCATTGATTTCATGACCAGAGAGACTGCCGACACAGACACCGCCGAGCAGGTTGTGGCGTCCTTCCGGATCCTGGCAACTGACAAGGTATGTGTGTTAGTGTGGCTTACTGGCATATGAGCTGATATTCTTAGCCAACACTAATCTATTCTATTCCCGTCATTATGTCCAAGTATTTGCCATTTGATTGATTTTATTATCTACAGTTTTGTTCATGAGCTTAAAATGGAGAAGAGGGGGTGGGGAAGGAGCATTAGCGTTAATCTTTACGGGAAACATGTCTGAAACGCATTTTCTTTCCACCACCGCAGCCTTACATACTAGTGGAGGAGCTGAGGAGAGAACTTCCCCCTGAACAAGCAGAGTATTGTATCATGAGGATGCCGCCTTACTCCGGCCCTGGGGCGCCACCCGGGGCACTGGACTACACAGCCTTCTCCACTGCCCTCTACGGGGAGAGCGACCTTTAACCAACTAGAAAAGCTTTCATCCAACGACCTAACCGACCCCCCCGCCCTCTTTGCTCTCTATCTTTTAATGAATTTAAGGAATCTATAAGAAAGTTGGATCAAATATGTTGAATGAAATGTGTTTGTGACCATACCAAATTTTTGCTTATTAGTTTTCTGATGCTTTAGACTGTCCACAATCATGCTGAGCATACATCTTGGTACTCTGGGATAAAAGATGCCCCTCCCACCCCGCTGACCCCCCAAAACAAATAGAAACAAAACATTGCACAACTTATCTTGCGTTTTATGGTATTTGTGCAGAAAATAGTTCTGTAATATGGCAACAGGATCAGTTGAAGAAATGAGACATGGAAGTCCTGTTTGGTCCAGCAGTGTCATGTATTGTTTTCATGTTTCCTCTCAGTGCCTTTTTGTTTTGGCAATACAATCTTCTGATAAGGGATTTTGGGCGATTTACACTTTGCAAAAGCAATTTTGGACCTATTGCCATCTGACAATAAACAGTGTAGAAAATGGGTTCCCAAAAGTACATAAATATAAAGTACAAACAGAAGAAAAGCAGGAAACCACGTGCATGCAAAAGTATGCAGTTGTTTAAAGGCAGAGAAAACAGACGACTAAATGTGCAGTATTCATGAGGAGTGTGTTATAAGAAGACATTTTCTCAGGCAGAAGTAAAATGCTGTTGCTTACATATACCTAGAAAGGAAATAAGTAACAAATGAAACACTACATGTCAAGACCTCATTGAGTCTATGAGATAAGGCCGTTGTTTAATATTTAATTTTCTGTTTTGTTTTTTGGCTGCCAAAGTTGTTATGCTGTCATTCTTCTCTCTCTCCACAACTATTTCAAGGCTTGTTCCTCCTGCTCGAGGAAGTTTTGGCTCAGAAAGCATCACTTATGTAAACTCCACATTTAGCCATCTCTGTGTTGACGGCCTTTAATGTCTGTGCTGACTAAATGTTTACCTTTGTAAGTAAAGTTGTTTCCAGTATTCTTTTGTTGACACATTTTGAGATCCATTGTTAGATTATATATGCTGATTCCTGATTTGTCCTCTACTCATGTTCTGTACCATTTAAGCAAAAAAATAAGAAATAGCAGTTAATAAATTCCCATACTGTTATAAACAAATACAATATCTTAATATACAGTTAGCGCCAATGATTTAACCAAAATGTGATGGTTATGTACTTGGTTATAATACTTGTAAGCAAGCTCTATGCAAATGGCTTTCTGCTAAAGCAATCTTTATGTAATGCTCTTAATGAAAAGAAATGACAAATCAAACATCTTCGTTCTTGATTTCACACCCAGTGGCAATCTGTGAACCGTGCGCGAGTGCTAAAACACTGTGGAAGTAATGGATTTTTCTGTGAAGAGGATCATCGGCCACTTCACGCAAACTGAACACAAGGCACTGGAGCACGCTTTTCATTTAATACCCTATTTAGATGCAGGCAATCCCCTTTAAGAGAAAAGTTGATTTTTACTGTAACAAATGAACGTTGCCTGAGACACAACTCATCTGTACAGGCGCAAGAGATGTTCTCATTTTTTGTGAAATCTCTAATTTGTTGTATTTTGGAGGGGAAATTAAGATACTCAGGCAGCGCTGACACCTTGAAGACATTTGCTGGCTCTGTTAACAAATTCAGTGAGTCAAACATTGTATTTGAGGGTAATAGAATAATTAAATAAACTGTTTGTGACTGATTAAAACATGCATCTTGGCCTTATAAATCATTGCTTGTGCTATGTCTGTCATTTTCATTTTGTCACCATATTGGATGATGCTGAAAGCTGCAATCAACATGTGAAGTACCTGGAACCGGCTGTCATATCCAAACTGAGTGCAAGCTCTTTTAATGCAACAGCTAACATTAAACAACTTATTCTGAGTTTGTGATCCGACTCATGCTGATCATTTGCGCTGGCAAAATTAGCAAGATAAAAGGCCTGAACTTTTTGACTTCATAGAAATGTGTCAACTGCGATGTCATTCTCAAATGTTGCAATTTATTCTTCACTCCACTGTATGAAACTGTTAGATGGAAAGTAAGTGTTAATGATTCAGTATTATGGAGTATTGTCACCTTGGGGTGGCATTACAGAACAGGTCAGTGAATCACAAAAGACTTTTCAAGGAGCATGAATGTGGTCAGCAAATGTCAGAGCCATCAACTTATTACATTATGCAACATCTTCTGCGGTCATGTAACCAAAATGAACAGGGTTGCACTGGGGAAAATGAAGGCTTCAGTGAATTTTAGTGTAGCTGGCCCATTAAATTTAGACAGATTTTGTGTACGAGTGGAGTTTTTGTCGTGTTAGTGCGCTTGAGAAAATGTTAGTGCGCTTGAGAAAAATCTGGGGGTCAGCAGAGATGTTGGTATTCATCCCCTGGGCACCATGAATATCCTAAGCAAATTTCCTGGAACTCCATTTGTTAGTATTTTAAATACAAAAGGGACTAAAGCATTATCAAGTTAATATTTTTTGCCAGGTAATCTCAGGAGGAACGTTGTGCGCGCATTCAAATCAAACAAAATTACCCCCAGAAGATCTTGATCATTCAAAGCAAATTTCAATAATGCATCTTTTTTCCCCCTAATAACTTCCAAGATGTTTCCTGGAAGAATTGGGTAATTTTGTGCTACTTATGGGGAAAACTGAGACAGTATGAGAAAAAGCTCACTGATGATTCATCACAAGTGTCACCCAGTATTTTTAGTCACAAAACAGCACAACTAAACAACAACTGAAGATTCAACTCATATGAAGTTTTCAAGCGATAAATGAAAAGGGAATGATTATTCATTTGGGTAAATTTAGTGGTTCTTTAATGGACATTACTTGTGCTTTAAAGGAAACTTCCTAATAAATTATTAGGAAATTATGAAACCATAAAATAAAGCAGCAATAAAGCAAACAGATGGGATTTTTTTGGTCAGTGAGGGAAAAAATAAATCAATAAAAATAGAGATATTTTGCCACACTAAATATCCATTGACATAAATATCAGTCTGAAATTGGGCACTCTGCCTAATATAATGTGTACTTTTGATTTTGGTAAAGTATATTTTGATGCTTATACTTTAGTACTTTTACTTTTATTTTGAATTTCACTTGTATTTTACTTTTTATTATATCTTAGAGTACTTCTTACCAGCACTGACACAAATATTTTTTTTAAAAGTAGACTCCAAAGTTGAGTGTTCATCCCAAAGGAGTCCTTCAATGGTTTGGAGAAATTTCAAATGATAAAGGCCCAGGAAGGGTTTAAGGTTTTATCAGGAGGTTGTAGAAGTTTATATTTTGCAGGTTGGACTTTCATCCTATTCAGGTAAAGAGAAAGTACTCTTCTGAGAGTCTGTGATATTTACAGATCATAGATATCTTGTGGGCTGAAGTTAGCATGAGTGGATGGTGACATCTTAAATTTGAAACATAAAGTGCTCCCACCACAACAGCCATTGTAAAACAAGATGGAGGCCCTGCCTGATCTCAACAGCCGTCCCCGCCCACGCATTATCACCTTCTCCCTCCTGCCTCCTACCAATGCTCCTCTTCAGTGCCGCAAATATTCCCCAAGTCTGTCTGATGTGGCTCGTTTGGTTAAAACAATGCCTGACACCAGAGAGGGAGACGATGAAGTCCAGTTTCTTCGAATGGTGAGTCGGCCATGTTTCAAACTTGTTAAATGAATGTTGGTCAAGCCAGAAAGGCCAAGGTAACATGGCTACCTCCAGAGGTGTGAATGATTAAACTAGTAGAGTAATAATATACATCTTTGGAAAGAAGGCACTACTTTAGATTTTTCTTTTAAAACAGATTAATTCATATTTGAAATGTAAAACTTTGTGTAACCTTTGAGTCTAACTTTTGTGTCTAAGCGTATAAAAAGTATCTGTGTCCATCTCCATGTTTGCTGAATTTTTACAGGCTGAATAACTCAAACTATTTTGTTTGACTTACCTCAACTTCAGTGGCGTTGTGTTTCATTCTTTGATCACATCAGTTTTTATATTTGCTATTTCAGTTTAATATCACTCAGCATCATCCTATCAAAATAAAGTCTGAACTTTTAATGAATGGCTCAAGGATGTCAATTAAAAGGTGTTTATTTTATGTACTTCTTATTAAAATCATATACTATAATTAAAAAAAAGCATAACAAACTTTGATTTACAAGTATAATGCACTGCTCACAACTGCATTTTTGCTATCGTCATTATTTTGCTCTTTGAGTTTAGTCACTGACAATAAAGGAAGACCACATATGCCTTTTTTCACCCTCACTGCAGGAGGCTATCATTGTCCCCTAGTTGTAAGTTGTCTCACAGCTTGTTATCTTTGCCCCCTGATAAGAGCATGTCACAGGGAGAGTGGTGTGGATATGAGAAAAACACTCACGCAGGCAGCGATGCAGATGGTTACGGAACCGAGAGCAAACTCATTTTTGCAGGATCGATCCACAATATGAAATTACACTGTGGGTACGTGTCATGCGTTATCACATTAAATGCAGGGTTTCCCTAGGGAAATTGTACCGCTGAGGTGGGAGGCCGTCCAGATCGTAATGAATCCTGTCTCTGGTGATCAGTTTAGTTGGGATGATAGGGGAAGCGTAAACCACTGGTTAAATATATGACAGGTGTGATATAGCACCTCTGCTCTTCTGCTCTTTGTCCCTGATGTCAATGTTTTATGTTGTAAAAGTGTATTTATTTTTTAAGATATCAGCAGAATTCATCTGTGTTTGAGGCAAGATGGCCAATTTCCATTATAAAATACAAGACACAGAGGGAAACCCTGAATTGCGCTTGTAGTGTCACTGGAATAATTCAACCAACCTCTGATCCAAATTCCAAATGAGACCTTTTAAAGCCTGTTGGAGCAGGATCCATGCAAACATGCATTTCCAGTCACCAGGGCTTTCAACATTTGGATTAAGTCTTATGGCGCGGTGCATTTTCAGTCGCCAAATGTACCTTGAGGAAGAGTTCTGAAGCCATCTGAATGTCCCACAGTGCCTCAGGATTGGACAGCATGTTTGACTGATTGCAGAGTGCTGCTGATATGAAGAGTGGAAAGGAGGGTGAATCAGGGGTCAAACAGTGCAGTATCTTCCCAATATGGAGGTACGCAGCCTGGGTACGAAGAGGTGTTGGTAGTCCTGCCTGGACTTTGGAGACCAGCCGTCTGTTGCCCCTCTTTGCAGTTCCTTAAATAGACGTGAAAAGCCCAATTCCCCTGACGTAGTCCATGTGGCATTTAAATGAAGATAAGATAAATTTTGGGTGATGAGAGATCTATTGTACATGAATTTACAGTAGAGCTACACCATGTTTTGACAATGTATAAGCAGGGCTTTGTATTTAAACTTTAAATTCACTTGTCTAAAAACAGTATAAAACCTTCAGTAACGAACGACCTTCTTTTTATAGTGTATATTTTCATGAAATCTTTTCAGGGTTTCTGTCCATTTATTTCTTAGATATATATGGGTTGGTTTAATGGATTGCTAAAAGTCAAATTCACACCTGTACTAAATGGGCATGTTGCCTAAAGACCCAAAGAGAGTTTCAGATGAACACTGAGAGCATATTTTGACACGATGATGGTCGATAATTGATCTTTATCAGTTTTTGCCTTCACAAACAAATCAGTTGAATCATAGTTTGCACACACTATGAATGTGCCGTTTCTTTCATCTATGTAATTCTTATGCACATGGGTGTTTGAGCTTTCCGCTGTCGTTTGTGTGGTTCTTTTTTTTTTTCTTCTCAGGGAGATGAGGTGGTTTTGCAGAGTACCTTCACCTCCCAGGAGGAGCACGTGAAGCTCTGTCTCGCTGCAGAGGGATTTGGCAGCAGACTCTGCAGGCTTGAGTCCACCTCTAACTGCAAGGTAAAGAGCTCCACCTCGGTGATTGCACAGTTTTTCATCATAGTCAGAGCAGTCTATTTGTCAGTAATGGACACACGTCATCAGTCCTGAAAAGAAAGATGATGCAAATAATTCCCTTAAAAGTTTCAGAAGATTTGACCTGTACATAAATACTGCATCATCTCTATGTTAAGATATAAAGCAACCAGACATTCAGACTATGATAAGACAAGCTGACCTCTGTGTATCTTTCTACACTGATTTTAATGAATGTCTGCCAACTGTGTGATGAGTCTGTTATTTTTAAGTATGTAAAAGTTTATTTTCTTATTGTTTCCAACTAATATTTCACCTCTAAATGAATAACTTACATTTGATATTTCACAATACTTTTTTTTCCACATTTAATATGCGTATACTAATAATATTTATTTATTTAGAGGCAAATTTTTTTGTGATTTATCCCAAGTTCCCGATTTGCTGTTTTCCCTGTCTGCTAATTGCACTGTTGGCTCCTGGAGGAAGTCGACACATCTGAAGAGACCTCGGTGACGCATGCTCTGTTGTGCTTTTTATTTCTAACAGAATGTCCCACCAGACTTGTCCGTATGTGGCTTTGTCCTTGCTCAGTGTCTCTCTGTTCGAGCCCTGCAGGAGATGCTGGCCCACAGCGAGCACCTGGCTGCAGAGGTGAGAGTCTCTTATTTTCTCCCAGTATGTCTCCTGAAACAGATGTTATTTGCAGTTTATCAAGGTCATTGTGGCTATAATTTAAATTTTATGAAGATTTCAAGACCTAAATCTACCCAATATCAGCCTCACTTGGAACTGAGAGTGGAATACATGTTTTTATACTTTACTGTGCTATTCTGTGAACTGTTGCCTACAGTATAGAGCATGGTTTTATCTGAGCCTTTATTTGAGAGGGATTTGGACTGTATTTATTCATCTGGAGCAAGAAGGTTAACACAGTCTTATAACACTGAGAAATGCATCATTGTAAAACTGGAACAGCTCATGTTGACATAAAGTAACAAGCAAACAAAACAAAGCATTTTATGATGCATGTTTGTTCCCTTCATTTGCCTCATTTTGTCATTGGTGATGAATTTTCCTTTTTTCCCATGCCCATCTCCCATTTTCATTCATTTTGTTTTGTTATTATTATTATTATTTTTTTTTTTAGTTTTTGTTGATTTATTTTTGGGTTTATCCACTCATTTCACAGTACTATCATTGTGCTACGTGACTGTGATTTACAGGTTGGAGCTGGAGGAAGCCATCGCACACTCTTGTATGGCCAGGCAGTGTTGTTCCTTCACTCGTATAGTGGCATGGTGAGTCACCGTGATGTGAGGCAGAAATGAATCAGAAGGTTTCAGTCCTTTTCACTTTTTTTTTAAATTTCTGTTCACGTGTTCACTGAAAAATATCTATCTATCTATCTATCTATCTATCTATCTATCTATCTATCTATCTATCTATCTATCTATCTATCTATCTATCTATCTATCTATCTATCTATCTATCTATCTATCTATCTATCTATCTATCTATCTATCTATCTATCTATATATATATATATCATTATATATATATCATTTCACTCCCAGTATCTCAGCTGCTTATCATCATCTCAGTCCTCGACTGATAAGCTGGCTTTTGATGTCGGTCTGCAAGAAGATAAAGGTAAGGTATTTGGTGTTGGATCAGGTGATAATTGAAATTAACTATATCTACAAATGTATGCATATTTTACTACATTGTATTCTCTTTTTATGATCAGATTACAATTTGGTGTATTTATCATTTTAACTTATTTTTCAAGCATGTGGAACTGCAAAAACTTAGCTTTGTATATATTCTGTTTGTTTCTGAGGTGAGGCATGTTGGTGGACCGTCCACCCAGCATCCAGACAGAGGTCAGAGGGTGAGAAAGTGCGCGTTGGAGATGACCTCATACTGGTCAGCGTGTCCTCTGAGAGATATCTGGTGAGTCACTAGAGTAAAGTTTTTTTACTCTTTAATGGCAAAAAGAAAACTCTTCTTTAAATATTTCAGACTATATCAAACACCCTATCTCCACTATTCGTCAGTGAAAGACCACTAATTAAACATTTGAAGTTGCTAAATTGGATGTGCGCTCTTTTCTTTCTGCATTTCTTCTTCATCTTTCTTCTGAACTTTGCAGAATCACAATCTATCATTTACATTTTCTTTCATTTATTTCACTGGTAGTCTGCAGTGTGTTCTCTTTGCCTTTGATGAGTTGTTAAGCACAATTGTTTATGATGACAGCTATTGTAGTAGACAAATCAGAAGTTGTATTCATTGTTGATGAGCCCATTTTTGTTATTAGCCATCTTGTGTCTCCCCAGCACCTGTCCTTTGGCACTGTATTTAACAACAAAAGCTTGAGTGACAGCTTGATTGTTAATGCAGCCTTCCAGCAGACTCTCTGGAGTGTTGCTCCCATCTGCTCCGGAGGTGGAGTTGCTCAAGGCAAGTTTCTTTTCTTATTGCCTTTAGGGATATTGAAAAATACATTAACAAGCATCCATCCACCAGGAAAGGGAGAAATGTATTTGGCCAAATAGATATTGCAGCTGCATGTGATATCTCTTGCTTTGCGATGAGTCAAATCAGGTTGCAAATGTTCAAATTCAGACTTTAATGATGCAAATTAGCACTTGTATAAGAGCTGTGCCTGCAATTACCATGAAGCATACCCTCTGTGCTCTTTCGCCTGGAATAGTTACCCTTGTTTAAGATGCCAGTTATAGCCTCCCCCCCAAAAATGGTCCTTGTCAAAGATGCAGTAAACTGTCTCTTTCAGTGGAGAATTACATCTGGTGTCTGTTGTGCTAATTTTAGGATACCTGAAGGGGGGCGACACATTACGGCTCCTCCACAGCCATAGTGACGCATGTCTGACTATTCCATCCGCAGAGCAAGAAGAGGAGCTGCAAAGGTCAGCTGGAAACAACAGTCTCCCCTCATGTCAGCTAGACAAAATGTCCTTTGCTGCCTTGGTCATGTCTTCTTTCTTAATCTAGGATAATGCATTATGAGATTGCATCAGCCTCCAGCCATGCCCGCTCCCTCTGGAGGCTGGAGATTCTGCGTGTTGTGTAAGTGTACATTTTTTTAAGATTGAAAGGTATTACTGGAAATCATCATCAAGTGTTGAAAATATTTTTGTAGTCTCAGTCTCAGTTTGCAAGAACATTTGCAGAGAAATGGAAATGATGCATGCATACAAATAGTGGTTGTTAAGATCAAAGAGGGAGGGAGTATCACGTTGCACGCATTGCTGCTGGTCACTGCCAGATCAGGGCCAACAGAATATCTGTTTCTGCTGTTTTCGCCCACAAAGGCTGTACAGAGTTGCTGGAACAATATTTAATACCACTGGCCCAGAATGGAATTAGGTTTGGTTGTCCCCTGCTTGCTCCCCTGCTATTTCAACAATAAACAGGACAAACTAAGCACTGTGGCCTGTTCAGTTTCCTTCAATGGAAAAAGAAAGGCAACAAATAAAACCTCCCCAATGCTATTGATATTCCTCAGTTGGAGTGGTAGGCATACCTGCTGGGGGCAGCCGTTCCGACTCTGCCACATGACCACTGGGAGGTACCTGGGACTTACAGAGGAGAAAGGCCTGCATCTGGTAGATCGGGACAAGGCTGACATCAACACAAGCTCCTTCTGCTTTCGATCATCAAAGGTCAGCAGTAACATTAGAAATAGACTGAACTTTTTTTTAAGGCTGCTGTGATCAGTAATCTGTGCAACATGATAATCTAGAAGTTTCCATAAACTGGAGGGTGGAAGGCTGTTAGTGTAGTGTAGTGAAGTTATCATCTGTGTCTGTGTTATGTTTAATAATGGATTTTTGTCCATAGGAGAAGCTTGACTCTGGGACAAAGACTAACGCTGATGGCATGGGGATCCCAGAGATCAAGTACGGAGACTCCATTTGTTATGTTCAGCATGTAGACTCTGGGCTCTGGCTCACCTACCAAGCTATAGATGCCAAATCTACACGCGTGGGAGCGGCTCAACGAAAGGTAAACTTGTAGATTCAAAATACTTATGAAAGCATCATTACTAACTAACTCATTACTGGCTCATTTTATATATCCACTGTCCTGTAAGACTGTTGGATGTTAAAGTGTACCTATTCACCCTCTAACATAGTAAAAGAATAAACAGGAAATTATTGCAAATTTTGTGTTTTCCAAGGCAATTTTGCACAGTGAGGGTCACATGGATGATGGGCTGACGCTGTCTCGCTCTCAGAGAGAAGAATCTCACACTGCCAGACTCATCCGGAGTGCAATTTTCCTCTTCACTCGCTTTATCAGGTACTGGATGCCATATCTTGACCCTCAGCCATTTCTGGATATCACACTGATGGAGACATGGTTACCCTGGCAGTGAAGGTTGTTTCCAGCTGCAGTGTTCGCCAACTCAATAGAAAACCAGGCTAAATGTCTATGACACAGGCCTTGTACGCGTCCTTGTTTTTGTTGTTTACGTTTGGGGAAAAAATTAGATAGGCCAATATGGAGTTAATCGTTTTTTAGATCTCTCAAATATTGAGAAAATCTTCTGTTAAGGGCTTTTTGATTATATTGGCACACACACAGATTGCATGTTTTCATTATCTATTCATTTGTCGACCATTTTCCCGATTAATCAGTTAAATAGTTGGTCCATAAAATGTCAGAAAACTGTGAAAAATGTCGATCACTGTTTCCCAAAGCCCAAGGTTCTGTCTTCAAATGTCTTGTTTTGTCCAAGACCCAAAGATATTCAGTGTGCTATTACGGAGAATTGAACCTTGACTGACAGATGACAGAACAACGCACCAAATTCTTTGGTTATGTTTGTGATGTGCCATGATATCGTACTTCGAATGTTGCACACACAAGTTATTCTACCTCAGGCTTTACCAAATTACCGTGGGAATGGCGCCATGCTTTCAAAAAGTCGGTGCTGCATAATTAAGTCCCCTACCTCTGCACTGAGAGAAAAGGCTGGAAGATGAGATGTGGCTCAGATACTCTGTCACACTTTCAGTTTTCTCTCTTTGAAAACAGAAATAACGGTAGAGGGTATTACATAATAATTTTGGTGGAGGGTGTCGCATACAGATTGTAAAGACTTTACAAGGTGGCACCCTGAATCCTTAGACCCTTGATTCAGATAAGAATAACACAGCATGAGTATTGTAGAAAAATTCTGCGTCACAGGCTTCATTTAACGAAGGCAAACAGATTGGGTGGTCACCTATATGATATATGGTGCTTTGTACTTAACCCACATTTTCTTCAGGAAACTGGATGGTTTTAGTCAAGAAGGAAACCTCACATCTGTCAGCCTGCCAATGGAGATATTGACACATAGTCTGCAGGATCTAATAAATTATTTCCAGCCACCACCGGAGGGGCTGGGCCATGAAGCCAAACAAAACAACATGGCGGCGCTGAGGAATCGCCAGAACATGTTTCAAGAAGAGGTAAATCTGAATGTGTAAACTGATAATTCAGTTCTGCACGTGATACGTTTGTCACTGCTCCAATCAATATACTCCCTTTGATTTCTCAGGGTGTGTTAGATCTGGTCCTGGACTGTATTGACCGTCTGCACCAGTATAGCAGTGCTTCTCAATTTGCTGAGGCTGCTCAAAGCGAGACAGGAGAGTGGGAGACCATCCTCAGACGTTTCTACGAGCTGCTGGGTGAGAATGTACACGCATCCTCTCAAGACGGCTTAACAGATAACTTTTTCATTACTGACACCAGAACATTGATCATCAAGACACAGATACCAAACAGATGCGCATCTTTAATATCTGCTAAGCTGTTAATTTATCTTAAAATACTTATCTTAAAAATGGTCTATTAACACTTGTGTAATGTTTTCTTCCTTTTTTTTTTTTTCTCCATTCAGCTGCTTTGCTCCAGGGCAACCGTGGGAACTGTGCACATTTCTCAGGTTCTCTAGACTGGCTGATTAACAGGCTAGACCGACTCGAGGCTTCTTCAGGTTTGTGGGCATTTAATTAACAGTCCTATTTTTGACTTTTGGAACACCCCGTGAGTTGTCACTGTAATGAAATATCTCAGGTATGCACTGTTATATGATGTACATTATTATGAATAGTAAATACATTCATGGGCAGTTGCATGTCTTCCTGTACAGGAGTCCTGGAGGTTCTCCAGTGTGTCCTGGTGGAAAGTCCTGAAGCACTCAATGTCATCAAAGAAGGCCACATTCATTCCATCATCAATTTTCTAGACAAGCATGGATGCAACCACAAGGTACTGATGCGGAGGCTTGTGTGTGTGTGTTTGCAATAAAAAAGTGCATGCTTTGTCAATAATGGGAGCAACTGACAAGTAATTATCATTACTGACATTTTATTTCTGTGTATATTGGCTGAATAGCTGCAAAAGCTCATCTAAATCCATCCATCATTATCTTAGCATAAATGTCATCTAAAAATATGACTACATTTGCAACATGGTTTTTAAATGAACATAAAAACAAGTATTGTGGCTATAATGGCAGTTTTCAAACTGTTTTCTAGCGTGAGATCATTTGCATTGTGTTTATGGAGCTATTGGATGACGTGTTGTGTTCCAGGTGCTGGATGTGCTGTGCTCTCTCTGTGTGTGCCATGGTGTGGCGGTGCGGTCCAATCAGAACCTCATCTGTGACAACCTGCTGCCAGACAGAGACTTGCTGCTCCAAACACGCCTCGCTAATCAGGTCACCAGGTACAATTTAGATTTATTTTCTCTAAACAGGACTCCCTCGTCCTCCACTCAGTCCTGCCCTTTGTAATTGAATGTTTTTCTGAACTCATCTGCGCTTAAATTTGTTTCTGATTTTGGCTTTGTGTCATTCATTATATGCAAAAATCAGACACACAAAAGCTTTTACTTTAATTTCCTCTCTGAGCCACAACCGAATGAAGGCCACTCTTCATGCTTGCTCATGCATTTGTTTAGCCGAGTGCTGCTTGTCAGCTGCGGACATCTCACTGCTGCGGGCCTTGGTATCCTTTTATTACATCAGTAATGACGTCCACATCCTCAAGAAGAAATACTTCAGATTTTTCCACAGTACAGCACTCATGTTTTCCCTGCTGGACTTATTTATTTTTACTTAATTGAAGAATTACTCGTCTCCTTCAGCGTCATCTCTTCGTTCGCTGCACCAGTTCTTGTTGTCTGAATAGATCAGGCCAAAAATGCTGCAGCGCAGACGTCTTTGTCTCAGCCTCTTCCAAAGAAGAAAAGTTGCCTGCTGCCTGAGATGGTGTGGCTCAAATGAGTTAATAGTTGGACAATTTTTAGACAGTTTCATTATATTTCAAGTTCTCCATCTGTCTCTCGATATTTTGGCCCACTGTGCCAGTCTGATCTTGTAGGCAGTTTCCATTTCCCATTTTCCTTTTGGAGCTTGTTTTCTTTTTTTTTTCCATCTGCCCTTTTTTCCCCGAGCAGCTGCCTTCTTTTATCACGCATTTCTCTATCACGAGCCCATTTTGTTCCTCAGGCCGTATAGCTTATTTTTGTTTTATATTCTTCACACCTGCCCAGTCCGTTCCCCAGCTCTCTCTTCCTCCTCAAGCAATTTCTCATTCCATCTCTTGTACTTCTTGTACAAATGCCTCATTAGCACACCTGCTTTCGTTCTCATTTCCTTCATCTCATCAATTTTCTCTCTCTTTCCCAACTTCACCGCATCCTGTCAACTCTTCCAGATGCTCTTTATCCTATTGTCTTGTCTGATTTGTTTCTACTTTTCTGTTTCTTTTCAACCTCTTCCATATCATCTCATCCAGATCTTATTCTGTGTCCTTTTCTCTCATTTTCCTCCTACTGTACTCATGTTTTCACTTTTATGAGTGAGCTCTGTCAAGCTCTGTCAAGGACATTGTTAGTGTCATTTGTTGTCCAGAAATTATCATCATTTCAGTTTGGTGTTTTTCTTGCACACATACACTATTTCTCCATCTAATTGTTTCTCATACTCTGCTTCCAAATGATTTCTGTTAATTTGATTTCAGCATTGATAGTGGGAGGTAAAAAGAACCTCCACAAGAGCCTTTTTAATGCATTTGTTTATTCATTTATATATTTATAGTAATTCAACACGATGTGCCCATTAGAGCTCTGTGTGGGCTTCAAAATGCAGCGTGCGGTCCTACACAGAGCTGTATGGTTCAAAAGGCAAACGAGCATCTAGCAGAGGCTGTCTACTTATTAATTAGACATTCAGTTCAGTGATTCTCTTTGGTACAGCAAAAAATCCTGTCTTAGTTGATCTTTCATGTCTTTCCTAAAAACATTTTAATCAAACCAAATACAACAAAATCTCTCTAGAACAAGGCAACATTATATTCTGTTTTTTTGCCTTTTTGTTGAACTCCCCTCACATTTCTCCACCACAGCATGAGACCCAACATCTTCTTGGATATGGGGGAAGATTCAGCCCAGCATCGGAGGTGGTATTACGAGCTGGTTGTGGATCACGTCGACCCCTTCCTCACATCTGAGCACACACACCTGCGTGTCGGCTGGGCTTGCACCGAGGACTACCAGCCCAGGCCCACCGGCGGTGAAGGCTGGGGGGGCAACGGGGTGGGAGATGACCTCTGCTCTTACGGCTTTGATGGGCTTCACCTGTGGTCAGGTAAGTAAGAGATCAAATGCGGGATACAAGATTCAGTTTAGAGTATGGGTACCACTGGGGAACTTTCTCACTGGAATACATTTGCATGTATAACCATATTACAGTCTTGTTCAGCTTTGCCAGGGGGCACAACAGTGAGCAGTCACAGTTACTCATCTTAAACTTTAATTGTGAACTTGGACTGCAAAATATCTATCAGGAGTACATATGTATAGAGCAGCAGAAACTGTCAACAAAACAACATAAAGATACTGTACATTTACACAAATACAACAGACATATTTTCTTAGTTTTCTTGAATATAAGAAAAAAAAAACGATAAATGATCCAGCATACAGTTCTGAATTGTATTTTGTAATCTTGAATTACTTCACAAATGTAAGCAAAGAGACTACATAACAGATGTTACAAATTGGTGCAAATTAGATGTTTTTTAATTTGTCTGTTCAGAAAACTTGAAATCTCAACAGCTATTGAAATAACATCAGCGACTGCCATTGTTCAGCAAGCACGGCGTGTCAGTCTCAGTGATGTGTCGCTGCACTTGGACGCTATCTCATCTTAAGTTGAGGAAAATTTGTCAACTTTTGAACACGAATGACTTTAAAAACCACGTCTCTTAAATGTCAGGCTGCGTGGGCCGCAGAGTGAGCTCTCCCTTCCCTCACCTGCTGAAAGATGATGATGTGGTCAGCTGCTGTCTTGACCTTGCTGCTCCCTGCATCTCCTTCCGGGTGAATGGCCTACCTGTGCAGGGCATGCTGGAGAACTTCAGTGCTGATGGACTTCTTTACCCTGTGGTCAGCTTCTCTGCTGGAGTCAGGTCAGTAATGGACACATGTTTTTCTTCAACTGACCTATATTTCTAACCATGCTGTAATCAGTGATACTTGTAATTCAATTTTAATAATCTGTTCATTTTCTATAACATAGAGTACTAATACATGTTAAAGAGTAGTCAAAAGTTTACAGCAACATTATCTGTAAGGACTTCAATACTTGCACTAAACGCCTTCCTTGTTACGTTTCTTGATATCAGGGTCCGTTTTCTGTTTGGTGGAAGGCATGGAGAGTTTCGCTTCTTGCCTCCACCAGGTTTTGCTCCGTGTACCGACGCTCTGCTCCCGAGAGTGAGGCTGCAGGTAGAGGCATGTCAGAAATACATCTTGGATCATGGGGAAGGGAAACAAGAGCTCCTTGGCCCCACAGTACCTACCACTCCAGTGACCTTTACTCCCACACCAGTAGACATCAGCAAGGTCAGCAAAAAAAAAATCAGCAAAAAAAACATTATCATTTATTTCAATTTCCATGTTATAGTATTATTGGTAGAGAATTTAGATTTAGAAAAAAATATTATATAAAATGAGAATCTTTGTGCTGAAATGTACCATATTGTAGCTTAGTTTTTATTTTACTCATATTATCCCTATAGGTGGTTTTGCCCTCACAACTTGAGGATATTCGAGAAAAAATGGCTGAGAATATCCATGAACTCTGGGCAATGGACAAAATTGATCTTGGATGGACACATGGACAAGTAAGAAAAGAGAAATAACATCAATAATTTAGTTACACTGCATAAATGAAATAATAAATTATGGTTATATCACCCTGTCAAATATGTAGGAGAATAGTACCATCTAAGGTTGGAACCCTGACTATTCCAGCCTGCTTCAGTTTTACTTGCAGCTTAAAAAATGATTTTGTCAAACAGGTGAGAGATGAAGTAAAGAGGCATGATCCCTGTCTGGTGGAGTTTTCCAAGCTGTCAGAGCAGGAGAGGAACCAAAACCTTCAGATGGCTCAGGACACCCTCCGGTGAGCTCTGCTATCTGCATCATAAAAAAGACAAAACCTTCATTCTTCTTGACTATTTTCATTCATTTCTTGCACAGTTTTAATAAAAAAAAATACAATACACAGAGGTATTTAAAAGTATTTTTGCCAGTGAAATTTTACACTTAAAACTAGCAGAGAATAAGTAATCAGTGTCTTTTGTTTTGTTTTTTGTGATAAGTGAATGTTTCTGTTTGTTTTTCCTCTGAAGGACTCTCCTTGCCCTTGGTTTCAACATTGGCTTGACTGATGACCACGTTGAGGAAAGAGTCAAATACATGAGACTTGCCGCCAAGTATGTATGCCTTTTAATACTATGTTTATTGCATTTTGTTTGGATCCCTTGCACATAGGGCAGATTTGCACTGTGGTTATATCGCCACATGTGAGTTGCATCATGTCTCATTTTAATTTTCAACGTTCTTCTGCTCTTTTTAAATTAGTTTACTGAGGAAAACTATGTATCTGATATTATTTATGAATACCGTAAAAGCACAATTATATCTTAAACACTCATTTTACACTAATTTTTGAGTTTTCTGATCCTGACATACTTTATTCCATTTTTCATTCCTCTAAGGTATGAGCAGCCCAGTGGCTATAGACCTGCCCCAGTAGACTTTAGCCAGGTTTTTCTAAGCTCAGCACACGAGGAAGTGGTAAACCTGCTGGCAGAAAATGATCACAACGTATGGGCCAGAGAGCGTATCAAGCAGGGATGGACCTATGGAGCCCAGCAGGTTTGTTTTGCTGCAAATGCGGTAAGCATTTTTCAGGCACTCCTGAGGAGGAACTGCATTTGAACAACTTGTTTTCAGTTATAACACTGTAGACTGTAGCCTTAGTCAAAAGGTCAGCCTTGTTTTCAGATGACATGCTCCGGCAACACAAATTTTGTTCTCTGACAAATGTAGTTGCCGGTTTCTACTCTTTGCATTTGTATTTTTAGGATGTGAAAGCGAAGCGGAGCCCTTACCTCGTGCCCTACAGCCTTCTTGATGAAAGGAGCAGAAGAGTGGGCAGAGACAGTGTAAGAGAAGCTGTCTGTACCCTGCTGGCCTACGGTTACAGCCTGGAGCCCCTCAACCAGGAACAGGGTACGCCTCAGTCATTCATCTTATCCCTTATAGCTCAGTTCATTTCCCTTTTTTTATTTGATGTAGCTGAAGTTTAATGAAGATAAGGCTCTGTTTGTTATCAGCTAAACCAATGCACAGCATTACTTGCACTGTTTTACTGCAACCTTTGGCAACTCTGTATTGCAAAAAACACACTCTATTCAATGGGACCTAAATGCAAATCAGCCATTATTTTAGCAGATAACCATATTTTTTTCTGTTTCTTGGGGTTTACAGCCTTGTTATCAAATCCATGTCTCTCCACTGCTGAGAAGGAGCAGAGTGTTCAGGCCAGATAAATCATACGCTGTGACCCGGGGGAAGTGGTACTTTGAATTTGAAATACTGACAGCGGGGAATATGAGAGTGGGCTGGGCCCGACCAGGCTGTAGCCCAGATAAAGAGCTCGGCTCAGACGACCAGGCATTTGTCTTCGATGGATCGGAGGTGAGATATTCAGATTTGACGGTTCCTAATAAAACCACATGACCTGTGTTGCTGTTAAAACATCAATAAGCCCAAAACTCCTGTGTGACTTTGTTAAAGCTCCACTATGGATTTTTTTCTTTATGTAAGTGTAATGAAAAAAACATTCATATTCCCACAGGCTTTATTTTATTTACTGTATACAGAATTAAAATATGACTAGATCGAATAAAAAGTCCAAATGTTTACAGACTGGTGTCAGAGGAGGATGTTTTGGAGATCAGACAGAGCCAGAACTGTGGCTCTATGCTTGTCTGTGAAATAACCGTCTAATGAGAGGAATTTAAAGTAAGCCATCCAACAGAACAGCTAACTTTAACATGCAAGTTGCAAGTCCAGGCCATAGCTCAAATTGGTGCTTGACCAACAACACAGCTGTTCTCAATTACAAAGCTATAATTAAGATGTGTGGCCCTGATTAAACAATTAGTGCGATCAAACGGTGCCAGTTTCTGCTGGACTATTTCCACATTATCTGTGCAACACCAGGGACACCAACGCAAGCAAAGTGGAGCACTGCCACCGCAATCTGCTCAGCTAAGACTAACGATCCTGTTAGCATCCTATCCTGTGCTGTGTTGGGTTTTTTTTGCCTCCTTTCCCACTCCAGTGTGAGGCTTTTACACTTGTCTTCCTGTTGCTTTCAGGCTCAGTGGTACCATCAGGGCGTTGAGCCCCTGGGACGTCCGTGGCAGAGAGGCGATGTGGTGGGTTGCTTGGTGGACATAGCTGAGCGCACCATGATGGTCACGCTCAATGGAGAGGTGCTGTTTAATGACAGAGGATCAGAGCTGGCTGCCAAGGACTTTGATATCAGAGACGGTCTGGAGGAGTTTTTGATTTTATTCAATGTGTTTTGTGCAGATTTGATACTGTTTATAAAACTGAAATAAATCAAGACATTTATTTTTCATGTGCCAGGACCATCCCTTTCTTTTCTTTTCTTTTTTTTTTGAAAAAGTCCACCTGGTATCCAAAACTTAAATATATTTATCAGACTTATCAGAGATTTTTTTTTGTCTGATCTCCCCTTGATTTTCCAGGCCTGCTGCCTGTGGTCAGTGTTGGTATGAACCAGGTGGGGCGGCTGAACCTGGGCCGGCATGTTGGCTCTCTGCAGTACTTTACTGTGTGTGGCCTGCAGGAAGGCTATGAACCCTTCGCTGTCAACATGGCGCGAGACCCAGCCCTGTGGATGAGTTGGACGCAGCCTCAGTTTACATCTATTATGCCAGATGATCACAATTTACAGGTTAGTTTGCTCATCTGTGGGCTCTCTCTTGCTTCGTAGCTTGGTTTGAATGTCTCGTCAAGCAATGTGGTGCAGTATTCTGTGCAATGTTTTGATGCGGGCCTCTGTGAGACCCATGTTTGCTTACAGCACTGGTTAATTGACAACTTTGATCCTGAAAATCTTGTTCCAATCGTATTCAAGGTCACCAGAGTCAGTGGCTCAATGGATTCCCTATCCATCTTAAGGGTCTCTCAGCGGTTGTTTGCACACCACGGTGGAGGCAGTGAGATGGGCTTTTACCGGCTCAGCATGTCCATCAAATGTGCTGCCAGACTCACTAGCCCTGCGGGGGGCGTGCTGCCAGTGGCTTCCAACTCCCTCTCTCCAGGTTCAGATGATATAACATCATATCATAAACACTATGTTGAAGTTAGCCACAGAGAGCCCGACCACAGGTGCAGCATGTAAAAATCACAAAATGAAAACCCGAGTTCAATAATTATTTGTGAGATCTTGATAGCTGTTCTCTGCAGTTATCCAGATTATCCACTTTCCAGATTACTGATATTCTTCCATTATGACCTTGATGAGTTGTTATTCCTAAACTCCCCAGGGCCCAACTGTAATTAATCCTGTTGTCCTTTTTAGGAAGGAAAGAGCAGGAGGCGGTGAACTCTGACTTTGAAGTGCTGATGAAGTCAGCCTACATGTTTGCTGGCTCCAGAGATGAGCTCAACCATAAGGATCATAGTCAAGATAAAACATCGAGACTAAAACAGCGGTAGGTTGTAGAGAAAGTAAAATTGCGATTAAATGTAATGAAATGCACATCATTTAAAAGATGGAAGAGTAAACACAAAAACATGAACCTTAAAGTCATTAATGTCACTTAACTTAAAATAACAATGTACCGGTTATTTAGAAACGTCAATTATTCTATGTCTCTATATTTGTCTGCCAGGTGTTAAATGATGAAAGCAAGTTTTTACAAATGAAATGACAAAAAAATAAGAAATCAAAGTTTTAAAAATAAGCAAAGATAGGTTTTAAAATCTTACCACAGTCAGTTGTTCTGTGTACAAATTCATGTGTGTTTCTGCTCTCTAAGGTTCATGCTGAAGAGGACTAAACCTGGCCTGGTCAGCAGCAACTCATCTGCGCGGCTTCTTGAAGACGTTGTTGTTGACAAAGATAACCACGATCACCTTATTCAGAGCTCCAGAGTAAGGATTTCACTGTCTCATCATCTCATCTTATCATAACCAAATAACTACAAAACATGCAAACGAAATCAACACTAAAAAGAAAATCAAGTATTTGTACTGTCATTTCTAAATTACTGATATTCGTCCATAAATAATAACTTAATAACATCCATTTGGACTCTTTGCTGCCTCATAGCATACTAAAATGAAAGAAATTGTGCTGCAAAGCTTATGCACATGAATTATGCCTCAGCTTTTTGCTGGTAGATCAGCCACAATGAAGAAACATACAAAGCAAAATGCAGATACCAGACAATATTGCTAAATGACTCGCTGTTTCAGTATTACTACTCAGTGAGAGTTCTTCCAGGCCAGGAGCCATTCAACGTCTGGGTCGGCTGGGTGACCTCTGACTTTCATCAACATTATGTGACTTTTGATACCGACAACGTCCACACTGTGACCGTCACCCTCGGAGATGACAGCGGCAAAGTCCAGGAAAGGTTAGTTTATATCAAGGCTGTTACTTTGTCAATATGTTTGACTTAACCAAGGGCATAAATACTAATTAAAGTCATATGTGTTGTTAAATGTTGGCACAATTATCCTTCTTACACCATAATTACAAACTGTTCTGAAATTCTATTCACTGAACTTCACTGCTATGTTATCTCCTCTGAGAAAGTCTTTTTTTTTGTTGCTGAGAAGAAAAACCAAATGCACTTCTCATGATGAATGATCAGCAAACTGCCAGTTAAACATATCCACATTTTTCACAGCGTGAAGCGGTCCAACTGTTACATGGTATGTGCTGGAGAGGCAACAGGCCTGTCTCAGAGTCGCAGAAGTACAGGGTTGGAAATTGGCTGTGTAATCGACACGGCCACTGGGCTGCTCACCTTTACCTCCAGTGGAGTGGAGATGGCCACCTTCTACCAAGTAGGTCACACAGGACTTTATTTTAATGGTTCATGCTAATCATTAATGTGTCTTCTCTATAATTTTTTTTTTGTTCAATATTATATGTTTATATGAATCTAAATTAGATTTACATTAAATCTCCCATTGAGCTGTCTATGTTACGCTTGAGAAAATAACTCATTAAAGTAATAATAGTAAGTAATGTTTAACAGGCAGCACTTCATTATTAAACTGAAGTATTGTTTCACTGTTAATCAGGTGGAAGCCAGTACAAAGCTGTTTCCTGCTGTTTTTGTCAAGCCCACCACCATCAACATGTTTCAGTTTGAAGTTGGATGCATTAAGGTAGAGCAACCTTTAATTATAAATCCTGTCAAAGACAGAAAAAGACCGTTATGTTTCATCCCCCTTGTCTGCTTGTCTGCATGAAATAAAATGCATCGTATTTGAGAAATTTGGACAAATTTTTGTGGACAGATTGGATCAGTATTTAATTAGCTTGATGCTTGTCAAGTTAGTTCAGTGCTTTTGCTCTGTAAATTACCCCTTTTCAGTATGTTTTTCAATTATTGTTTCAGTCCATTTTATTCTTTATACATTTTTGTTCATCTGTTCCCTGTATTTGTCTTTCTCTCTATCCAGAATGTGATGCCGCTGTCGGCAGGTTTGCTTTCCAGGCAAAGAAGGAATACCACGCCTGAGTGTCCTCCGAGGTTTCAGGTCCAGCATCTCAGGCCAGTTTCATGGACCAGAGTACCAGACTGTGCATTAAAAGTGATGGTGGATCGGCCGGATGAGTGCCATGGCTGGAGAGTCCAGTGCTCTGAGCCCCTGCAAGTCATGACCCTTCACATCCCTGATGAAAACAGGTTAAAGAGCAGGAATAAATATGTGTTTTTGGAATGGGGCTTGCAGATTTAAATCCACAGGAGGTAATGCATAATGTTGTTTATAATGTTGCTATCATCTTAAGTGATTCTTCCTCCAGTGTGATCCCCAAGCACTAGGCAGCCCACATTTTATAGTTTATATCATCTTCCACATCTTCTTTCCAGGCTCCAATTTGCAAGCACTAATACTGAAATTGTCTGTTTTTTTTATGACCCACATCTAGATGTGTTGACATTTTGGAGCTGTCAGAACTCGATGACCTTTTGACCTTTCATCACCACACTCTGCTGCTCTATGGCTCCTTATGCGCCCTTGGAAACACCCAGAGTTTGCCATGCGCTCCTGCAGTTACGTGGATCAATCCCAGTTTTTTCATGCCATTCAAAATCCCCACCTCCCTGGCCCACTCCCCGCTCTGCATTTTACCAGCTGCTTATTCAGGTGATTCTTTAAGTAACTTCATAAGTAACATTCGATCGATAACAGTGTGAGGAAACTTTAGAGCGTGAATAAGTTACTCTTTTTGTTCTCCAGGTTCACCTCAGCAGCCATGCCACAGCATGTCTCATGATGAACCACGAGTACATTGTACCTATGACTGACCAGACCAGAGAAATCACCCTTTATTCTAGCCCTTGCAAAAGGTGTTAATGAGGGCGGTGGTATTCCCAGCACGAGTCTTAGCACATCCCTTAAACCACGGGTGCAGTTCTCATCTCCTTGCTTTGTCAGGAGTGATGGGATGGAAGGAGTTGGTGGGGCTGAAATAGCCTACGCAGATAGTCCAGAAATCCCACTGGACATACTGAAGAATCTGACTGTGGAGATGCTGACTGCTGGTGTCAGGGCTGTGGGTCAGCGCGTGAGGGATCCTGTAGGAGGCAGCATTGAGCTTCTGCTGGTTCCCCTAATTAGACTGTTCTACACCCTGCTGGTCATGGGGATATTTGGGGATGAGGATCTAGGGAAAGTTCTGAAACTGGTAGAGCCGGCAGTCTTCTCTATAGATCCTGAAAATCCTGAGGATGAAGAAGAAGGTAGTGATGATGAAAAAGAATGGAAAGAGAGCAACAAAAAAGGGGATGATGCCCCCAAACAAGGACTTCTTCAAATGAAGCTTCCAGAAGCTGTCAAACTTGAGGTGAACGGACCAGCACTTGTCCTTTGATGTTTGTCTTCTCCTTCCATCTGATGTCGTTTTGCTTCAGATGCTGTTATATTTCTATAAGCAGTTTTATACGTTTCTTTCTGCAGCTCTGCCATCTGCTGTCCTACCTGTGCGACTGCCAGGTGCGCCACAGGGTGGAAGCTGTGGTCGCCTTCTCCGACAGCTTTGTGGGTCAGCTGCAGGAGAACCAACACTTTCGCTACAACCAAGTCATGCAAGCACTCAACATGTCTGCCGCTCTCACGGCCCGCAAGACCAAAGAGTTCCGCTCACCTCCACAGGAGCAGGTTGCAATTAAAGTCTCAGCATTTTAGACATCATTGTTGATGTTCCAAGAAAAGAACATCAAACTCAAATACGATATATTTGGCATTTCCTGGAATATTGTCTTTACTGTTTGTGTCGTCCATTGTCTAGATCAACATGTTGCTGAGCTTCAGAGATGAGGAGCAGCAGGAGAACTGTCCATGTCCAGTGGAAACCCAACAGCTCCTGCAAGACTTCCATCGCCTCCTCAACACACACTGCGGTTGGAGCACTGTTTATCTTTGATGGATAAATTGTTATTCTTCATTAAGCCAGGGAGCTATGAAAAAGCTCCGAGATGGCACTTAGCGTGATTGCTACTGAGAAAATCTCATGTTGTTCCCTTTTTATTGTGCAGGCATTGAATTGAACAGCGACACAGAGGATGAAGTGGGTGCAGAGATGTCTGTAAAAGATCGAGTTCTCAGTCTTGTGGTGAGAATCAGTGGATTGAAGAAGACACCCATAGATGTGGAAGAAAATAGACCGCAGAGTGCCAGTAAGTACATCTATGTTGTGAAAGCCCTCACTCTATACTAGTCTTTTTGTTGGACATCATCATTAAATGTAACAAAGTGTAATAACATGACATATCGAGTCTCTTGCCAGACTGCACATTTCAAGCCGAAGGTTTAAGGAGCAGCTGACCTCGCATTTTTAAGAGTGCCACTGGTTTAAATTTATTAATACTTTCCCTCTGCTGTTATTTTTTCAGAGTCCCTCAAAGCACTGATCTCTGAGACGATGGTGCGTTGGGCTCAAGAGACTGAGATGGAGGACCCTGAACTGGTTAGGGTTGTCTTCTCGCTGCTGCACCGCCAGTATCAGGGCCTTGGGGGCCAATTGGCAGGACCCCTCTGCAGGACCTATACGATCAGCCAGGCTTCGGTAGACGACACCATGGATCTCCTGCTGTCCCTGAGCCAAATCCGCTCCCTCCTCAGTGTCCGCATGGGGAAAGAGGAGGAGAGGTTGATGATCAGAAAACTAGGGTGGGTGAAGATTTACAATGCCAAATGGGTTGCATTTTTTTTTACACCTTTTGATTATTGTCATCTTAAGTTATTGTTTGTACTGACTTTACTGACTTTGTGTATATATTGTTTTATGAACAGAGACATCATGAATAATAAAGTTTTCTACCAGCACCCTAACCTAATGAGGGCTTTAGGGATGCACGAGACTGTGATGGAGGTGATGGTGAATGTTCTAGGAGAAAGGGAATCAAAGGTGAGGGATTAATGAAAATATATTGATACTATAGGGAATCTGTGTGCAATCAGTGAAGCAGATCTTTTCATTAGTTTGTTACTGGAACAGTACTGATATCCCATATAGGCCATATTAGGGTAAAGGTTAAATAAAGCTAGAGGTAAAATAATGTTTTAGCTGATGTGCATTATTAGTAAAAGGGTAAAACTTCCTGCAGTGCAGATTATATTATATGCCTCCTCACCTTTGCCTTGTACACACCTTTATACCCATGCATGAATTTTCTTTTGTTAGGAGATTACCTTTCCCAAGATGGTGGCCAGCTGCTGTCGATTCTCCTGTGTTATTTTTGCCGCATCAGCCGTCACAATCAGGGAGCCCTGTTTGACCATCTGAGCTATCTGTTGGAAAACAGCAGTGTTGGACTAGGTACAACTTAACCTCTCACTTTCTTGTGTCTTGGTATAAATAGTGTGCATAAACCCCTCTAGAAGGTACTGAAGTACCTACAATGTAATAACCATGCATTACACTACAGAATATGATTTTTCAGGCCTTTAACTAAAAGTTTCTTGAGCGAGAAGTTGTTTCAATTTTTGAGGCCGTAAGTTGTTGTGCTGTTGCAAACATAGTTTAAAATTTTAAACATGTGAAACTGAAAGTCTACTCGGTAGTCTACAAAATAAAAATGTATGACATAACTGCTGAGTTGAATGTCAATGTCTGACCCTCTTGCGCCTGAGAAAATGGATTGTTTGTCTTGCTCTCAGTGAGTAAAATTACATTTTAGGCCTGTAATAACCTTGTGAAGGTGATGCTGTTTTGTCCCCTAGCTTCCCCCTCCATGCGTGGAGCCACTCCTCTGGATGTGGCAGCAGCCTCTGTTATGGATAATAACGAACTGGCTTTAGCGCTGAGGGAACCCGACCTGGAGAAGGTGAGTTCATATTTGTTGCCCTCCTCTACAGTGCTGTTATTAATAGTGTCCATTATGTCATGTACACAGAGATAAGTGCTCTGCTCTGTAATAAATTCCATTCCTTATTATTTTCTAGTGTCACTTCTGTATTTCTCATCTGTTATTTATGTCTGGGTGTTTAGGTGGCACAGTCTGTGAAACATTAGTTTTCATTGCATATAATGTATATATTTGTGCACATTTGAAACAGCTTTGTTGGTGTCAGTGAGTTTGTGTCTGATGACGCCAGCAGTATGACAGCAATTAATTGCCTGCAATCAAAGAAGGGCAAAACCAAGAAAGCAATAATGTTAAGACAACAGAGACAACCTGAGGGAAATAGTACCTTTGTCTTTGCTTTGCTCGATTATTTGTACAGTGCAGTGCTGCAGTAATCCAGGTTCTGTAAAACTAATTTAATCTAATATGCAGGTGGTCCAGTACCTTGCTGGCTGTGGTCTCCAGAGCTGTCCAATGCTCGTTGCTAAAGGCTATCCTGATATTGGGTGGAACCCTGTGGAGGGCGAACGTTACCTGGATTTTCTACGTTTTGCTGTCTTCTGCAATGGTAAACTGTTGTACTCTCATAAAATGTCTCCAATGCAGAAGAGAGAGAGAGTAATGGTGTGATAGCTTAAATGACAAAATATCAAAACACAGATTTTTTGCAAAAACTATGCTTTGCATATCATTAGATGTGTGTTATTCTGATGATTAGTTTATATAATTCAAAATGACTTAAAAGTGCCCCATTTGTGAAATTTGGTTGGCGTACCATTGTTTTAGGTGAGTTTATTTTTTGGCAGCCTTTTTTATTTTTTAATAAATTCTATTTTAAATTATTTACTACTGTAACTGTATTATTCATTTCTTTATGTGTGTTCTACCTTAACTTACTTGTAACCTACCCAGGGCTTTTATTGCTTCTTAGATATTTGCTACAGTGCTGGAATAGTTTGAGAAAAACACAAAATTAAAAAGGCACAAGAGGCTGCAGCATTTCATGCTCCCCTTTAAGTAAGCTATTTGCAAGAGAGATAATTAACTCTCTGGTTCTCCTGCTATTGATTTTTTTTTCCCTCTGAACCAGTGCCCAGAAGGCATCAGATCAAATTGTCCTTGAGAGTGACAACAGTTCAGCCAACTGGAATTTGCTTTCCATACCATATTTCTCTGCAATTACAGCTGTACCTCTTTTCTACACAGTCTGAGCTGTACATAGATTAACCTCAGTATCAATATTTTATTTATTGACTTGGTCTGTTTTCAAACATTTCCTGTCCTATAAATTTGGTGAGAACTGGAGAGAAATAGGTCTTAAAACTAACAAGTGCTGTCTTGCACACAATCCACATTTTCATACAGTCCACTGATGGTTAGTCTTTATATTCTGTGTGTTCCTTGACTGCAGGTGAGAGTGTGGAGGAGAATGCTTATGTGGTGTTGCGGTTGCTGATTCGTCGACCTGAGTGTTTTGGTCCTGCTCTGCGAGGTGATGGCGGACAGGGTCTTCTAGCAGCAATGGAGGAAGCCATCAGGATCTCAGAAGACCCCTCTATGGACGGACCATGCACCACCTACCAATCCAACAGAACATTGTCAGTATTAGACGTTGAGTACTGCAGGTTTTTTTTTTGTTTGTATAAAGATCAGGTATCACCAATTCGATAATGCTGTGTACAATATAAAATTATTCTTTGATTTAAACATATGTTTGATATAATACACGTTTGCATGTAAAGCTGTCAAATGGATACTGTGCTGCTTTTATAAGTTTATATTTTTATTGCAGATTTCAAGATTACAAACAACTCAGTAGTTTTTCTGCAACACTTTTAATGTTTTGGATTATAGAGGAAAACATGTTGGTTTGTATTTTATATTTCTCCTTCACTTCCATTGTATCGCTTTCTCACACCAATCTGTAAGATCAGTGGTTGCGGATTAAAAGTTAATTGGCAAATGTACCCAAACTTAAAAAACGTAACCATAATTGTCAAAGAGATTTAGTATGTAGAGAAATTTACTTGAATTTGATTTATATATATATACAAATATACAATCAAAAGATGAAATTGGGTAATTTTTAAATTTATTTTAAATGAATTATTTATTTTTTTATTATGTTTTTGAAAGGTTTGTTTTAAATACAGGCAATGGAAAGTCACCTAAACGTAGTGAAACATTGTTCTGGGTGTAAGCCTGTTGAGCATTGTTTGCTCCTGCTTTTTCAAAATAAGTCTCAGGAGTAATTTCTCTCAGGCATTTTGGAACATTTCTTGGCTGGAGAACAGCATCTGTACCCAGCCAACCTGCACTTCATAAATAAACTAAATACAAAATTACAACAGTTTAATGTTGCTGATTATTTTTAAGATTCGTCATTCGGGAATCAGTCTGTAACTCCTCTCTGCCCGTGACATGCCAGAATTGTAAATAAATCGTAAGATAATTAGAAATTAGGAGGAAAGATCTTATCTTGCTGGCTAACGGGCTGCTTTATTTAGAGATCATCAATCATTTGATTCTCGATCCTTAATGGTTTATATTAGTTTGTGACAAGCTTTTGACTGTTCTGATTATTTCCTGTAACAGAGATGTTGTCCAGGACAATGATGATGACCTCATTCATATGGGGCACGCCATCATGACCTTCTACTCGGCCCTTATCGACTTGCTGGGCCGCTGTGCTCCAGAGATGCATGTGAGTGTTTTCCTGGCTCTCGGCAGCTCTTCCGCATCAATATCCGCAGATGTCTCAAACAATAAAGCCTAATGGAAAAGTCTCCAAACTGCCTTTTAAACATAGATCAGAATGAACCAAAAAAAAGGGTCATTTAACTGTGTTTACATTTCCACAGCCTGTATGATTAGACATAAACTGAAAACCTTCCCATCTGAGTATTTGCTCAAAAATGAATGTAATGCTTCAATATAACATTCATCTGATTAAACTCCACAACAAAGATCTCTCTCTAGCTGTACCATGTTGTGTTAATATACACTGAATGTACAGAATATTGGAAACACTATGTAGCACTAATAAGCTTACATTTTGTCAGATGTGTTGTCAACCAATTTTTAACTGGTGGTCTGTAATGGTTATCAAAACTCTAGCTTCCTTGGGTATTGGCAATAATAGGCTTAAGTCTGTCAGAATCAGTATGAGATTCGCAGCAAAAGCCAGACTAGGCCAGCTTGAGGAGTGAGCATGTGTACCTCACTGTGGGCGTAAGCGTCTGATAAACTGCCTTTGAAAAAGATTTTTTTTTTTACCTCTTACATTGGCTTTCAATTGCAAAGGCAAAACAAGAAATGAAAATTTATGTGTCGCATCTTTCAAACACAAAGGCAGTTAAAAATGCCTTAGGAATGATAAAACGCAGATCAAATTATAAAAAGTGAAAAAAGATTTTCAAAAGAAATAATGATGAATAATAATAATACACAACAGTTTTTCAGAACATTAATCAACAAGACAGTCTTTTCAGGACCTCAGCTTTAACACAAATCAAATTTGACTGCAAAATGGGCTGCAACATTAGGAAGATGTCACTAATATATAGTAGAATCAGTGTACATTACAATGAAGATGAACATAAAAGTACATAATATCTTTGCCACTGTTTCATTATGTATTATACCCATAGGCAATCTCATGTAAGCTGTAAACAACTGACCAGGAGTAATGTTTTGCTCTGAATTGTTGTCCAGTTAATTCAAGGAGGCAAAGGAGAAGCGATCCGCATCAGGGCCATTCTGAGGTCGCTCATCCCTATTCAGGATCTGGAGGGAGTCATCAGCATCTCCTTTCAAATTCCTTCAGCGTCTAAAGGTCAGATGAGCCAATCTTACATCACTAAAGGGAATTCAACTTCTATTAAGCCTTTGCACAGAGATCTGGCTAGCCTGCTATGGCTGCCTATGAACTTATGATTATAATTAAGCTTTTTTCTTTCACTCATTAGACATTAAAGCCCCACTCTGATTGCTGTAGCTACATTGTCCCTTTGACTCTCCTGTCACATCATCTTTCAAACTGTACATGACAGAACGTGCACAGACTACACTCATAGCATAGACAAATGTACAACGCACATCATGTCAATATGACCCTTTAGTCATAACACCTAATCTTTACTTTCCATGTGTTTGTCTAGATGGTCTGGTGGTTGAACCTGACCTATCCACGGTGTTCTGCCCGGACCACAAGGCAGCCATTGTTCTGTTCCTGGATCGGGTCTATGGCATAGAGAACCAGAGTTTTCTACTCCACCTACTGCAAGTTGGCTTTCTGCCTGACCTTCAGGCAGCCATCTCTCTCGACACTGTGAGCAGAGAAAATCATATTTTTGTTGCCCCGTTCACCTGCTTTAGAGATCCAGTATAACATTGCAGGAGTGACCTCTCAATGATCCGCCCTGAAATATGTATGAAGACTTACTGTGTGCATCTCTGTGCATAAAATAGTTTTTTCCTCAGTTTTAATGTGTTTGTAATAGACTTGTGATCTGCACATAAATATGCATAAATATGCAATTATCTCACGCCTCTTTAATATACTGTTCAATGAGGAAACATTTGTATTCCTGATCATGGTCTCCACCTCCTCTTGCTGCATGCTCACTCCATATCGCCTGTTTAGTTTCACTTATTTAATTGGGCTCTCTGTAAGTGCACCCTCTCTTTCTCTTTGCAGGCTGACTTAGCATCTACTGATATGGCCCTGGCCCTCAACAGATACTTATGTACAGCTGTGCTTCCTCTGCTCACCAAATGTTCAGCTCTCTTGGGTGCTTTGGAGGACCATGCCTCAGTGATGGATTCTCTCATCCAGGCAATCTACAGCCTCTCCAGGGCTCTCAGCTTGACCAAGGCTCAGAGAGACACTATTGAAGATTGTTTGTTGGCTCTGTGCGGGTAAGGTCCTGTTCGTATGATGAAGTTTTCCCTCCACTTGGTTATTATTACAAAGAGTTGTTGCTATCTGCTGATAGGATGATAAATGATAAATCACATATGTCATGGTACACTGTTTTGGTTTTTTTTTTTGTTTTTCGTAGCTGCATCCTCTGTGGTCTGCTATTTTTTTATTTTTGAATTATTGCACCATAAGGTTCCTTTATCCATTGACCTCTCCCCATTTTTGCTGTTTGACTAAATCATATGTTGAGAAGAGAAACGAGAAAACTACATCAAATTATGTAACTAATGGAGACGCATCAGTGCAATCTTATCCCCACTTGTTTAATGAATCACCGTAAAGCTTGTTTTTGCCCCATTCAAACATAATTGGCTAAATTCAATCAAAATGTTAAATTAATTAACATCTTGCCCATGGCATCATCTCAATTATATGTGTCATTCTTCTGAAGCATGATAATCAGCCATAACATCATTCATTGTGCCTGTGCCTGTGCCTGTGTGTGTGTGTGTGTGTGTGTGTGTTGTGTGGATGTGGTTTGTATCTGCCCATGTGACTAATTCTGCACTCACTGGTGTCCTCAGTAAACTCCAGCCACCTCTGATGCAGCCCCTTCTTCGACGTCTTGTCTTCGACGTTCCCCATCTCACAGACCACAGCAAGATGCCGCTAAAGGTAGATAAAGTATATGTGAAAATACATCAGTGCACCAAGATAAAATGATTCATTCAATTGACATCAGCCAATGCTCTCGTCTACCAGCTCTTGACCAGTCACTACGAGCAGAGGTGGAAGTACTACTTGCTAACTGGACCGCAGGGTGACCAGGGTTTGGCCTCTGAAGAGGAGCTGCACCTGTCTAGAAAGTTGTTCTGGGGCGTGTTTAAGGCATTAGCAAACAAGGTAGATCATACTGCGTCAATCTCAAGATCACATTGAAAAGGTTTAAAAAACGATTTCTTCAATATATATATATATATATATATATATATATATATATATATATATATATATATATATATATATATTTTCCCACCAGAAAAGTGAGAAAGAAGAAGAATTAATGATTTTTTTTTTTTTAACAATAACCATGATTTAATTTTGTCTCCTCCTCAAAGTCTGTTTCAGGCAAAATGTGGTTTAGTGCAGAAGAACCTAAGCAGAGAAAGATAAAACACGCTTGAAATCTCCCACCCATAAACAGAACTTTGGGAATGTGAGACCTGACTGATTCAGAGCATGCAAAACATCAAAGAACTGAGTTCATGTGCTTATTGCAATGCAACTCCAACTATAACTGGATTTCTTAAACATCATGTAAATGAAAAGCTTCTCTTTTATCAGGCTAAGGGATACACGGCTAGATTACAGTCGGAGAAATGTTGTTGAACGTTGAATGTTTTTGAACTTAATGAGGTTTCTTACAGGGGTTAGACTTCATTCAGAGGAAGTATTTTTTTTGCAACAGGGGTATATTTTTTGTATCCGAAATAATTGAATCCAATGTGTTATTAAATTTGAACAGAAGCTACTTTACTCGGCTGAATAGTGGTCTGTTTATAAAATTCAGGCTCACACAGACAGTAAAAAGAAAAAGGACACAATATTGTTACTGTTGTAAAGCACCCAAAACCAGGCTTAACCAAAATCATCCAAATGAAGAGTTGCGGTGCCAGTTCTACGATTGGATTTTAGTCAGCTTCGGTTTAAGAGGCAGGGGGTTGGAAGAAACATGAATACTGACCCTATAAATGAGGGTTAGGGCTTAACCAGGTCATTTCAGTGCAAGTGAACATGTGTCTGCAATTTGTTGCCTTTATTGATCCCAGATAACCTAGGCACAGGTATGCATTTTATATTTTCTCACATTTCTTTTGAAATGATGTCCTTATTTCACAGATACTAGAACAGGACTGGACTGTTTGGGGAGCAGACCAATAGACCTTGAAAATCAATAACTACATACTTTGCACTATATATTTAATCCCAGTGCCATTTGGCACGCCCCGCCTTCTCGTATCTCATACTGTCTCTTTTCCCTTCCTTCTGCACCACCTTCTTTCTCCAACTCTATAGGCCTACGAGCCTCAGTTATTTAAGCTGTGTGTTCAGTGCCTGGCAGCTGTAGCGAAGGCTCTGCCTCCTGACCACATGGACTCAAGCTGCGAGTCCCACATGGAGAAAAAATCCTCCATGGATACAGATGGACACTTTGACCCCCAGCCTGTAGATACCTCCAAGTAAGTTACTGATCAGGGATATGTATTGATTCTAGAGAAAAATCAGCAGATGTTGATTCTGGATATCCTGAAGAAGGAGAAGTATAAGCTGTAATGTGGTTGACAGAATTAATTTGGGACAAAGTGTTGTATTAAAAGAGGTATCAATATTTATTTTTATGCTCTTGATAAATCTGTCCATTGATAAGACGGGATTGTATTCAAGCATGTTACTATGCAACTGAGCTAAATGAAGAATTATTTCCTTCCCTCCACTAGCGTGTCGGTGCCAGAGAGGCTGGAGTTTGTAGTGAACAAGTATGCAGAGCACACTCACGAGAAGTGGTCACTCGACAAGGTAATATCACATTAGAGCTGACGATGTTTTGGTTAGGAGGGAACCACTTAAGAATACATCCAAAGCTCATTTTCTGCTTGTCGGTGTCGAAACATCAGCCTGCGCTGTGTGGTTTAGCCATAATGCTGACGTCTGCATATTTTCTAACTTCTGCGATTTTTACTGAATCTGCATCTTGTCTCAGTTTGCTCACGGCTGGGTTCACGGGGAGCAGCTATGTGAGAACACCAAGGTTCACCCTCTCCTCAAGCCATACAGGGCTCTGGCTGAGAAGGTAGAGTGAGAATTTAGTTTTCTTTTCATGTGTGTGTGTGTGTGTGTGCAAGAAAGCAGTGAACAAAATCCCAAAGGAACTCGCATACCAAATGTAGTGCATGTGATATAAAAGATTAAACCGCCTCAGCTTGTGATCTTTGGTGTATGGAGTGGACAACATGCTTCTTTTCAAGTTTTTTGAAGTATCAAAATAGTTTGAGCATATTTTGCCCCTCTGCTGTACTTACATGACCAAGTTCAGTGTTTCAGTGTTACATGAGGGTTTGTCTGCGCTGAGCTTTCCAGGAGAAGGAGGCCTACCGCTTGGCCATTAAAGAGACGATGAAGAGTATGCTGGCATTCGGATGGGCCATAGAGAGGACCAAAGAAGGAGACGCGTTTGGCACGCATACCTTCACGCGCAGGGTCTCTCAGTCAGGACAGGTGTGTGTGCTCCATCCCCCATACTCACTTTTCCTCTTGGTAGTGGATGTACGAAAGAAATCTTATTCATAAACTTCTCTCGTAGCTGTCTTTTGAAGGAGCATCAACCTTCAGCCCCAAACCTTTGGACATGAGCAGTATCACTTTATCATGGGACCAGTGTGTAAGTGATTTATACACCAATAAAGTTGATGTAGCTTTGGTTCTACTTTAATCCTGGCACACAATCTGCAGATGCTGGCCTATTTACAGTAACACTGTGTATACGCCGAAGACATGTTCACTTTGTGTTGCACATCTAAATAATCCAAATAATATTTACTTGCATGTAAACAGCATTATTATTGTGAGTTTTTAGAATAATCAAATCACATCCTGCACAGACATAATTGTTTTCCAAAACAATTTAGCGGCATAAATTTCAGCGGCTGAAATTGTTAGAGGGCCTGGACTCTCCTCGTGGTCCATTAAGGATACTGCCTAGGAGCTGATGCGTTCATTTAAATCGACCCTCCTCCTGCGTCCCCGTGGACCCAAAATTTATACAACCAAGTCTGTCAAATGTGTGTTTGTTTTGATTCTCCCTTTCTATAGGCTATGGCTGAACAGTTGGCTGAAAACTACCACAATGCCTGGGCTAAGAGGAAGAAATTAGAGCTTAAAGGGACAAAAGGTCATCAACTATTTTTATTGTTTTTCTTCAAGTCCTCTCAGGGAGCATAGAACAGGTTGCACAACTGCAATGTATTTGAACCATTTCTGCTCTCAGGAGGGGGTGGCCATTCAATGCTTGTACCCTATGATACGCTGACTGCCAAGGAGAAGACCAAATTCAGAGAAAGAGCCCAGGATGTCCTCAAGTTCCTTCAGCTCAATGGCTACACTGTGTGGAGGTGAGCACAGAATGACCTTGTTACAAAAGGGAAATGTGATTCAGTATGTACAAGGTGGGTAGCAAATGACTTTTTCCATTTTTATGTCAGTCGTATTGCTTTACCATATTTAGCAGCCATCACAGCAATCAGACCCCAGTCTCCTTTTTTTTTTAACACCATCCAGTGCAGGTCACAGCCTGAAATACAGCACAACTAGTGAATAAGATTGCCTCTTCATCTTCCCACGGCACAGCGTTGTCTTGAAATTCTCACAATTAAAATTCCAGGGATAAAATACATCATCAAGCTTAAATATTTAAGGCCAGAGTGCACTGTCTTTTCTTGCAGTGGTGTTTTATTAGCTCTGTTTGATTGCACTTCCTCCACAGAGATTGGAAGACAGTGGAGATGGACTTTCCAGCCATTGCCAACTGCTTTGGCTACACTCTCCTTCAGCGGCTGCTGTCTTACACTGAGGATGCCCAAGAGCACGTGTTGGAACTGGGTAACATTGTAGTATTCATGAATATAAAAAAACCCAAAAAATTGACACAACCCAAAGGTATTTCAAACAACAGATACTTGGATAACAATTAACAAAAAATCATCAGTGTACAAGAAAGTTGCACATCTGGATGGATGATTTGGAGTGGGATGCTTTTTGGCAGGAATCATGGGAGTAGGATGTGACGATGCCTGGATGTGGCTTAGATGAAGGAGGCTCATCTCAATTACACAATGAAATGACAGCTAATGAACAGCAGAGAAGAGATTGAAAATTTGTTTGAAATTTGACAGTAGTGAAAATAATTTTTCACTTTTTTTTTTTTGGCGACATCGTGGCAAAATGTGGTTGGTTAAAGTGCAAACATCCACAATCTGCTGATTGAAGCAGGAGAGGAGAGACAGAGAGAAAGAGGTGCATGTTAGTCCTCCTGATTAACTTAAGCTAGCATCATTTCATCATTAGTACACCGTGTACCTGGTGCTATGAGTTTTTGAACATATCACTTGGCCTTGAATCTTTTATTTATGAATAATGAGCAACAATCTTGAGTCTACTTTCAGCAAGTCTGCCTGAGGGCAGTTTGGATTTTAACTATCACAAAATAGCTCAGACCAGCGCTGGCTATGTAAACCTGTCTGAAACTTTTACAGAGAAACATGTATTATTTATATTTCTCTATTTTGTTCAAACTGTCATGGTAACTTTTTTGTCTTTGATTCTACGGAGCCCCTAAAGGGACGTGCAAAAAAAAAAAAAAAAAAAGTGGGGAAAAAAAAACTGTACATATCTCGTGAGCATGTGAAACTTTCTCGTGCTCACGAGAACGTTTCTCCTGAGCACGAGAAAGTTTACATTTTAGAGCATGCAATGAGTTAATGGAGGGATCATTTACCTTATCATCTTTTATCAGTTGATGATACTGTCAGGTATGTTTTGTGTTTTCAGGAAAGTGAATACATCCACCTCTGCCGTTGTTCTCTTTAGATGAAGCTGAAGTTAGCTTCATATTCAGTTTCCAATGCGGCAGTTTAGGGGAAAGTTGTAATTAAATTAAGTGAATACGTGAATACGATGACTGAATCTGAAACTAACTTGAACCTGAAATTTTATCTCTCATGAGCACGAGAAAGTTTCTCACACGAGATACATACAGTTTTTTTTTTTTTTTTTTTTGCATGTCCCTTTAGGGGCTCCGTAGGATTCAGTACTTCATTGTGTTTTTTTTTCCAGAGGTGATGCAAGCCAGAGGACAGATGTCTAAAGGAGAGAGAGCTTCACATCAGCAATCAATACATTTTTTCCCCAAGGTTTGCCTCAGATCAATGCATATCTAAACACAAATCTACTACATCTGATATGGAATCTCTAGCATTGATTTAGCTTTCTTCCAAATACATTTTTCCAATGCCATTTTCTTTTTTCTCCTCAGCCCTATTTCTTATTTAATCTATGTCACTTAATTAGTTTTGTTAGATGGTTGCCATGGGTAACCTCTCTGAGTGAAACCCTTTGTGGCTGTGTAATTTATTTAACCATTTTGGAAATCCATGTGGGCGTGTCGATTGCCATAAGGACATTGATTTAAGCTTCCCACACAGTTTTACCTCTGAGGAGGCAGTGAATGAAAAAGGTTTATTTTTCACTGATGGGACCCCCTGAGTCAGACCCAGTCAGCCAAGACCGTGAACAGTCATGCCTCAGATCTCTGCACCCTGCACCTCCCACTCGACCACACACTTACACAACCACGCATGTCGCTGTTTGTCTGGCTGGCTGTCCATCTCTGTGAATTGCCAGTGCTTCATATGACTAGCTAATACAGGGGAAAATGTTTAACCTCTTTCCCCCCCCGAGGTCCATCATTATGAACTCACGTTAAATAGGCAGGGGCTGCTCAGACTGAATTAAGAACAGTTTAAAAAAGATTCTAGTCATTATCACAAGACATTTGAATCTGCTAGATTACGGGTAAATGTATTTGATAAAGAAGTCAGAGTTATCCATTGTAATGGTGTGGTTATGAAACATTTTTTCTTTGAATTAATTTATTTTCTGGATATATGATACAGCTTCAATGAAGCACTGGGACAAGCAACCATGTGACGTTGTCAAACAACTTGAATAATTCTCTTTTAGTCAAAACTTTGAAGCTAGCCAGAGGAAAGTTGATGGTAATGTGGGATATTGCATGTTGTTTTTTGAAGTGACCACTGGCTGTTACTCCATTCAACAGGTTATCCTTCCTCTCTTGGAACAATATGTGAGGGGACACTGTCAGTATTTCCTATCAACTTCTCTTTGCTCAAGTGGCAACAGAAGCCATGCCTCAAAAAAAGAAAAGGAGATGATCGCAAAGTATGTGTCACCACCAACCAAACATATGTTGATTACACTAGCAGTGCTTTAAACATTTCCCATGCTTTTTGTCATTGTATTGTTATGGAACAACGTCTCAGACACGTTCTGCATAATAATTTATAAGTTTTATTTTCTTTAAGGCTTTCTAACAAAAGAAGCCTCATTCTTCTTTGCTGCCATTCTTCTGGTTTCGTGTCCTGTAATTACTTTTTACACTCCCCTCTGCTCATTACTTCACTTGTCTTTTCTCCCCACATCCAGCCTCTTTTGTAAGCTTGCAGCTCTAGTAAGACACAGGATCTCGCTCTTCGGTAAGGACGGGGTGAAAATAAAGCTCATTCAGACATTAATTTGTCCCACTTGTTCTCTTGTTTAGCGCCTTGGTTATCCACGACTGTGCAGCGTTCTATGTTCAGTTTTTGTCCCTGCTCTCTCTAAAATGTAATTGTCTGAGATCATCTCCTTCCTTTTCACATATCTTTTTTCCTGACATTTTTCATTTAATGTATGTACATGTGTTTTCTTAGGAAATGAAGCCTCGTCATTTGCAAGCTGCCTCCGTGTTTTGGCCCAGGCTCTGGATGCCAGGTAGCTAGATGGCACTACTGTCACACTCTGCCTAAATCGATCTCCTCGCTCTGCCTGCGGTCACATCAGTGTCACACCACCATGTCTGAGGATGAGATGACTGGTGTAATTGAGCCACTGATACACTGATGCTATCTAATTGTGGTTGATATCACTTTTACTCCCTGAGGACAATGCCTCTGAAGCATGACGCCAGAAGAAGAATCTTGGCTCTGAAGAGACTGATGTCATTTGCACTGGTCTGGTGGATAGATTAGCGCCTGATTTACTCCACTTATCTGCTTTTATTATCGCTTGCCAAAAGAGACACTGCACGGCACCTTTAACATTTAAATTGCCTGCAGTTTTCTTTTAATCAGAATCTGATTTATTATAGTAGGTATGCTGCATTAAAATTAACATAAGAGAAAAAAAATGAAGTGACATTCTTTCTTTAATGTTGTGTTTTCATGTAGCAAACAAATAAAATCTTTTTGAATGACATGTACAGAATATTCATTTTTGCCTGTAACAAAGGAAACACCATTTTCTCACCATTTGGCTACAGGACCTTGATGAATTCTGCCCCAGAATCTGTCCAAACATCTCTGCATTCATTCTTTGAGGCAGCTGCAGCCGATCTTGAGATGACTGTGGAAAACCTCTCTGTGACCTTGGTCTGTTTGCCTCAGAGTAGGAGTCAACAGGCTCGAGGAGTGGCCAAGGTCCTCGGCTACACGACCTCCACTCTCCTTCCCACGCTCACCTCCCTCTTCCAGCATCTTGGCAACCAAAACTACGGAGTGGACCTCCTTGGTAAGCGGTTTTTATGTAAGCCACTGTAAAGGAAGAAGGTCACAGTTATTTTACGATGGATGTTACACCCTGAAATACTAAGTTACAAATGCAGCCCATTAAAAATACCTCCCCGTATCACCTCACAATAGTAGAATTAAAAGCAGCACCACATGTTTTCAGTCGTCTCAATCGTTTCCCCTCCGCGTGCCGTGGAGCTGGATGAACAGCTGGTTTCCACACCCCTGAAATCAGTCAGGGACACCCTCCCCTCAACTTCCCACCTTCCACATCTTTGAAACCAGCTCTCATTCATGTCATGGCCACAGAGCAGCAGGAGCATATTGTCTCCCTCACTAATATCCCGACCTTTCAGGAATCATTCATTACCTGAATCAGCAGCAGCTGTCCAGCTAGTCCATCTTTCGGTGATTGTATGCTCTCAGCTTTCCTACTCGGTGTTTTTAGCTGCTTTTAAAGAAACCTTACAAGGATCTCATCTTGTTTTTACAGTGGGCAGTATCCAGGTGTCCTGTTACAGGATCCTCAACAGCCTCTACTCTCTTGGCACCAGTAGCAGCATCTACATGGAGGGGTACTGCCTGTATTGCTGTGTGATTTCAGAATTTGTGGTATACAATAATGTCATTTTTTTTAATCATGTTTTATCCATTTAATGTCTATGCTTTTATTTTTTCACATCTGTTTTTGATTAAACAACATTAACTTTTAATTAAATGCTACCAAAGAAGTTTTTGTGCATACTTATCATATATTATTATATATTATAATAATAATAATAATAATATATATTATTATATCATGGGAAGTGAATTGTCCACATGCATTGATTACTCATACAAGTAAGTATTAAGACTATGAATAATTAGACCAAGATAAAATAGAGGAACATCTTTTGAATCTGGGAGACAAATGAGAACAGCTGGCAAGTAAACTCATGTTTGTAATCCCACCCCAAAAGAGTTTGGTGAGATTTGGTCCTGAGACAGTATTTCTATGCAGACAGAGGCTGGCAGCAGGCGCTTGTCTGGCAGCCCTGACTGGAACTTTTCCTGTATGCTTCCTGGAGCCAGCCCTGAACCTTAACAACCCTTACTCCATCTACAACACCACAAGTGCCACTGAGAGAGAAGGTAATAAACAGACACACTGCATACACACTAATATTCATCAGTTGTGTCTTGTGCTTCTTGAAAAGCTCTCAGCCCCCTCTCTTTTCTCAGCTTTATTTTCCATATCTGTTTCTTTTAGACTTGGGTTTGCCAGATCAGGTGGAGGACATGTGTCCCCTCCTGCCTTCTCTGGAACAGGCTCTGGAGGAAGTGGAAGAGTTGGCAGGCGCTGGTGCTGGAGCTCGCCAGGCCCCCTACATCCATGTCACAGAGGTCACCTTGCCCATGCTGTGCAGCTATGTTTCCCTTTGGTGGCACTGGGGCCCCGAGGGCCAGCCAGACAGCGCAATCTGCACTTCTGTCATTCCCCAGCATGCCAGTGACCTACTTGGCCACATACTCCGTATCATCCACAACCATGTGGGCGCTAGCCAGGATGACTGGATGAAACAGCTGGCAGGTACTGTGGTCATGTCCAGCTCTGTGATTGTTTGTGTGCATTTCTTTATTCCACATCAGTGATGCCTTTTGTTCTCCTTTTTTCCTCCACTTTTAACAGTTGTCATACCTTTTCAGTTTTTTCCCAGCCAATCATATGCAAAACCCGCCCTGAGCTGTTAAAGAGCCACTTCCTGCCGCTGATGGAGAAGCTGAGGAAGAGGGCAGAATGTGTGCTCCAAGAGGAGGAGCAGATGAAAGCAGAAGGGTGTGATGCCTCCGAAGCAGAGCTGCAGATACAGGAGAAGTTCACTGCATTGGTGCGAGACCTCTATGCCTTCTATCCCATCCTCATCCCATTTGTGGATTCTAATCGGTAATAATTAAGTAATTGTATCGACTCAATGCAAAGTGAAACCTATTTCACCGTGCTTTGTATTAATATTAGCTCACCAGTAATTGAAACCTTTTGAACCCCAAATATTTTAGTCCTGTTTGTTGAAATGTTGAGAACATTCATTGGATTGGTTAATTGTAAACAGTGAAAAATGTAGTAGAAATATATACTTTTTAAAGATACAAAAAGAGTAAGATGCAGTCATGCAGTGAGTGGTTATTGGAGATGTATGTTTAGCTTTAAGGGAATGAATTCTGCAATGATAATGTGATGTGTTTTGGTCTTGTCCCAGAGCCAGCTGGCTGAAAGAGTCCAACCCTGATGCAGAGCAGCTGTTCGGCATGGTGGCAGAGGTCTTTATATTCTGGGCCAAATCTCATGTGAGGATGACACATGATGGTTTTTTTTTTTGTTTTTTTTATTTATTCCTCTCGTGTCAATACCATCCAATTAAATATTGTATCCTATAAACCATGTCATTTTCCTTCCCCTGTGCTCATTACAACAGAATTTCAAATGGGAGGAGCAAAACTATGTGGTTCAAAATGAAATCAACAACTTGGCTTTTCTGGTCAACACTGACAAAATGTCCAAGGTCAGCCATATTTCTGACATTTCTCTGATGTGCAAAAACTGCATCTCTTCTCACTTGTTTGGAATCAATCACAAAAAAATATGACTCGACTGTCATGAAATAAAAAAAAAGTACCTTTATGTTCATGGCTTTCCAATACTCAGTTCAACCACGAGAAGAGGAGGATCAAGAGGAAGGGGGATCGTTATTCCACACACACCTCTCTCATCGTGGCCTCCATGAAGAGACTGCTCCCTGTGGGACTCAGGGTTTGTCTTCCAAGTGATCAGAGCCTTATCATGTTGGCTAAGAATGGCTTCACTCAGGTCAGTTGGAAATGTGGTCACCCATGGTGACAAAACCTTTTGAGATGTAAGTCACAGGAAATGAGTGTGTTTCTTTGATAATATGGAGTGAGGTCTTTGATAATATGGAGTGAGGTATGATCATGGTGAAGTTGGGTTTCTTAAAGTATCCCCGTGGCAGATGTATTTAATGTTGGCCACTGTTTGCTTTCCACAGAAAAACACAGAAGATGAGATTCGAGAGCATGTTTACAATGGTCTTATTCATCTTAGGAGTCAGGTAAAAGCTCTAACTACATTTGTACTCTAATTAAAAACATGTATGTGGTACTGTCAGTTAATTTAGAGAATCAGTTGTATTATAACACATTTTGGGGTGTTATTTCATTTTGTTTGTATAAAAAAATCTTTGAGATTCTTAGGGTACACAAACAGAGGAAATCTGTAAAGAACTTAGCAGGAAGTGCAAATGACAAGAAAAAGCAGAAATATATATATTTGTTGCATGAATTCATATTTTAGCCTATCCTTAGATAATAAATGAAGCGCATGTTATTCCTACACTCTGAATATGCATTGGCATGCCAAGAGATGTGTGCAGTAAATTAAACTGAAGAATCCTCTTGTAGCTTGTAAAATCCAATGATGTTTTTTTTAAATAATCCCAGTCAGTGACTCATTGTTCACTGGGGACATGGAGTTTGCATGCAATATTTGTCTGTTTGAGTCATTGATAAGTATGTTTATTCATAAATCAGTGATAGGTAAAAAAAGCAGAAATTCTGCATTAGCATGCGCAGACCATATTTTTGTGTAGCCCTCGATTAACCTTGGTTGGCTGTATGAAAACGTGTTATTATTTGCAGTGAAATAGTCAGCAGTAAGTCTTAGTTGTTGCTGATCATGTGAGATTTCAAGCAAGGACGTCAACAGCAATAGGGAAAGCAAGATTCAGGACAACAGCTTGATTCCTTAATGATGTTTATCAGCCCACATTTCAAACTGAGCTCATTCTTTCAAGTGTGTTTCCAGGTAAAAAGTGGTTGCTCTGAACTTCTAATTCTCTTTTCTCATTCCTATAAACATTATTTCCTTTGATTTAGGACCTCATCAGAAGCCTCACTAAAAATATATTTAATTGAAAGGTTGAAATACCAGCAGAGATAAAAATAAATATGCCACTCTTTTTCCCCTTCACAGGCGTCAAACTGCTTGAGGCATGAGACCCTTTATACAGAACACCCGAGCCACTTGGGAGCCATCACTGACACCCAGAGGACTGTAAACAGGATTTTAGAAATAGCCCGAGCCCTGTATTACTTGGACCAGGTGAGCTTTTTAAAGCAGTATGCATATAAAAATAATGAATAAATTTTTTTTTTATTAGTCAAAGTTTTAGTTCTCTTTTGTTGACCCTTTTAACAGACATTTACATGTTGACATGCCATAGTAGGAAAGCGCAGGTGTAAATAATGACATTAGGATGGCTAAATTCCATTAAGCTGCTTCAGTTTCAGGTGTTTCTTGGTGATGTGCATGCTGGCTCACTGTCACTCTTATTGGGACGTTTGAATAGAACACAGCCATCATTCATGTTATTATGAACACCTGGTCTCTTCTTGCAATAACAGTTCAAAATGGCTGCTGTGAAAAAAAGCCCTGTTATTTTGTGACAGTGAGGAGATAATAATCATCTCTGCAGGAAACTGAGGATGTGATTTATAATGTCAGAAGCTTACATCCACTCAGGCTGTAAGATAATTAGTTTTTAAATTTTTACATTACAATTACAATATTTCCTTTAAATACTTCCTTTGTTTGTTTTGTTTTGTTTTTTTTTTTAACCTATTTTAAGTTTGGGTTAATGTGATTGTATTCACTGTTGAACATTCATCTGTGAACTTTTAATTTGAAATATCTGTATATGGTCCAGGTTTTTTTTTTCTATATGTCTTATCCTTGCTGTGCCCCTGTTGAAGTTTCAGCCGTTTTGTGGCGTGTGTACTGTAGAGCCTGTATTTTTATCTGTTCTATAAAAATCCTTCATTAAGACTCAGAGCAGTGGCTTCTTCTTGTCTTCTGTAAATAGTGACTTCCTGTCATTGAGAGTGACCCCCCTATGTCATAATTAAAATCACAGAGGGGGGATACACTGAGTAGAGAAATATTTGGTGAGAAAAAATAAAGACTCTTGTGGCAGTAGAGGTTCTGGTCACGAATTGTTTTGTCATTTGATTTGAACTTTGAATGACCTTTTGCTCAAACATTTTGAACCATTTACAAATGCACGGTCACAGAAGCCCCACTTTTGCTGTGTGCTGGCTCTGTGAGAATTTTGCAAATATAAAACTGAAAGGTATGACAGCTGTTGGTAGTGGGGGAAAAAGCAGAATGAAAGGCAATTGATGTGGAAGAAAGAGTATGAAAGTCAGATTTGATTAGTTTCTAAGAGCTGTGGTTACTACAGGTTAGGATTTGCTTCCTTTTCAGATATTTGATATGGCCTGGGTTAAGAAAAATCTATGTTCTAATTTGAAACAATAATTTATATTGAATATTTCACATTACAGAAATAAATGCGTGCAGTCTTAATGCAGGATGAATGCAAGGTAAATGTATGATGGTGAACATCTATGATGGAAACCCTTCAGGTAACTGGAGGTTTAAGTGCACTACCTTTTTACATCATCTATCTTTGGTTTTTGCTTCAGGTGGAACACCCGCAGAAAAGTAAAAAACCTTCATGGCACAAGGTCTTATCCAAACAGAGGAAACGAGCAGTGGTGGCCTGCCTAAGGATGGCTCCCCTCTACAACTTACCCAGGTATAAACACATGATGTACATATGAATGTTTTGCACCCACTAATGTGCTCAGGTTAATTGCTAATTAAGTACAGTAGTAATTTACATTTTTCACTGAATGAACATTGTCAGAGGGACAGTGATAAACATCTAATTATATGCTGTATAGGTTTGACTTTCCTGTTTTGTGGGAGATTTTTTTAGAGCCTCTGAGATATTCATCACAATTTTAACAGTTTCAAACTTTGAGGTGAAAAGTGGTGTGAAAAAACATTCAACAAACTCATTCAGGTGTGCAAATGGCAGCTTCACATGGCGTGGGAGACACTACTGTGATGAAAAGGTTATGTAAAATCTAATTAGGCACAGCCATGAATCAGTAATCTCCAAAGGGAACATAGGCACAGCCATGACAGCTCCAAAGGGAACAAACATATTAGCATATGAAAACCTTGTAGCTGCATGTAGCGTGGAGATGATATAGGAATAGTATTCTGGTGCTTGTGTCTTGAGAATTATAGCCGTGGTGTAGCACTCTTCACTCTCACAATCATCATCTTAGGCTTGCTTAAGAAACCTTGATAAATGAGTCATAATTGGTCTAATCCAAGCTCTTTTATAGTTCGATAGTTACTTTATGTGGTACTTGTTTTTTCATTTTTTTTTATTTGCATTGGTCTATTACAAATAGAACAAAGCTCTTGTTGTATCTTCACCCTTTCTCTTTTCCTACCCAGGCACAGGGCTGTCAACCTGTTCCTCCAAGGCTACAATAAATCCTGGGTATCAGCTGAGGACAACAGCTTTGAGGAGAAGCTTGTGGAGGATTTAGCTGTGAGTGGAAGAGGGTTCAAGACTCAAGGCTCAAGGGTTCATTTAACTGTTCAAAATTAGTGTGTAATGAAAATTATGTTTCTAGTGCCATTCTGATACACACACATAAAAATCCTCACAAAACATAAAAAATATTAATACTCATGGAAAGTGGAAGATGAAGTCTCACAGTCTGAGGAAAGAAGCAGCTCTGTAATCTATTGTTAGAGCAGCAGATACTTCTATACCTCTTGCCTCTTACCTCTCTGCCAGCAGGGTGAACAGGTTGTGGTTGGGGGGCGCGTTGTCTTTTAGATCTTCCAGGCCTCGCCTCTCCAATTTCTACTACTGCTCAGTAGATGGGAACCAGTAATGTTCTCTGTGGTTTTAATCACTTGCTACACACATCCAGTCCTGGGCTGTACCCAAACTACAGCTCCTCTGTAAAACAAGAAACGTGGCATGTAAACTTTGCTTTCTGAAGTTTTCTTAAGATGTACAGCTGTTTCTGAGCTTTCTTAACCAGGATGGAGATGTGAGATGACCATAACAGGCTCTGTGATACCAATTCCCAGGAACCTGAAATAGTTCACCTGCTCCCCCTTTAGCTCCACTGATGCAGACAGGAGTTTGTGTTTTCTCCTCCTCCATCCATCCATATGCATCCATTTTCTTCTGCTCACCTGCGGCCAGGTTGTTAGGGCAAGAGGAGAAGCAGGTTCATCCATACTCATACCATATCCCTCCTCCCAGCAATGCATTACAACCCCTCAGATGGGACCAGGAGGCATTCTTAAGCCTAATACTTCCAGCATGTTCCGGGTCTGCACTGGGTACAGGGGAAATGGTGGCTGAGTAGCACACTCTGCAACTGGATATTGGACTTCCTAACAATAGACCCCAGACTGTTTGGATTGATGGTCACACCTCCTCCGCTCTAGTGCTCAACACTCTGGAGCCCCCTGGGGCTGTGTGTTCAGCCTCCTCTTTTTCACACTGTACACCCACGACTGCAGTCCCCGACATGGAGAGAAGGTTTGCAGACGACACCACCATTATCTGCTGGATTTCAAACAATGGTGAGACTTCATATTGGCAGGGAATCGACAATCATGCAGACTGGTGCAGAGTGAACAACCTACTGTTCAATGTCAGCAAAACCTATGAGCTGATTGTTGATTTCAGAAAGAAAGGAGGGGAAAACCTCTTCCTTTGGAGATTCTTCCAGGTAAGGCCAATGAGTAAGAGGCCAAAGTGCAGACCCGGAACATGCTGGAAGGATTATATATGTCATTAGGCTTAAGAATGCCCCCTGGTCCCATCTGAGGGGTTGTAATGCATTGCTGGGAAGAGGGATATGGTATGAGTATGGATGAACCTGCTTTGCCTCGTGAGAAGGTGAGCAGAAGAAAATGGATGCATGGATGGATGGAGGAGGGGAAAACACAAACTCCTGTCTGCATCAGTGGAGCTAAAGGGGGAGCAGGTGAACTATTTTAGGTTCCTGGGAATTGGTATCACAGAGCCTGTTATGGTCATCTCACATCTCCATCCTGGTTAAGAAAGTTGTTGAGGAGATCAAAGTATGAAAGGTGTTAAGCTCATCTGGAAACGTGGTCTCACACACAATGGAGGTGCTCCTGCTTTTGTGCATCTGCAGTTCTGGACTGCCTGTCACATGTCTTTTGGTTTTGAGGTCTCTCTTCAGTCTCTCCTGATGCTTTGCCTTCGATGTGCTACCTTTCTGTTGTAAGCTTCGTTGTCTCCAGACTGAAAGGCATTTTTTTTTACTTAGGATAGTGCCCTCACTTACTTCTCCATTCCAAAGAAGGGTGTAGTAGTGTGTGTTGCCATGTATGTTCGCAAAAACATGGTCATTGGCTCCAGGTGGGAATGTGGACATGCTATTGGAATTTAGGTAAAACAGATTTGACATCTGTTTGATTAAAATCACCAGGACACGATAAACATACCATCTGGCTATGATGTCATGTGACTGCTGATGACCTCATACAGTTCATGTAATGGATGAGTTTGCACCTGGACGAATGTAAACAGCGGCAACAGAGACATCAGGGAGCCATTTTGACATCAGTAGTTTCACATACTTCTGCATGGGTAAAAACAGGCCTATATTTTTCATGTTGAACCATGATTGGTTCATTATCATCATGATGTACCTTATTTATGGCCCAAAATTTAAAACTTTGTATTATACCATTTAACTTTGTTATACAATGTGTTACAGACATAACTGTTTAAACCAAAGCACTTGTACATTTTCTTCCCTCTCAAGTTGATGCTGTAATCAAGCTTGCAGCAAAATTTATGATCTGCAAGGGCATTTTCTCACCCTCACTTAGCTTTCTAGGTAGCACATCCTCTAGGCTGCATACAAATCCCACTTACTTCATGGTACCAAATTAACACTATATACCAATACTACAGTATGTTGTTTTACAGTATAAATTAACATACTTGACCATGTTGTACTCATAGTAAATGATGCAACATGTTCTTGGACAGTCATCATAATCAATATCACACCCAAGCAAAAGAAAAAAAAAAGTATTAAAAAAATTAAAACGTATAATATGTGGCAGAAATTCAATATTAAATTGTTTTGTTTTCACTGTGCAGATAAACATGTTCTTGTTGTGTATGTTTGTGTATACATTATACTTTGTGTTTTTGCAAGTGAAAAACCTGCAGTGTATAAACATGAGTCAGTCACAGGAGGCTTTGGATGGTCAGTGTGTAACATCATTTTAGCACAGATTAGTGGCCTGACGCTCTCTCTGGATTGCAGAGGGGAGGAGTGATGGAGCTGTGTGGATTCAACAGAGTGGAAGAAAAGGACACGGAAGATGGTGCCAAACCTAACGATCCCCTCCTACAACTCATTACCCTCTTCAGTCGAAGCGCCATGACGGAAAGAAGGTTTGTGTGTGTGTGTGGGTGTGTATATGCGTGTGTGTGGTCATTACAAAAGATCACGTGCAGTGAAAACTCTATTCTACTTTTATTACTAGTCCGACCCATCACCGGGAAAGTCAATATTAAATCCATCAGAGGCAAATCCATCAGAGGCATGATTTTTTTTGTGCAACATCTGTGGCCTGAAATCTATGTTTTAATTTCTTTTAGGTTCACCAAGCAAAAATGTTTGGTGGTACAAGTACCATGTATTATTCTTTTAGATGCTTTAGAGATTTTGGTAATTCTACAGTATTCAAATGTGTTTCAGTAGTAAATAAATAATTTGTCTCCGCATTACTGAAAAGACATTAGGGGTGGGAGTGCACTGGAGGAATGTGATAAGATCAGCCAGACTCCAGCTCTGCCAAATGTTCAATACCACTGCGCAGATTTATTAGTAAAATGGTCACACTAGAACCACATACTGTTTAGGGATATTTTGAGATGGCGCTACATTGTTATTGGCAGGCCATTTTTAAAATGCTGCATCTGTCTATACTTCAACATGCACTAATATTATCTCATCTGTCTTCCCTGTTCACAGTAAGCTTGGAAATGACAGCCTCTACAAGTCCTTCGCTGCTATTATGGCAAAGGTACTACAACATGAATAAGGATTTATATTTGTAGTATCTACATGTTTGTTAATGTGTTCAGATAATTTACTGAATCATGCAAATCAGACATAACTGATTATATAAATAATTGATTTTCCTTTAAATTTGTCTTTTTCTTGCAATGGACAGTCAGTTTGTACATTTTGTGTCTCTTCATCTCTTCTATATTGATTTATTTTCTATCATCATGGTCCTGTGTTGTACGTTTGCTCTCCCAGAGCTGCCACAGAGAGGATGATAACGATGAAGGAGAGGAGGTGGAAAGCTTTGAAGTGAGTGAATGGGCATTTGCTTTAAAAAATAACTTTTTTTCAAACAGTATGTAACAGTATATAGTTGTCATTTGTATTTGCAAGAATAAGAATACAATTATTAAATCTATAATGTTTCACTAACATTTAAATAGTTTTTTTTTCATTGAATATAAGATAAATATTTATTCTTATAGAATTATAAAACAAAGTAAGACAAAATAATCCATTAACCCTCTTGTGGTTCAGGAGAAAGAGATGGAGAAACAGAAGCTGCTGTACCAGCAGGCCAGGCTGCATTGTCGGGGAGCTTCTGAGATGGTTCTGCAAACCATCAGTGCCAGCAAAGGTAAGAAAGTCAAATACTGAAGTAAATTGCTTTGTTGCTTAGTAAAGGATCATTTTCTTTCAGCTGTTGTTGCTTTAGATGAGCCAGTCATAAGCAAGATAATGTTTGCTGAGTACCAAACCAAAGATGAGCTTACCTCTGGATTCAGTAGCTGAGAATAATATTTTCAAAGCTTTTCTTTGTGCTTTGTGCTTTTCTTAAACTATGCATATTTTTTTGTGATAGATTAAACATTTCAATTGAATTTGAATTCAGGTGTCATGGGCTCCATGATCGCCCCAACACTGAAGCTGGGTATTGCTGTTCTCAGTGGAGGGAATGCCACAGTTCAACAGGTACATTACTGCATTGGTGTCTCCTCCTCAAATTACAAATTAGATTAGATTAGATGACACTAAGAAATAAAGTGATTGCAGGAGCTAGATTAGATTTCTAGATAAATGTATTTAATCTCTGGTATATTAAATAGTAAAGATACAGAAAACTAGAAAAGACAAGTTAAAAATATAGTACACAGTTGTGGACTGTAGAAGATGTGGGCTACTGTTGATGATATATTTAATGAATACGAATGAATGTTTTCATGTCATGGTGACACACTGCAGAGCTCATTACTTAGGAAGAGGACCTGGACTATTCCGATAATAGTATTTTCTCTCAAAATAAAGGCCCTTTCTGGAACGTAGAGTTTTTCCCCATTCAGAACATATCACTTGTAAATTAAGTGTCTTGTTATGACACAGAGACACAGCAGCAAAGCCTGCAGTGATTAAAAAAAAGTCTTTTTTTTTTCCAAACAATTTTTCCAAATGATATCTGCTTCAGACAAGGTCCTCCTTCATTGGCCAGAATTTATCTTTGATGCTTTTTTTTAATAGAAAATGCTGGATTACCTGAGAGAGAAACGAGATGTTGGCTTCTTTCAGAGCATGGCTGGACTCATGCTGTCATGTAGGTGAGTGAATGTAGGAAAATTCTCAAATCCTGTCAAGTGTCACACAGGCTGGCAGGCTTCATACACTGATGGATACAAATGGTGAAAGCGCAAGACCTTTTCTTATCCTTTTTGTGTGTGTGTGTGTGTTTGTGTTTCCGCTCACCAGTGTTCTGGATCTGAATGCATTTGAGAGGCAGAACAAAGCAGAAGGATTAGGCATGGCCATGGACGAGAGCTCAGGTACTGTATTCATATGGGAATAAAAAAATCAATTTCTGTGAAGTCATGTCATAGCAGAAGAGCCAGCTGTGAGACCCCTGGCCTTGAACATACTCTAAATTCACCCCGCAAATTCCTATTATTCTCTCTGCCTTTCTCAGTCATGAATATTGTCAACAGCTATCTCCTTTCACTCCACTGTGGTCTGATCTGATTTCTCTCTTCTCTTACCTCTCTAAATTTTGTGTGCCCTCTCTCACTCACTCTGTCGTACCTTTCCTACAGTATTACTCCACTCGTTGCCCTTCATGCTTTTATTTCTTGCCCTTGTCTGCCTATCTTTTTCCCAGGAGAGAAGGTGATGCCTGACAAAGTCATAACTTGTGACCTATTCCGTTTTCTACAGCTGCTCTGTGAAGGACACAATGCAGGTTATTTGCCCCAGGCTGCACCCACTGTCACAAATTTCACTTTGAGTATATTGTGGATTATGAGGCCTTTGTGGATCGCTTCCATGAGCCAGCCAAAGACATTAGTTTCAACATCGCTGTCCTCCTGACCAATTTGTCCGAGCACATGCCAAAAGATTCAAGGCTGAGGACATTCTTGGAGCTCGCACAGTGTGTTTTGACTTACTTCCAGCCCTATCTAGGACGCATTGAGATCCTTGGCAGTGATGTCTATGAAAGATAAGGGTCCACATACTGTACCATGTCTTAAATGAGGAAAAAAAAGAAAAGAAAAGAAGGCTTTGTTGTCTTTTCTCTTCAATGTCATTTTAAAGAGATGCCAATAAGAGTTCAGCACTGATTAATAGTTGCAACACATTTGCTTTGCTCTAGTTGACGCCCACTGTCTAATTACGCTGTCTACACTGGATGAAGTTGATTACGAAGCTCTTTTAACTTTCTGTTTAACATGCTGTTCCTTTCTTCTTGTGTTTAGATTTTCAGAACTACTTGAGAACACAAACGGGAAACAACACCACTGTCAACATCATAATATCCACTGTGGACTATTTACTGAGAGTACAGGTAATCCCACAGTGACAGGTTATGGTACTGGACTAACTAAGTAAACCAAATGAGGACACAGCTGCTCCAGATATTGTCCAGGAATACTGATAATGAACAAAATTAATTAACTAATCATAATGTTATATTTAGTCTTTTATTTGTCACAATGATAAACATATTTATTCAAGCTCATGACTGAACATTTTTGTGTGCCACACTGTAGGAGTCGATCAGTGACTTCTACTGGCACTACTCAGGGAAAGATGTGATTGATGTGCACGGCCAACACAACTTCTCCAAATCCATTGAAGTTGCCAAACAGGTCTTCAACACACTCACAGAGTACATTCAGGTCAGTCAGTTTCCATTAAATCGTATAATGTCATAACATCTGCCTTCTGGCTATCTGCCTGAATAAATACATCTGTCTGAAAGTTAACTTGTTTTGAGATGTTTCTTAAAATGATCCAGCTCACATTATCGGTGTGTTCATCCAGGGCCCATGCACTGGAAACCAGCAGAGTCTAGCTCACAGTCGTCTGTGGGACGCTGTTGTGGGATTCCTCCATGTGTTTGCTCACATGCAGATGAAACTCTCTCAGGTACATCACACTGTCCAAAAATGTGCTTTAACATAAAGTTGAAGATGCTCTAGTTGATCGTATGCTCCATATATTTTTCTTACATACAGGATTCAAGGCAAATTGAGCTCCTGAAAGAGCTCATGGATTTGCAAAAGGACATGGTTGTTTTTCTGCTATCCATGTTAGAAGGCAAGATTTCTACTTATCCTGCTGTTTCATTTTCAGAATTTATAATAATAAAGGGCTGTTTGTAGTAATCATTAACCCAGAGTTTTAATTAATTATGTCTACTTTTCTTTCTTCCCTGCAGGTAATGTCGTTAATGGAACTATTGGGAAGCAGATGGTGGATATGTTGGTGGAATCGTCGGGCAATGTGGAGATGATCCTCAAGTTTTTCGACATGTTTCTCAAACTTAAAGACCTCACCTCCTCAGACGCCTTCAGAGAATATGACCCTGATCGCAAGGGCTGCATCTCCAGGAAGGACTTCCAGAAAGCCATGGAGAATTGCAAGCGTTTCTCCAAGGGTGAGATTCCCTTCCTCCTCTCCTGCGCAGAGACGGACGATAGTGAAATTGTGGATTATGAGGCCTTTGTGGATCGCTTCCATGAGCCAGCCAAAGACATTAGTTTCAACATCGCTGTCCTCCTGACCAATTTGTCCGAGCACATGCCAAAAGATTCAAGGCTGAGGACATTCTTGGAGCTCGCACAGTGTGTTTTGACTTACTTCCAGCCCTATCTAGGACGCATTGAGATCCTTGGCAGTGGGAAGCGCATTGAGCGCGTCTACTTTGAGATCAGCGAATCCAGCCGCACACAGTGGGAGAAACCTCAAGTCAAAGAATCTAAGAGGCAGTTCATCTTTGATGTGGTCAATGAGGGTAGCGAGAAGGAGAAAATGGAGATGTTTGTCAATTTCTGTGAGGACACCATCTTTGAGATGCAGCTTGCAGCCCAGATATCTGGTTCTGACACTGGAGAGAGGCATGCTGAGAAAGGAGAAGAGGAAAAGAGTGAAGAGGAAGATCTGGACAACACAGGAATGTTCTTCATATGTCATTGGTTGTTGCTGCTGATGTCTCTACTCTCTGTTAAAAACCTGAAGACACTGATGAAGATGACCCTGAAGGACATCCTCATGTCAGCTGTTTTCTTCCTCAGATTCATTTTCATGGCTCAGGTCCGATGTATTTGCGCTTTAATTCGCAGCATCTTATATGTGCTGTACGTAGCCTTTGTTAGCGGCGGGCTCATAGAGGGAGCCAAAAGGATGAGGATATTGGACTTGCTGGGTGGGATCCTCGAGCCAACTCTTGATGAGGTCATGGAGGTGCCAAGTGGTGTGGAGCGGCTGAGGAAACACTCTGCCAGTTTGTCTTCCCAGAGAGATTTGAGGGAAATCGGGCAGGTGGCAGCTGTGACCTCCCCGAGAGAGGTGGATGTACTGTCAGACATATTTGGGCTCAAAGTGAAGAAAGAGGGAGGTCAGTACAGACTTATAACACAAGACCTCACAGCTAGTCTCACTGACCTGTTCAGCTCAACCCCCAGAACAATTGCCACCACTGATTTTTCTGAGAAGCATCAAGGGACGGTAGGGACACTTTTTTTTTTTTTTATCCTTGGACTTCATGTCTGCCACATCTGAAATATTCTTTGATTGTGTGTTGTATTCGCTATAGGTTTTATTTAGCATAATGTTCTTTTGATATGTGTACTAATTCATACAAATTTGGGTTTTTGGGGTTTTTTCTGACAGCAACTTAAGGCTCACACCACTGCAAAGGAAACAACTGAAGATGACAAAATGCCTGAAGATGAGAATGCAAAGTGAGTGTCTTTCTTCCTTAATGAATCTGCAAAAAACGATTACCTAACTTCCTCATGGCATATCATGACAATATTGCATTTGGTGGCTGTCATAGTGCATGGTAGGATTGAAACCAATAAAAACAACATTGTCAAATTAAGCACCGTGGTGTTGATGTCACACTTAATGGAAATGAAAATATCTGACCTTCCTTTTTTTTTTTCCCTATACTGTTCACAGAGGGAAGGAATCTGCGAGGAAAACTGAAAAAGAGAGAGTGGAGGAAGAATGGCGAGCCAATAGATGCTCTAATAAGTCAGAGGAGTCAGAGCGCCAACATTCTGCCCTCTGGGACTTGATAAGCACTCAAAACAAGAGCCTGCTGGTAATATACAAATACACCAACCCATGCTTGTGCACTTCTGCATACACAAACTAACACATAAAAATTCATACTCACAGGGACTTCAGATTGCATGCACATGCATAAGCATATACAAGCAGAATACACCAGATTTTTCTCATCTTTTTTTCCCCCCAGAATTACTTTGCAAGGAACTTTTACAATATGCGCTTGCTGGCTCTGTTTGTTGCCTTTGCAATCAACTTCATCCTCCTCTTCTACAAGGTGAGAGTGTTCTTATGAGAAAATTTACTTACAGTTAGATCAAACATGTAATGGTACTTTACCACACTACATTTCAGATGCAAATTTACTTGTAGCTTTTACTTCAATACATTTGTCCTACTGGTGAAGTTGCTTATTACTTTGAGATCATAATTTCATATACAAAACATGAGATTATCACATAAAATGTTTGTCATAAACTGCATAACAGTAGTCAAATGCATAAGACCGTATCTGTAATAATAATCCAGCTCAAGCTGGTAATATAATGTATAAGTAAAAAATGTGTAACATTTGAGCCTGTCTATACAACCTGCCAACCTGCTGATCTAAAAAATAGTGAAGTGGATTTCACATGGTAGATGGAAAATCTAGATTTCTCATGGTAGATGGGAAAGATTTGCTGCGTAGATTTACCAGAGGGCATATAATCATTCACAAGTAATCATTTAACTCTATGGTGATGCTATACTATGTTAAATATATATATATATATATATATATATATATATATATATATATATATATATATATATATATATATATATATATCTCTTCTATCCTCTTTCTTCTCCTTCTTCTTTAACTCAGTCTCATACCATCTACCCAGGTAGCATCCTCGCCTGCATCACAAGAAGAAGAAGGAGAGATGACTGTTTACAGTGGAGAGGTGGACTCTGCTGCTCAACATGACAACAACGGAACAGATTATTTTGTGCTGGAGGAGAGCAGTGGATGCATGGAGCCGTCACTCCATTTCCTGGCTGTAGTGCACACAATCATCTCCTTCTGTTGTATCATTGGTTACTACTACCTCAAGGTATACCAGCTCGAGTGTGTACTTTTGTAAATTTTTAATCATGTCTTTTTTTTCCTTTGTACCAGGTCTCTTTATAGATTCACAGTATATTTTTCAAACCACAGATGAATTGACAATGAAGCACACAGATAATAAAGACAGGCTTTGACCTATACAGCTAATCTGAATTTCAAAGCTTTTAAGTTCTGCCAATTTAATAATGGCTCGTTTATTCAGATAGTCAGGTGATCGCTGTAGTGCATTTGATTGGCAGGTACCGTTGGTGATCTTCAAACGTGAGAAGGAAGTGGCGCGAAGGCTGGAGTTTGACGGGCTGTATGTGACAGAGCAGCCCCCTGAGGAGGACATCAAAGGGCAATGGGACCGACTGGTCATTAACACACCGTATGTTCAGAGCCATGTAATCAACTTGGATGTCATGTTAACATCATAAATAAAATATGAAATATATAAACACGTCTTACACTTTGAGGATCTCCCTATTGACATCTATTTATAGTTATGTGACATATGTTATGTTTCAGCCCTCAGTACATTTTTTTTTGCCTTATTATTATTTTGTCCTATTTGTTTGTCTTTTCAGATCATTTCCAAGTAATTACTGGGATAAATTTGTGAAGAGGAAGGTAAGGTCTCAGCTGAAAAAAATATTCTATTCTACATGTTCATCCATGTGTGCAAGTCTCATATTTCACTTACTGGCACCGTGTTAAGAAACTAACTGAAATTTAATGAGCCATTTAATTGCAGGGGTAATTATTACCCCTATCAGGTAACAAAACAATTTTTATTGTCTCCAGAGAAAGTGTTGCACTTTAGCTTCCTCTCTCTCTCAAGCTATGAAGGGAGCTTACATTATTATTTGATTCAAGATATTCCTTTCTAATATTTATTTTTCTTTTTATGAATAGTCTAGGGAAATAAAAGTATTATACTAGTAATATAGAAACTAGAGTTATGTACCCTGTTTTACCAGTTCAAAAATGCATTCAATCAAGAATACCAATCATCACCCCTCACATTCCTCCTCTACACACCAAATGAATATATAAAGTCAAGCAAGGTGGGACAAGGAAGTGGAGCCACTACTGCTGATTGTGATAAGGCTGATACCCCTGTCAATCAAAGCATGCTCTGAACTAAAAGTACTTTTTTTTACTTATGAAAGAAAAGTATTGACTTTGTTTTTATTGAAACTGAGAAAAGTTGACGTTTTTTTAAATGGATCTCTGTAGAGCCAGAGGAGCCAGTTTCAAGCGATCCTTGCATCTTGAGGCATTTATGCGTGACTTAAAGCTTTTTGCCACGCATCTACCACTGCCACATGTATTTAATTCTCTGTATTGCATCATTTTAAGAGCCTGCAGTAAAATGGATGGTATAATGCCTTCAAGCGCTCCTGGTAATCCACTTTTGAGTTTGGAGGTTGTAGATATTGCTTACCATATAAAGTGCTTATGTTTGTAATACTAAAATGGCTCCGTAATAAAAACCAGACTTTGTTTGGCTCTTGTTTTAAGTTAATAAATCAAGTGACATAAAGTTTCTTAAAGTCATGGCAGCACAATAAGGAGAAACTCTGCCCCAGTCATTTGATTAAATCAAGGACATATTTAAATGCCAAGCTCTACTATACATACTCAATTTAGTAGGAGGGTAAAGAGTAAAATATCAGATTAGATCAATAGAAATAATTTAAAGTACTGCAAGATTGCAGTACATTAAAATAACGTGTAACGATACATCACTCATTTACAACACTACCGTGCTACTAACCACTGTGCCGCCTAAAAAACCTGGTTCAGCAGCACAGGTATTAGAAAATCCTTACTTTTTTGTTCAGTAGCGATCAAAAGCAGCACCATCATCTTGACAGGAGAACTGAGCTGCCACCTCATTATGCCGCAGACTGCAGGAGTATTCTGCCTCTTGTCAGACTTCATTCAGATGAAAACACCTTGAACAGATTATTGTTTTAGTCACTGTGTAAACCTGTCTTTTTGCCCTGTCAGGTGATGGATAAGTATGGCGACTTTTATGGCTGTGAGAAGATCAGTGGCCTCCTGGGTCTGGACCAAGCTGCTTTAGACTTCAGCTCTGAAAGCAAAGAAAGAAAGAGGCTGAAGAGAGACAATGCCTGGAGTGCTTTGTGAGTAGAAAAAAAAGAGGCTGTGTCATTCTGCATTCTTAAATGGATCCATGGGAAACTGCAGCAATCTAGTACGTCATTTATTTCGCTTTGTGTGCAGTTGCAGACAAAAAAAAAAAAGATGGATTATTTTAATAGGACCAGATGTTCAAATAATCATCAATTGTCTTTTATTTCAGTACAGGATATACATCAGTGATTTATAGATAGATAATCCTGGCCTTTGATAGGTAATAAAGTTTGCAGTTGGGCAGTGATAATAACAGTGTGGCATCTTTCTCTGCAGGGTACCTGGATGTGTTTACACACAGGCAACCTGATACTGATATAGAAAAAAAATGTTCAAATTACAAAATCGATATTGCTATCCCTCTAATGCATTTTCCTGTAGAGGTGAACGGGAATCTCAAATGAGTTCTGCTGATGACTATTAACACTACAGGCTTATTTACAGTTATGTCCTCCTCTTGTCTGGGCCTTGTTAGTAACACCCTGAAACATAATTTCGGGTGATTAATTATTAATAGCTTATTTATGGCCATTTTGCTAATATTGTGTCCTTGTTTGTGAGGTTGTGTGTTTGTGTGCGCTACCTAACAGCCGTGACCAGACAAAAGAAGGTCTGAGAACATTATGTTGTTCTTGAGGAAGAACAGGACATTCTGAGATGAAGCCACATAACAGAGAGGCTCTTTTCTTTCTTTCTTTTTTTAGAAAAAAGACACTGTAGAAACAAGGGTCTGACTTTAGCCATGGACATTTTGGCCTTATTTCCCAGGTTCTTACCATTATGTATCTGCGTTATAATGCTATTTATTTCAGATTCAACTCCATTGACGTGAAGTACCAGGTCTGGAAACTAGGAGTTGTGTTCACTGATAATGTGAGTTCGGCTATGTCTTACGTTTCATGGCTTTTGCTTGATTTGTTTGTGTGTGCCCACCTCTTGTTCCAACAAAGACGAGATAAAAGTGTCACTTCCTGCAATTTATGCCGAGAGATAATGACTGAGGAGTGTCTGTCAAGTATATCTGATATTTTATGACTTAGGTCTAATTCGTTTAATCTCCCGCTCTACTGTGCTTTGTGATTTTGTTTGATACAATTGCACATGCTGCAGAGGTGATGGTGGTAATATCCTGTGATTCTGCCTTATCTAAAACACACATCCCCCCAACCCCCCCCCCAACCCCTGTCTATGCTGGTAATCTATATTGCCTGTTTTTTATGTGTGTATGTCCTTGTGTGTGTGTGTGTGTGTGTGTGTGTGTGTGTGTGTGTGTCTGCTCACAGTCCTTCTTGTACTTGGCCTGGTACATGACCATGTCGGTTCTGGGTCATTATAACAACTTCTTCTTTGCCGCCCACCTCTTGGACATCGCCATGGGCTTTAAGACACTGCGTACCATCCTTTCCTCCGTCACACACAATGGGAAACAGGTGTGTCTGTTTGTGTGTGTCGGTCTGTCTTTAATTCTCTATCCATCTGTCTTAATGTGTGTTCGTAGCTGCAGTTTGCACGCGTGCAATGTTTGCTTTTATACTGTAGGGTTATATTGGGGCTTTTCTAAGATGAAGAAGCGTATTAAAGCCCATCTGCCTCTGCCTCTCCTTTTGTAATTATGCGTGTCTGTCAGTTGGTCCTGACCGTCGGCCTTCTGGCGGTTGTCGTGTATCTCTACACCGTCGTGGCCTTCAACTTCTTCAGGAAGTTTTACAACAAGAGTGACAACGAGGACGCCCAAGACATGAAGTGCAACGACATGCTTACTGTGAGTTAAATGTCCACATTGATTGACACACGGTAGTCTGCCTGCTCCACATTAATCCATGTGCCTCTTTCTATCCTCTCTGTCTCTCCGTGTTGATCTTTCCAGTATAAACACAGCCACACACCTCATTTTCTGCCTCCTCAGATTGAGAGGGGCAGAAGAGGATTCTGACAGTGATCCCCATTGTCGAAGTGAGAGTGGCCTCTTGTCTTAGTCCCTCCACTACTTTTCTATAAAATGATGGACACATGGATACAAAACAGCTCCTCAAGCCTCGGTATAGCTCTTTGTTTGGCCATTCACAACATTAACACCCCACCGCCTCCTTTATTCTAATGTGGATTCCACTGTCACTCACACACGCAGGCGGATGGGCAGCGATAGCATTTGAATAAAACCCTACTATTACAGGAGGCAGGGGATATTACATTAAATCCTCAGTCACGCTCACTGTGTCATTGTTTGTACTTGACTTTGAGCAGCACTTTAGCAACAGTGATTTACAATTCTTTTCCCATTATTACGGCAACATAACAACTGTTGTTCTTTAGACAAGTAGATTGCAAAATGTCCAAAGATCATCTCGCTCTCCGCCATTTACTTTTCTGAACTTGTAGGGAAAAAGTCCAAGTTTCAGATCTTAAATGTTCCTTGGAAGTTCAGCCATCAATTTTTATGCTGTTTTTGTTCAAGTTTCTTGTGGAAAATATCATCCGCTCAGAAACACAGAACAGTCCCTGCTAGACAACTTGAATGTTAATTATTCTTGCTTCAAACTCCTTGTGGGGAAATACTGTCTGAGGCAAAGAATATTGATTAAAAAACCCTCTACTCTGTGAAATTGTTTAAAAAATGCTCCCTGTTTGAAAAACTTTCAAATGCCTCAGCGGAAGCAACCAGCATGGAGACAGGCATGAAAATGCAGTGAATAAATTCTCGTTTTGCTTTGAATTTTTAACATACGGTGTTATCTCTGGAGTTTGGAGAACACTCTAGTTCCTATTAAATACTTTACATTTTCCCTTACCTCATACCTTTGTCAAAGACATCCAGAGAAAATGCACGTCAGGCATGAGGAAAAAGTGTCCACATCCTCAGGTGTAAAACATATTATGCAATAAATAAAAATGTCTCTTCTTTCAGTGCTATATGTTCCACATGTATGTGGGAGTGCGGGCAGGCGGGGGCATTGGTGATGAGATTGAGGACCCTGCTGGAGATGAGTTTGAGGTGGAGCGCATTGTGTTCGATATCACATTTTTCTTCTTCGTCATTGTCATCCTCCTGGCCATAATCCAGGGTAAGTCTCACAAATTTAAGTTGCTTTGGAAGTACAGCTCAGCTGGAGGAAATGCAGACCTGTATTAACATCTATTATACATGTTTTTCCTAAGACACACACACAGGTACTTTTTATTCATCTTTGACAAGAATACACTCAATGAATTTTTCATGTGAAACTGGGAAAAGAAAAAAAACGGATCTGTTTATTCCACAGAGTCCTTAAGTTTCACTGATACCTGTCATTCAGAGATGAGCACATTCATGCACATGCATACCTGTGCACAAACAGACACACCGCAATCATAATCCTTTTTCAGGCTTGATAATCGATGCCTTTGGGGAGCTGCGTGACCAGCAGGAGCAGGTGAAAGAGGATATGGAGGTGAGATTTGACACTGACACACACAAACACTCAACGCAGACAAGTGCTCTGCTGATAAGTATCATCCAAAATATTTGAGCACATTTTGTGTTTCATCAAGGTTGTGCAGTATTCAACGCTGTGTCAGATTTAGATACAAAGACTATTAAAGGATAAATACTTGAAGTCAGTAGCAAAGTAAGCTTGAGGAATTCGGTTCTCTATGTGTGTGTGTGTGTGTGTGTGGCAGGTAAAAATGACAGAACGTTCAAGCAGAGAAAAACAAATCCCTGGTGTTTAACATAAAATGTGACTGTAACAAAAGGAATGTACATTTTTGATAAAAACAAATAACGCTCGCTGTCTTTTCTGTCGACCGTTTCAATCGTTATTCGCTCAGAACTTTGACTTTCTAAGGCTTGTTTTATGTGCGTCAGTACAGAGACAATTAGTGTTGTTAGAGATTGTGAGTTTATTTGAAGCTTAATAAGTGAAGAGTCATTGAATGCAAATGAGGATGCATTTCCTCCTCAGTATAATTCCACAAATTACATGGCTCAGAATTAATGAACTGAGCATGTAAGACTTGGTGTGTTGGAGCCTGGGGAGTAGCCTGGCCAGGTAGCCACAGTGCACACATCCCTCACTGGTACGCCTCTAATGGCTGCAACAAAGTGTGAACAGAACCTCACCAAAGCAGGTCGGACAAGTAAGGTTGCAAGAGGCGTTATTATACGGTCAGGCAGGTTGACAGTCAGCAACAGGTATGTAATCAGAGCAGACAAACAAGTCCAAAGGTGCAGGGGAGGCCGGTAGGTAATCAAAGGCTGAACTGCTGCGGCAACAAGGCAGCACAGAGGATCTGACAAACAGTAGCGAGCAACCCTCTAAATATAAAGGGTACACATGCGATGACGCCAAACACACAGCTGTTATGGTCACTCCCACTTCAGTAGCAAACACACAATAGCGAGTATCTGCCACTGTACAGTCACATGGAAGAAACACATCCCAAGAAATACAGCAGAGAGCAATCAAAGAATTTAGAAAGAATTCAAGCTTAATATTTCATAGATTGCCAAAAGTAAAGAGAACAGAAACAAAAAAGGGCAGTGAAATAATTGAGCAGTTTTTATATTTTATCACTCTATATTACAATATTGTAATTTTTTTCAGATGTCAGGTACAAATATATATTTTCATTCAGTCTTTATATAATCTCTCCCGTCTCGACAAAGCAAATAATTTCCACACACTGTGCGGCTACTTTTCCCAGATGTTAAATTTCGGACGCAACTTTCTCTGCTGCAGTCGGTAATGATAAATCACTTTCAGCTGTTACTTCCATCCTCCCATAATTTGTAGAGTAATAGGAATGCCCTAAAATACATCTTGCATTAGCCCAGAAACACAAGGTGATTTTCATTTTGCTGGCACAAAACCTTTGTACAGCTTCATAATAAATATAGACAAAGGTAATTTGACTGTTTAGTACCCGCAAAATGATATAAATCCTTAGCAAATAGGCCACCCTGTGTGTTATGAAAACCTGGCAGCGAGTAATCCTTGGGGTATTAAACTTGCTGTTATTTACGGTCTTTAGCCTGATGTGGGCGTCGTTTCAGCGTCTTTGCCAAAAAAAAGGAAGAAAACAACTTAGAAGGTGTCATATTGTTGTACTAGCACACTACATTTGAGTCACAGAGCACTTAAACACAAAAGGCCTTTTCTGGTCTTGAGGTTGGGATTTTCTTTTATTATTTTATACAGAGAACTTTATATTTGTCAAAGCCTGTCTGATGAATCATTATGTGTCCATCATTCCTCCTGCAGACCAAATGCTTTATATGTGGAATAGGAAGTGAATACTTTGACAAGGTCCCTCACGGCTTTGAGACTCACACTCTGCAGGAGCACAACCTGGCCAACTATCTGTGAGTTGATTCATGCTCAAAACCTTCAGGCCTCTGGTTGCCACTGTCTCAACCTGATGGTTTTGCAAATACTAAAACCCATGACTTGATATATTGCAGCTAACAAAGACAACCCATTTGTCATGTTGCCTTTCACAGATACAGTGATATTCAGCATGCTTCACCATCACAAAACATTTGTAAGAAACAAAAAAAGAACATTATAAACCACAAATACACCTCTGTTTGTGTCCTTGCTAGTTCATCATTCAGCACTTGGCCTTTGTTTAATGGCTTTTCTTGATGTAAAATAGTAAAGACAGTGTTACTTTTAGCTTCCCCAATAACCACCTCAGCACTAGCATTTCTAATTCAGATTCAAACTACTGTCTTAGGTCATATTTATCAGTGTTTTACTATTATGTGCATGTGTTATCATCATGTCATTTTGGTGTTTGTAATGACAATCGGGTAAAATGCTGCACAACTCTAAGTAAAAGGTGCTTAGTACCAAACTCTATAGGCTAAAAGGAAGGAAAGATCCTGTATTTTGATCTGTAGGCTTGAAATGTCAAGAAGCTCCACCACATGTCGCTACCACATGTTAAAGCATCTGTACTTCTCACTGTCAACAAGGTTTCTCAAACACTAATAATATAACACTAACACTAATATAACACAAAAATCTATTACATTATGAGAAAAGCATGACAGTACATGTAAAAACAGGGTGCAAACTTAAAGAAGGCTCAAATAAAAATCATTGCTAAAGGATGAAATGCCAATAAAAGCAAGCAAATGTTTGTGTAGAGCTTAAGGCATTAATTACCCAAGTCAGTCATCTGAAAAAACAAACAAACAAAAACAAAATCAATTGCTTTGCACATGTAACACAAACCACAGTGTGCATGACCTGTGTGGATGCATGGATGCATAGTTGATAACTGAGTTAATGAACACTTTTTTCCGCTCTGTGGACGGTTAATAGTGGTTATTTGGAAGGTGCTTTTGCATTGTGCACTGTCACCACATCAATAACTGCCATTGGCAAGAGCTTATTGAGCCTAATTAATTGTCTTTGAATCCTCTGGTCCTTCATGTGACATTTTAAGCTTATCTGATAAAGTTCGTCAGACTGGAACATCATAATTCATAATGTGAATGATAAGTAGTTGTGAGCACCCCCTTGCTTTTTGTTAATTATGAAATATGTGAAAGCACTGAAGTAAATATTAACCTGACTGTCAAAATGCAGCTGCTATCTCTGGTTGTATTTCCACTTGAAATACCTAACAACTGTCTCCATAATCACCACAATCCTAGGACTTAATTTATGCTACAGTGTTCTACATGACTGTTTATCTCTCCATATTGAATCCAAGTATGTGTGGGAGATATGAGAGCTGCTACATGAATCCCCGCTTCTCTGTCCTTCCAGATTTTTTCTGATGTACCTTATAAACAAGGATGAAACTGAACACACGGGGCAGGTATAATTGTCTTCTCTTCTGTTTTATTAGATGATCCAATCAAAATAAGAATAAGGCGTGCACTTTTAAAGCACTTAAAACATTATACTGCCATTGCCAAATCTCACATTCCTTAATGCGTCCTCCTACAATAGCTCCTCCATGTCTCGGTGACCTTTTAATTCCAGTGTTCGCCATAGCGATGACAATGCTGTAATGTAACCTTTTCAACCAAGACAGAATCTGTATTCACACTGTCTCTCAAAAGCCCTATCAGTCGCAACATGCACATTTTATGATAATATACTGTATATGCCAGGCATACCTCTATAATAATTTCTCTTTTTACCTATAAAACATTGCTAGTGAGGGGCAAGTGGGTATTTTAATGTCCTCACATCTTTTCACAATAACACATTTTAAATGATCTGTGGCATAGAGGAGCAAAGAGGAAAGCTTTCAATCAACAGAGATATTTTCAGATTGACTGTGTTTAAAGGGCTGCATCTTTTACTCAACTCTCGGGAAGGGGTGCACATGTGAATAGGTGTGGACATTTTTAGTGTTTTAGACTGTTTAATTCTCAATTCTGCACAGAGTAATATAAAAATGATAAATAAATTCCTATTTGTAATAATTTGGATTTATCTTTGTGGCACAGAATGTGATGCAGCAGAATTGATAAAAGGAGGAAAATATTACATTTTTTATCAGCCTGAAACATTTTGGACAATTGGTACGATTTTTTTTATTTTATTTTATTTTTTTAAATCGAGTTGGGTCCTGTGACTCATTCCTAGATATACTGTGTATATTATTTCAGCATGATATTTTTCTCAGGTGTAGATTAAAGAGCGAACTGCTGGGTGGAAAATGCTTCTCTATTAAGCCAGCAAAACACTGGAAGAACTTAAAATTTAAATTTTATTCCCTGTGGACACTATTTTGGTTGTAATTTTACTGTTTTAATGACCTCACAATGGAAGGGCGGAAGTTAATGACTCAAACATATATTACCACTCTGTTGTTTTTGCCAGGAATCCTATGTGTGGAAAATGTACCAGGAGCGTTCCTGGGAATTCTTTCCTGTGGGAGACTGTTTCCGTAAGCAATATGAGGATCAACTGGGATGAGAGGAAATCCGAGAGATCTAAAGCCTCCCTAGATAATGTCGTCACAGCGAAGCCATCTTGATTGATACCCTTGAACTCACTTAACTGCCTTGAATTTTGTGTGTGCACTATTAACTCTGAACTGATTTCCCTTTTTGGTATACATCCTTTATATTTATGCACGTCAGTATTTCTAAATTATATTGATTAAATTATTTGGCAACTAAAGAAAAAAGACCACTTGTTTATGTTTCAGATGAATGTGAAAATGAATGTGCTGATTGTTTTGGGAGTCCTGTGGGCAAAAAGTTACTAATTTCAGAAGTTTCTTGAGTCTACAACAAACGTCTTCAGAACACTGTCACGGTTTTCATGTTTCATACATCATTATCTCAAAGCAGTCAATGCTGGCAAACCAAATTCAGTTCCCCAGCCCTGTGCTGGCCCGATGTGTCTCTGTAAAGCTCATGTTTTGTGAATGAAGCGATTTGTCTTTCTAATCACCGCATCCCATCCCTTTCCCCTGTGTGACATCCAGATAAACACTCTCCCTCTGGCATTTGTTCTTTTTACCCTCCTCTTTAATGTTTCTTGAGGCTCTCTCTCTTCTCGTCTGTCGTTCTCATCTCTCCAGGATCCTTCTCCTCTTCCCGTCCTTGCTTCTCATTCTCTTTCCCACCCCCTCCATTTCCTTTTGCTCTCCTTTTGTCCCTCATCTTAGGCTCTTTTCCCTTCTCATCATCAGCCGCTGTGCAGCATGCCAGCAGGTCTCCCAGTGCTCAGGTCAAAATATCACCTGGAAGTGAGTCATCGAGCTTAAGGACATGATTGACCGCTGTCTCCGAAATGAGAAGAAAGTCTTTGGGGAATCCCCGGGTACAACTCATTGGCTAAAGAGCATGGCGGCTTACTGTTAAAAACTTGAGCGTCCACGTGTGTGCAGCAGGATGACGGGCAGAGCACCAAGAGATCGCTTCCTCATTATGGAAAGGTCAAACACAGACTCACACAAGTCTGTTACTGATATGTATTCATGTTGCTTTTGAGTAATGACTTGGAAGCATATGGTCATAAGTCATTGAAGGACCAGGAGAAAGGCTTTCAGAAAAAACAGAGGAAGAACTCCTGCTTTATTTGTGAGAAAGGGATACATTTTGAATTATGTTCTTTGCATTATCAGAAATCTTGAAATCCAAAGTGGCTAATACATTAATTATCAAAAATGAACAGTAACAATTGCTTCTGTTTGAAATATTAAAAACTGCGGCACCCAATTATTGAACTTTCTCCATTTAAGGAGTTATGGTGGTGTAGATTATCATTAATCGATAATGAGTGACAGACAGTGCTGAGTTGATTTAAGATGAGATGATTTTTCTCAATTAACTTTTTTTTTATTACTCCACTCCGTGTTTTGATCTGCACTTATCTCACTGGGAAAAAGATGATCAATCAAGATTTAGCCTCTTTTGAGTCTGAATCTGACGACAGCTGGTGTGGCACTGACAATCACATCCGATCAAACTATGCCTGATGAAGCAGATTGGCTGAGTTTTGGGGTCTGAAACTTTTAATAAATAACTGGGGATGTTGTAATTTGAATATGAACACTGACTGTTGCTCATCTGGTAATGAATATTTAATATAATAGAGGAAGACGCTAGATTTGAATCAGAGTTTTCAGGGGCTCTGTTATTATAAAATCTGACCTCAAGTATGCACTTAAGCTTTTATCACTAAGGGATGGTGGGTGATTTAGAAATTTTATTTGGAAGATGAAAGCCTCAGGCTTGGAACTGAGTTGAGAGGAATCATGTTATTTCATCAAATGCTCGAGAGCTATATTATTATTATTTGTTCAACATAAAATCTGACAATCATAGGTCTGTTTCACTGTGCTTTACTGGACTCTAAGAGTGTGACAGGGTTGAGTTACTGTTTGCTCCTCATAGTTGGGCTTATTTTCTGAAATATTTTATCCTTAAACAGTGCAAATCAAGAGAAAATACTCTTACAATACATGTCATTTTTTAATTTAACATTGGACTATTCAATCATTTCATTTATCCCTAAAAGCAATAATAATGTCAAATGTTTTTATTTTTAAGTCAAAATCACAAATATGTCTCTGCCAGTTGTAACATTAAAGACGCCACACACTGTAGTTCCAAGATCACTGATACAAATGCATTTAAGGACACTTGTAAACAACACCAAAAAGCGTTTTTCCACTTGCCACTCTTTGTCATACTGCTGTTAATCTATAAAGAAGAGCAGCTGTGAGATCATGTCCCTGTTGAAGATTCATAAGGGTGGTAGCCCCCAGCTCCTGAGCTACCAGAGACGAAGAAACTGGTCGATCAATTTCCGTATCAGCCAGAGGTAGAGGAATGGGGAAAAACCTCTCATCAAAAACCTATTTCATTTGGAATTTTATCCCATTCTAGTGTGTATAAAAATCAATCATACTGTCTAAACATCAGACCCACAGACATCCAACCCTTCTTTGCAATTTTCTCACACCACAGATCTGCAGGAGAGACACTTTTTTAAAAGTAGCTTTCCTCCAGTTGATTTACTAGAACACTGTGTATTTGAAGCTTGGCGCTCAGCTTTCCCAAAACAACCCAAATTAAATATACTGACTGTCCTGTGGATAATTGCCACATCCACTTGATCAAAAGATACGGTGGATAAGATGGATGTTGGTTTGTGGCCGCCAAGCTTCCCCCTCTAGTCTCTGTGATCTTTCCATCCTGTGGTTGAGTAATGCCGAGACCAGAAGGTCTGGATGTAGTTTAGGTTGTGGAGCATAACTCAGAGGTGGAATTTACGCCGTCTGTTCAGAGTATGAACAGTAATTATACCAGTACGGTAGCTCTACGTGACACGGATCAGACCCTTAATGTCTAAGAAGAAAATAACACGTGAGCTCTGTATAAGCAATAAGAGTGAAATGCATTACAAACCGTGTCCCCGTCTCAGCCTGGACTCTCAGCGTCTTCTGCGCTGACTTGTGAGCAGGATTATGCCGCCACCTCATCGCTGCAGCTAATCACCAGATCCCTCAGTCACGACCTTCCAGCACACACCAGCCAGGGATACTGATATTAAACACTTACACATACTTTTCTGAGATTTATTTCACATGCAAACGTGAAAATTCATTGCCTCTCCACTGTGGTAGGTGCTGACTTGAAAGTGGCGTAACTATTTCACTACTATTTCAGTTACAATTTTTGTAATTTGAAAAAGTCGAGCAAACCAAATTAATTAATAAATATGCCCACGCTAACACTACAGCATGCTGGAGATTTACAGAGAGAGAAGTTTTACAATAATAACGAAGTGAGAGCATTGTACATTGCACATGCTGAAGGGATGCATGCTGTGTGATAACAAGTGTAGGTATGTTGCTTCCCAAGGTCACTGCTAATGCTGTCTTTGCCATTTTTTTTTGTTTTTCCGTAGCTGGAGTCTACAGTAGCTTTTAGCCCTCATGCATGCAGAGCGGTACAGACATGAATATTAATCGACAAAGCCTTTTTGTCTTTTGCAAAATCGTACATCATATCACACTGGTGTCATACAACCCATTACAAAAAAGCCAGTGGGCTTCGCATTGACAGAGAAATAATACAAACTGATCTGACCTACTAATACATGAGCAAAATGTATGCAGTGACTAATGGACCCATCCTTATTTCTCATAGTTTTCAATGGGAAATCAATGAGATATGGATCCATCATGCATGGCCTTCGGGGTTACATTATTTAAAGGCATTCCAGTAATGTACAGTATGTGTAGCCCACAATAGGAATTATGCATGGGCAGATGGCTTTAGGTTGGCATATAGCAGCTGGGTATGCATGGAGGGCATTGTAAAATCATTATGGATGCGGGGGCATGTGTCTGGATCCCCCTGAATGCTGCCTCGTGATTGTTGGGGAGATAATGCCTCTGCACCCAAATATATCATGGAAATGTAAGCTGAGTTGTAAATCAATAAAAGATGACAAGGGGAAAGAAGGTGGGGTGAGAGAGTGCAGCTTTGAGTTTACTCATACCTGAGGCCAAGTATCCTGAATTAAATATGATCCTTTTTGTTACTGCCTCTGGTTTTTCACATGTGATCCCATATTACCATTCCGTAGCTATCATTTACTGATTTGATTTTAATTACATGGCAGCGTTGGGCAGTCCTGTTCTTGCTTGTTTGTTTTTCGTAAAAAACAGATATTAATTTTGTAGACTCAGAGTACAGGGATCAAACAAACTACTTGCTGGAGATATGAACAAAATCACTTTCATCCTCTCCAGCACACGGTGTGAAGCTCTGTGTGTGTGTGTATGTTTATGGGCAGTTCGTCCTTTTGAGATTAAACTTCAGCAATGGTCTATTTTTCATCCATGCTGTCATCCCCAGACACTCTTTCCAAAGTCATTTTTTTCTGTTCAGTCCTTTTTTGTTGCTCAGTTTCACTGACCTGTCAGGAAATCACTTGAAGCCTGTCGGCTGCTGTGTAGCATATGAGTGCTTCTTAGGGAGAGACACGGGTTGAGTCCTGGTCGTCCATTGACAATGAAGTTCTTCAGTTTAAAGTCAGAAAGTTGTGTTAGGGATAGGAACTTTTGGAAGAAAAATTACTTTTATTCTTTATATTTACAGTTGCAGCCCATTTTTGCTAGGGAAATAACCTTTTCTTCTGTGTTCTTGTTCCTTGTATTTATCATTTATAACATCATGATTCTATCAGCAATATTTCCACCTCAGTTGTTTAAATCCTTGCAGACATTTGGAATCCTTTTTTTTCCCAGATAAAATCATTTTACAAAACTCCAGATAGTCAATTTAACTGGATTATTAAGAGGGATAGGCAGTTTACGCAACCATTGTGAGCATCTTGAAAAATAATTACTTCACACACTGTTTGGCAGCAGTGGCATTATTCACACGTCACATGTAATGTAATTGAACGCAACCGTACAAGCTAGCGGTCTTTTGGCCATGAAATCCTGTTGTGGTTGCGGCAGATTACGTACCTGTGACAACCGCTTTTCTATGTGATACAAAGGATTTCCTCTAATGCTTGCATGCAACTCTCTTAATCCTTTTTCCATGCTTTGGAGCATTATTAAACTGCCATTTACTTATAGAATTAGCTGCTAAATCGAACAGAGAACCAAATCACAGCCAGAGGAGAAGATGTCTCAAAAATGAACCCAGGTGTCATGTTGTTCCCTCACTGCACTTTTTTTTTTCTTGCAATTTCCATCCAAGATTTGCTGTCATTGCCATTCAAACGTAAAGATTAAAAGGGGGTGTGACCTTGCAAGGTCAGAAAACAAGAAATAATAAAGCGGAGGACATGATAGAATATTATTTTCTCAGTTGTCAGTGTGCCTTTGACTTCAAGACCTTAATATCAAAATGACCGATTAAAATTTAGACCCGCTATTTATTTTCTCAGCAGAAAATACCTCTAACGTTCTTCAGTGTACAGATGTACGGAAAGGTTGCGCTAATTGGCAGTATGTTCAAATTGCTTGAGTATGCATTACAACTGCATATGGAAGGTGTTTATCCAGCATATTCAGTGAAATGCAATGCCATACAGCAGAATCCAACAACTGCAGAGAAATCCTGTTGTTAGTCGTTCATGCAACACATTGATTATTTTCTTTACTCCATCAGTTCCATTTAAATTTTAGTTAGGTCATTTCCCAGCATCTACTCGGTTAAATGCAGGGAAACACCCCGGACAGGTAACATCCATTAGTGTTAATACAGAGAGAATGAAAATTAATACCTGTGGACCTTTTAAGAGACTCCAGTGGGACCACCTTCCATGTGTTTTGAATGTGGGATGAAACCAGAGCACTTCAGGGAAAACACAGGTAAAAAGGGAGCAAGCATACACACTCAGCAAAAGCCTTGTCAATACAAAAAAAAAAAAAAAAGTAGTTATTTTAATTTAAAACTCCTTTTTCTGGGATTCCAACTTCCGTGCCTCAGGCAATATGTAGTTTATCACATGAAATGCTTGAGACCAAATTCCCACATCTGACATATATTGTCTCAAGACAGTCACACGGATCCCCAGCCTTCTCATTACAACTCAAATTATCGTACAGAGTAACTGTCATCCAGTAAACAAGCATTACCAGCAGTGACGAGAGGAGGGCCTTCCAAATTACCATTTAGGATTGCACAACTCCATGCCAAGAGAAAGCCAATTACTCAATGAGGGTTTAGTAAGGAAACGGCGTAGAGGAAGGCTGGAGAGTCTAGATATCCCAGCAGATGAGGTCCGTTTGCATCACTCCCCTTTGAATCACGTATCACACCAGCGTCTCCTTTCATTCTGATGGCTGGTTACTTTAAAATCTGCAGACAGAGAGGATTTTTGTCTCTGCAGGGCTGTTCGCGCGGTGATCTGAGCCACTGAAATTTGAAAGGAGACAGGTGCTGCCTTTAATAATTGAAACAGGCAAATTGGCTCACTCAAAGGTAAGCTCCAGCAGTTTGGGAAATGACCCATTTCCAAGCCAAGTGGAATTATGGGCTTTTCACAGTCTAGTCCGAAGCAGGAATTATTAGGAATTTTGCATAAATTTGTTTTTTATTATTGGGCATTAATAGGGAGACTAACCTGAAGCCAAGAGAGATGAATATCAGTATTATTCTTAATCATCATTGTATTCAATTTCTCAAGACTTTAAGCCGGAATTTCAAGACTGGCTTGGTGTAAAAGAAAGAGTCATCAAAACTGTTTTTGTATCCCCAGCTGTCTGGACATCTGCCTGCTCAGCTGTTATCTCTATCTTGTGTATGTGTGTGTAGACGTGTTGACGAAGGACTCCAGCGGATAAGTAATGTGTAATTTTTACTTTTCACAATTTCACTGCTTAAAAAACAAGCTATTAGCTCAATCTTCATATATTTTATTATTGATCTGATAAATAAATATTATACAGAATTCAAGTAAGTTGCTCATCCAACAATTAATGATTCATAAACCACATTCATTAACCAACATGGCTATATGATAACATTTTGAATACTGTGTATGTCTTGTTTCAGGTTCATTCAAGCTCATTAACAAACTGCATTAAGGGCAGCCGAAAAAGTAATTGAAGTCGTTTTCTCATAATATCTGCTAAGGAAAACTTGTGATTAGACTGACATGTTTTGGTTCACTGTATGCACAGTGTGGTGTGAGTCGTTTTTTTGTCTTTGATCAGCCATTGTTCACCCTCTACAGCATTTGTTCTTCTCCGCTGATTTTAATTTACCTTTGGGCACAAAATCATCCGTGCCTAACTTCCTACCAGAGCTAATCTCACACCGTGGCATTGGCTTTTCTTTTTACAAATGTAACATTATTTTGGACAAAACAAATTATATGGGATTCTGGTCAAAACACAATGTTTCATGCTTGTTTTACTGTGGTGTTGTGATGTTACAACCAACAATTATTTTCTTTATCAATTAACCTGCAGATTAATCACTAGCTTACTGGATGAATTGTTTGGTCTATAAAAAGTAAAAAAAAAAAGAAGTGAAAAATGCACCTAACAATTTTACCAAATTAATATGCAATGGCTTGTTTTGTTCAGTTAATGGTCCCAAACCCAAAAGTATTCAGTTACTATGATAGAAGACTAAAAAATCCAACAAATATTCACAAGCTTTAGCCACTGGCTTTTTGGCATTTGAATATTTTCTGTTCAATTTTCTGTTGAAGCTAATCATTTCATATCTATGATACAAATAAATGTCCCATTGAAAGCAAAAATTTTATTTCCTGTGTTTGCATCTTGCTCTCCATCCTCTGTGGTACTTCACCACCAGTCGCTCCACCAGCCATATTCTGATTGCACGTACAGTAATAATCAGCCAGTAAAGACACATTTCTGAAAATCCCCCCTCTCATACAGATAACCTCTATGGTGTTGGAAGTGTTGCAATGCAAGACAGAGGCTCCTGCCTTATTCCACACACGGATGCTGAAGTCATCCTGTTCATTATGTCCTGAGGTTAAGGTTTGCATAGAAATGTGACAAAAAGCTGCTCACATCCAATGCCCTGCGTATACTGTTCCTTCATGAAATATAATGCTTTTTGCCAGACTGTCATTGTAAATAAAAGAAAGAAAACACATTACATTTGACACACTGCACAAATTTTAAACAGAGGCTCCCTGACCGTCTGTGAATAAATGATAAGCCTGCACCAACTCTGCCCTACCTGGGCGCTGCGCGGTTCAGGGTGGCAGATGGCTTTGGCTGGCTTTGATGGCAACACATTTGAGTGAGGGCAAATGTGGTGTGAGTGGCCTGACTGCTGGCAAATGGGCTTGTTTCTTGTTTCCTAAAATGACCCAGATACTGCCAAGGGGAGCCCACATGTGCAGACAGCCCTAATTAAGCTTAGTGTTACATTTGCATTTTTTTTCCTGAATGGACCAAATTAAACACTGACAAGCGTAGATAACCTTTTCAAAACATGTCTTTTTGACATTTATGTCATCTAATAGGTGAATACCAAACTTTGTGTTTTGGTGTTTGTTTGAATTAAATGTGGCTCAAGGCAATGACAAACTTTATTTAAGTGTAACTCACAGTGAATCCTCTAAATTCAGTTAAAAAATACCAAGCAGTATTGACTTAGACAAACCAGCATAGTTTCTCAGTTTGAGTTTCTTTCATCGTGTAGCCGTTGGCTCTGAATACCTGCCATGGTTGATTGCTGTAAATCAGAAAGGCAACAATCTTGCAGTCTCTTGCAGGCAGTCACAGAGAGAAATAGAGAAATAAAATACGTCTACTCCTCTGTCAAGGTCACGCAGAGACCCTTTCCCTGCCAGTAAAAAATGCCTGACTGCAGGATATCGTGGCGCAGACGCACCACAGACAGACTCGACTCAGTGACTGACTGACTGACACTTAATCTCCAGTGATTTCCTAAGGGGTCAGAGTTCAGGCTGGTTGCCTTGAGATGTTGACGCATATTTGATTAGTAGTCGCCATTAAAAGCTTCTCATCCTGCAAGGAAACATTCAGAGTCTCATCTAATCTGTATGATCTGCATCTGTCCTTATACACTGCATCCATATAATAAATACATTGTGTAATAGTTGGCTAATTACGCCGATGTTTGCTGATCTTTTTTGTTCACTTGTGTTGTTTTTCAGATCTTAAGTAGTTTGCTAAACCACAGATTAACTGGGAGGTGTGAGACTGGCCTTGGAGGAAAAAGATGAGATTGATGCTTCATCAGTCGCTCCAGACATTTGCGTCCACTTGTGTGACGACAGAACAAAAGTCTCATCACATCATTTCAACACACTGAGCACAAGTCATCGTCACGGTCGATCTGAACTCCACATGTCTGTGCAGACGTTCCTCTCTCGACATCAAATCTGCCTCCTGATTAAGCCCTGTGAGTGCATGAGTGTGTCTGGCCTACGGAGGTTTCTGAATATAAATACGGGCTCATTGTTTTGCCTTGTGATTTGGATGGATGACTGCTGCTGTCTATCCCTCTTGCTTATCTTTGTCATTATATTCAGATCGTTGAGCTACCTTCTGCTAAGACAATGCCAAACTGATTAATATCACTTGTCGCAGACAGCTTCATACCCGGGGCTTTTATCAGGTGGCAGCACTGTGAAAATTTACTGTAATGTAGCCCCTTTGAGTTCAGCTTAGTCTGTATCTCACTCACTGGCTAATACCTGGTAAATGTGAGGACGGGCCAAACGGAATAATAACAGAGTTATCTATCTATGTGCCTGTGCCAACCCTGCAGTAATCCAGTACTTTTATGCTTTGGGTCAGTTCTCAATGTCTGTCGGAGGGAACCTTAACATTTCAGTCACTCATTAAAGCAGTTAGAGGAAGACTGCTGAAAATACAAAATCACTGGAGGGAAAGCAAGCTCCCCAGTGAGTTATCGCTGTCAGGCAGATGGTAAGGCGGGAATTAGTCACTACAAACCATGTTAAATCAAAGCTCATTGACTGTAGTGCTGTAGAAATCCTACCACTACCAAGACACACAAACCAAACGATAATCCACCACAGATTAAATATTTTCATCAAAACAACATAATTTCCATCGTGATGTAATTGTTTCATGGAAGTCTAGTTTGCTGACCACACAGCCACAACACTCACTCCTTTCCTGGTTTGTTTTAATACTGCAGTCAGATAATGTGTTCGTTTATTATTCCTGTACCCTCTCCTATCTAAAAAAAAAAAGGGTATAATTTGTTTGCGAACTAATTCATTGCAGGCCCATTTTAGACACGTCGAGACTTTGTTGGAACAAAGTTAAATTAAATTCTCTCTTTTCTCTATCACAACCTCCCTTTAGCATACAATATAGGCACATATCAGCACCTCGCTTTCAAGGTAGCTAATTTTCCGTATAAAACTGACCCTTGCAAATTGCATGAACTTTAATAAATCTGGCAGAATGTGCCATCATCCACACTCCTCCAACTCCTGCTTTTTTGCCTGATTCTCCCCTTAAATGGATTAAGAAGAGCGGTGCGCTTCACTGATCACATGTAAAATGAGCAAACTGCTTCCAAGTGCCTGCCCTTGACTGATGAATAATCAACACATCTTTATGTATGCATGGACCTGGAATAAGGTGCAAAAGCTTTGTCGATTACTTTAAGTAAATAAAGTTGAGCACCTGAAATATCTTCACAACAACAGATAATCTGAGATCCAAATGACCTCTTTTACTAGCACCCTCTTGCAACAGCAACAAAAAGACTGTCATGAGATACTGTGGCAAAAACTGTATTTTAGTGTTTCTACCGAGCAACAAGTCAGACATTTCAGTTTTTAACCTAACTAACTTTTTGCCCAAAGCTGCTCTATTTTCAATATTTGCTCTTCTGGAGGGATTTATAGTTATGAAGAGTAAGACTCTGCAGCTCTACAATACTAATACGTTTTGGAAAGAGGCAGGGAAAAGTTGTGCCCATGGGTCCTTTTCAGGGACGCTATGTGATGTACAACTCCGAGAACATTCTGTGGCTATGATAAGAATGTGTTGCCATCACTGGACTCAGTGTTCCCAGACAACTGTAGTTGCTAGCTTAGTCTGTCACCCAGTCAGTCAGTCAATCCGTCTGTCTGTCTGTCTCTATCCACTCCCCATGACACATAAGGAATGAGGCTTTGCCTACAAGTCAGACAGGGGGAGAGGGAGTATGTCTCTCAGACAGACAGACAGACGAGTGTGTAGCAGTCAGTGAAACTGTTAGGTTAAAATGCTGGGACATTGCTCCCCTGTAATCCCTTTGGCTCCGTAGATTACTACAGACATGGTCGGGTGCCAACTGCCAAATTTGTATTCTGTTCATCTCTGTTTCTTTCTGCAAGAGGTGGCTTTAGGCCATATTTAGTCAAGTAAGGAATATGCTAATTTTCTCCTTTGGTTTTAAAGGAAAATCAGGCCAAAGAAGGACTTCCTTTGCTTCATCAACAGTTACAACTTTATCCTGAGTTTACTTTTGACTTCTGGAAACACAGCAGTGGCATCCTGAGATGTTTTCAGCTTAAGTCTTCTTGTTTTCTTTACAAAAGTCGAGTGCTGGTGGAACTTATTCATTCATCAGTGACAGAAAGAGAAAAAATAGTTGTCAGAAAACATAACAAGACAGGTGGAAGAAAGTCTAAAAGCCACAAGTTTGGGACAGTGATGATGATTAAAGTGGAAGATGTGGCACAGGGGAGCTGCAGTGGAGGAACAAGAACATCTACAACCATGCTCAGACTGTACTCACCTATTATTTCATTTTATCATAATGCCTGCTAAACATCAGCATGTTAGCATCAAAGTACAGCTGGGGTTGGTGGGAATGTCATAAACCAAATGACACAATAATGTTTAATCCTGAAATAGAAATTTCAACCACATAGTGAAACTAGAGGAAAAGGATGACCACTACCACTATCATTACCAGATTTTATGTCAAGCCATTTATTAGATGTTGAAATATTAAAACTCTAACCTGCTGGTGGTGCTGGAAGTAAAATCTTGGTATTCCCATCAGTCATCCATTGATTTTATTTCTCTCAGCATCAGGGATATCTGTACAAAATTTCATGCCAATCCATGACTGACCAACAGAGCCACACTGAGCCATGCTTCTCTCATGGTTTAAAAAATACAAGCCACAGTTGGGGATTCAGAATGGTTTATTCACTGTAGTGTGCAGGTAGAGAAGCTGCCTTTCTGAACCGTGGAGAAGTGGCTGAAGAGTCATAGTCACTTGGTCTGGTCAGCTCAGCTGTCTTGTCCTTTCAGATAATGATACTTTATCTTACCCCTGACTTTTATTGATTGCTCTTATAATCAACCCTGAACACCCGATTTTCACTGTCAGCTATCCATTCTAATAGGATCTGTTCCCTTCCTGATTTTCTCTCTCTCATACAAGCTCACACACACACACACACACACACACACACACACACACACACACACACACAGACACTTCACTATGTCTCTTATCTAGATCCTTTGTGTGGTGTAAATAAGCTTCAGAGTAGGTAGACAGTTACTTTGCTATTGGAATTGTTCAGTTACCTTGACCTGTGGCTGCTCATCTCCAATGCAACCATTCTGGATCCAATTGTGATTCCCTCAACTGTGTCTCCCCCCTCTATTTCTCCTCTGTCTGTGTCAGTGGATGGTGCACGGACTCATATCAGAGAGTGTGGCTGAGGTAAAGGTTTATTCATTTGATTTCACCTCTCTCAAAAAAAAGGGAAAAAAAAAGAAATAGGGAAGAAATAGGTACGCTTATTGGCACTGACGCCCTGAGGGTGGAAAAGAGGGTTCAAAACCTAGTTTCTGATTTTAGTTACTGTAATTGTCTCCCTAAATTGGACTTAATATGTCAGCTGAAATTGCATTATGATGATTGGCACAGGAGGGGATGAGAATTTTAACAGTTCTACGCGGCGCTAATTAGTTCCTCACCCAGCCCAATTTAGAGTGAGCAGCCAGCACGTCACGACCCTTCGTCTTTCTAATAAGGAACACAAACATTTCACCCTGCCTGTTTATGGCATTTTGTTTATTTAAGGCACACACATACACATAGGGTGTTGTGCACACACACACACACGTACACACTCACGACTGCGAGAGTTGTTCAAATTCTTAGCTTTATAATTTGATGGTTTTGAAACTTGCCTCAATGGTGTTTACAGTAGTGGGGAATATAATTTATAATCATGCATGTGCTGTTTGTATAAGAGACGCAGGGACATTTTTAAAAAGAAATTAAATATTAAAATTGAAATTAAAAGTTATGATGAAATTAACTCCAGTTAAATTACTAAGTGCCATGCTTCACACAGTAGTTGTTCAAATGTAACTCAAAACTTGGTGGACACAATAATATGAACATCTACACAAGATACTAAATGTATATTATTTACTTGTATGTTATTTACTTGTATTTTTGTATTTATATTTTTCTATTAATCTGGCATTAAAGACAGAAGAGCAAAGTAAGAATTTCATTGTACAGTGAAACCTGTTTTTATCTGTGCAAATGACAATAAAACGCTTGAATCTTGAGATATGACAATAGAGGATGATGGTTCAGTCAGTTGAATGCTTTATTTTAGACCATAATTTGTGGTGGTGTTTAACTGGATCGCATTATACTGGAGCAGTGTCCGTTCAACACGTGCCTGTGCTGATTACTCTGCCTCCATTTGAGAGATAATTTGTAATTTTTAGATCTAAAATGGGGAGCCTGGAACTGCGGATACTCTCCGACTCTGCAGTGTGATTTTTCTGACTTTCTCGAGAACAGTTCATTCAAAAACACTTAACTCTTGACGCTGCACTTCCTCGGGTCCTCACCAATGCACCTGCCAAGTGTGAAGTTCATTGGATGAACGGTTGTCAAGAAAATCGAAGGACAGACAGAAAGACAGACAGGAATTCTTTGCATTTATAGTTAGATTGTAAGATAAACATGTAATTTTACACTCCTCATGATTGTATGAGTCAGACAGACCAGGAGAAAACAAACCTGCAGTGAGGCTGAGGGGAGGGAACAACTGGCAGAAGTCCTGGTCCATCACTTTTTTAATGTTTGAACTCGAGATTGAACTTTGCTGCATCCAGGAGGGGGTTGGAAACATGGAAGTGGTGATTTTTAATGGGGAGGTGGCATACATCAGCAGTGTAGAGCTGTCAAGATTTGATGTGGACAGTTTGACTGTATATTCATGTGAACTGTGTTTTTATTTACATTATCATACCAAAACTTAAGTTGATTTTTAAGTTAGATATCTGTGCATCCATGCATGAAGTGTGTAGGTACCTGAGTCTATTTGTCCTTCTTGCTGTCTCTCCTGTTGTGTCTGCCTTAGTGGGCACTCTCCCTCCCAGATGTTATTTGCACCTGCGCTACATGCTGTGTCAGTCGTCCCGGTGGTGGCAATATCTTGGCTGTCCGTGATGCAGAACCAATAACACAGAGGCGTGATCGTAAGCACATCGGGATCCTGGCACAGTGGCAAAGTGTTACTACTGCGCACACACACATGCATACACACACGCATAACATATCTTTACCCCGTTTTAGGTTATTTTTTGAACTTACACTTTGAATGACCAAAACTTTTGTCCTCACAAAATGTTAAGTCCCAATGCATTGACTGTGCTGGTGCCTATTGTCCCCACAAATTATGAAAACACACACACAGACTCACAGCATTTATTGCCTTTCAGGAGAATGTATCTATGGGAGGGGCAGCCAAAGTGCAGCTCTGTTATACTGTAAAGTTACCTGACACATTTGAAAACATTCAGTGCTCTGCTCACTGAAGACGCCACTGCCAGCTGACTCTGTTCACAGATGATATTCATTCATGCATTTGTTTGTTTGTTAATTCATCTATCCATCTATTCAACCTATTTTGGGATAACCGGGTTCAAACAATTACTACAACATATGTCCATTTGCTGTTATTGTAATGTTGTTCACAAATTGTACTTCCTTGTTGCTTATTACTGCTGTTGCAACAAGAACAAGGAAGTTTGCATTGATAGCAAAGGGAATTTCCATCTTTTTGTTTGCTTTGCTGGCTGCCATGTTTTATTTTGTGATCATATCGTGTTTTGATGTGTTTCATTTTCATTCTGAATTCTGAATTAAAATTAAAAGTAAATTTAGCAGCTTATTATCAGAGTGGTGGGCATCGGTGCAATCATAAGTGATCCACTGGATTTTTATAATAATACATCCCAGACTGTCTATATTGGTGGGAGATGAGTGACGATGTATAATTGAAAAAATGGACAAAGATTTGGGCAACTGGATGCAAAGAAGATTAAATGAGGTATGTTTTGTGAGCTTGTTTTAGACTTTGAGGGTCTATTGTAGAATAGCTGTCAGCTAACTGGCACACTGTGTTGATAGCATATTTTGAACACTGCTATGGACAGCAAAATCTAGAAAAATGAGGACCAAGCAGAAAACCAGGGGACCAGCCTATAATTTAGAGTTAGTTTGCAGCTACTTCTAATATTGTGATAAATGAATAGTTGGTTTTTTTGCAACCTGCTTGGCTACAGTATGGCTTTTTTGTATATTATATTTGTTTTTTTATTCGTGTCATTCCCATCATCTTCAGAGTATCACATGGGTGTGATTAACTAAGAAAATAAATAAATATGCTAGTATTTTAATTCCATATTGGAGGGTCAGAAGTAATTTGGAGGCAGACATATCTAGTTAGAATATTTTGTTTCTAATCTGCTTTCTTAATCAACTGAGGTTAGAGGAGTTTTTTTTTAATCTTTTTTAATCAAATCTCTAAATCTGTATCTAAAAGAGGAATGCTGTTTAGGGAATTATTTGAAAAGAACCACACAGTCTCATTTTTCACTGCACCTAGAAACTTATTTTGAACACAGAGACGCACCTCCTGGCCTTTCCAGTTTCTGAGTTACACCACGTTGGTGGGAAATGAAATAAAGTGTCACCCACACTGGATTTAGAAAATAGTGTCTTCATATAATGTCTGTTGTAAAAGGGAAAGAAAATCTTGTATAGTGAGAATTACTTACATTGTCTTGTGGTGTTTTTCCTCTTCCTCTCTATCCTTTCCGCTCACATCTCTCCCGGTTTATTACCCAGAGGGATATGATAAACAGTCTGTCAATTTTAATAACCTGAATTTGTGTATAGGTTTATTGTGTAATGTTGCCTGTCTTGGGTAACTGGAATAGACCGCTCAGCTTGGCTGTGAGATGTGTTTCTGCCAGAATGATCTTTACCATGATATTGTACATGATGCACATATTTTTTTCATTCTGAAACATGAGTGTGCACTACTGAAACATTAATCAATGAACTGTCAACTGGGACACTGCTAGGTTGCGTGCATGATTTTGAATCTTCCTTTGTATGCAATGCACTAAATCTACTGTATATCCTATTTTAAATATAGTAGTTTTGGGGTTGTTATTTCTACCTGCATGTCTGTTGTTGTATGTATACTCTGATGAAGGTCTGATAGACTGAAAGCTTAGCTTTAAAAAGTGAAAAACCTGCAGAGATCGGTGTGTTCAGAAATTTGTTTTAATAGTAAAATGTTCCAAAATCTATCAGATGGATTACTATGACATTTGGTATACACACTTGTGCCACCATCCGGATGAGTTTTATTTCCTTTGTTGACTCCCTAACCTTTCTTCGCATTAGCAAGCTAATATTAACATGTTAACATTGACATTGTGGGTAGTTTAGCATGCTGTACAGCCTCACAGAGCTGTTAGCACAGCTGCAGGCTCTCAAGGCAAAGGGCCTTCTCATGGAAAAGATATGCTTCCCCTGTATGAAATGTATCAGTCCACACTGACTTCGACACAGGCGTCACCCCAGGAGCCCCCCTGGGACCACTTTCCTCTGGCGTGCTGTGTGCAATTTCCACAGACAGCTAATTAATTTACATAAAATATCCCACTGTTTTGATAATGTTTAGTGCTTATTAACAGTATCTGCAATAATTGATCAATGCTCATAATGTCACTGTTACTGTATCTGCATCGTTCAGGTTGACAGGGTATTATTAAATCAATGATTCAATATATAAAAACAGTACTGGTGATGTTGGCTTGGCCTGCTAAAAGTTCCTAAATAGCATTTGAATGTGTTTATGACCTGAGTGATGATCAAACTTCTGTTGCTGCAGTATGCTACAGCAGTATCGTGTGCACTGTATTAGCAGTATTTGTATAAAAAATGTCACATCTAACCTCTTACAGACTTTGGCTTACATCAGCAAAGTATCGCAGCGTCAGTGGATGTCTCCTCATGAGGTAATGAGACGCAATGAACTGTTAGCAGCGCTCTGTCTCCCAGTCCATCAAAACAGTATGATCCAGCATTATCCTGTAAGCCTGGCTGGGATGGCTCTGATTAGTCCTGCATGAATAGCTAATATGAGTCTAACAACCAAGACCAGATGTGGTCTTTCTTCAGAGGGCTGAGGAGAGGGGGGAGTACTTAACCTGATTGTGGAGGTGCAAAGAGATACAGATGAGAGTAAATTTGGGTGCTTAAAGGTAGACATGCAGATATTTGCTGCCTGTGTGGGCAGGCAGCACACACGTATGCAGACTAATTCATTATTACGTTGCATCCCTTTATTTGACCTTGTTTATATTGCTTATTTCTCCCATCCCTTAGATCTCCTTGGGATTTTTAACATCTGGACATCTGGATGTCCAATTTCAGAAGACGTAACCAAGCCAAGAATCTGCTCAGGATACAAAAAGGATGAGCACCTTCATTTTGGCCTTTGAGGTTCGGCTTTTATCCAGTACATATAAGGGTTCAGAACTCTGTTACTATCCAGCCTTCCACTTCTTGTTTTTCTATCGCTTGTTTTCTCGCTGTCGCACTCTCATTCCTTATCACAGGCGCACACACACGCCCCATGAGTGTTGGTGTTTTAAACTGTACCCAGTAAAACCCCCGTTGGGTGTCTTTTCTTTCATGAATATTGGGAGATCAGGGGATGACTAACCAGGTGCGCGGTTGGTAAATTATTAGGAAAGGAGTGGAGCAGGGACTCAGGGAGGAAAGACAAAGCGGCATATGGTGAGCAAGTGGTTGGTCCGTGGCATACTGATACAAATAAGTGATTTATGCACTGGCATTGTGTTGTTGGATGTGGGGAAAGCCCTGTTTTTGTGGCTCGAGGAGGAATTAGTCCAACTGAGTCTGTCAAAGCTCTGAACTATGCTGGTAAGTTATCTCAAGCATGGAAAAGCTCCAGTCTATCCCCTGTGTGTTTGCGACACAAATGAATGCCAGCGAGCAGGATTCGCAGCCGAATTCTGCAGTGAAAATTTGCAGAATATTAATGTTTGACTTTCAAGTTCATGCGTGTCATGTTGACTATGCACTTGCAGAGGAGCTTACTGAGGAGAGACAGAGAGAGGTCAAAAGATAATTAGATTCGTTTTCTTTATCTAAAGGGATGTTCCATACCACTGATAGTGATAATTAATTAGCTTATGCCTTCGGCGTAATTAAAATCCTCGATAATCTGACTTTTGTTCTGACTGAATAGCTGCTGACTAGTGACAGATGGGACATGGAGAAACAGGGCGAAACAGCCCAAAGCCCGAGGCGAAACCCTAACTCTAACCCTAACCCTTTTCACCTTGACACCTTCTGACTAAGAAGGCACATTTTTAGCACTTTAAATTTCCTTGTGGCTTGGGGCGATATTATGTTTGGTTATAAGTTGTACTGATGATAGGAAGTTGAAATTGCACAAGCTCAGAGTTGTTTGCATTTTAAAGGGCCACTCCCATGATTTGACACATTAAGAGCAATTTACTTTCAATAAGGAGTGCCACTCAGCTTGTGAAAGCGGTTGTGTAATGCCTTCTGTGGGTCTGGGGGAGATTTCTCAAGTGTGAAAGAATAACCCTGGTGATGCTGTAGGTGTGAAGAAACGTGGGCATTTGTCAGGAAGGGAACATCTAATGAAAGACGCTATCAAGTTGCATTATAGGAAATGAAGGATTACCTGGTTAAAAGTCAGGATATATTGCTCTCCCCCAATCTTTTTTTTAATTTATTTGAATGAGCCCCAAACTTTAGAGAAACGCATCAATGGACTGCACTTTTAGTAAAAGGGAACATGTGTTTCAGTAAAAGGTGTGTGGGGGTGGTAGTGTGGCAAAATAAACAACAAACACAAAAAACGATATATGCATTAAAGCATATTATTTGAAAACATAAACAAGTATGTTAGCTGAGCAGCCAGACAGAGTTGTTAAAATGAAATGATACAGTCTGATTTTACATTTTCTTCATTGCATTTATTGAGACTTACGTCATTATTTATTCAAATTTTTATTCTTACTTAATTTCTAGGACTATCTTTGCGCTGCACTGCAAGAACTATGCAGTTTCTTTCTGTTTCATTAGCTTAACTATATAGCTAATTTAAATGCTGAAAATAAAATCTGCCAGAGATAGGTGTAACCCACTCTGCAAATCCAAAAACTGGCAATTAGAATTAAGAAGCTGCCTCTGTCTGAAATCAAGAACCTGTTGTTTCAAAAGTGACCATGACTATGTATATGTGTCATGCAAGCTTATGTAATTTATTTGATCCATTTTATCACCATTTCATTCGTCATTGCCCACATATTTTAGAGATCCAAATAATAAAAAAAAAAGTCTGTCCACAGCTGACTTTCAATCAGAACCTAAACTAACCTATTACTGAATCAGAGCTGAGTGGAAAGTTGATTGACTCCAACCATTAGTCAGCATGTGTCACCTCTCCAGTCTGAAAGAAGCACTTTTCTCTATACTTAGCTCTGTTTGATTGTAATTATTCTTTGTCACAACATGGCAAAGGCTCTAACCACAAGCTGTTGACCTCTGAGTGATTACTGACTGATTGCCCTCACCATGGTTTCCCTCAAACTCGAGCCTGACTTGGAACGTGCTGACGCGCCACTATTGCTGGTTGTGTTTCCAGTGATTTCTGCTTGTCTGAGTTTGTATGAAGACTTTCTAAGCGTTTGCGGTGCTGTAATTAGAAGTACGCGGCCCGATATTTTGTGCGGCAATCTCCACTTTGAAGAGGTTTCATAGCGAAGGACGGATGGATCCTGTTGACAAGCCGTATGGCAAGTGAGTTCTGCAGGGAGACTGAGAGAGGCTGGGCCTACTTGTATATTCTACTTACAACTTGCTAAAGGACAAGGATGACAGTGGAGATGACAAGGCAGGCTGTGATCAAGGTCAGCGCTGAAATGTCTACGAGGATGCAGAATTCTTTTCACATAGTGAGAGGATTAGTTTTTTTTTTTTTTTTCATTCATGTGAAGAGGGGGATGAAGAGGCGCCTATAAAAGGAAAAATACTGGGCCGTACGCTCGAGGTAAAAAAAACAAAAAAAAAACAGTTTGACTGAGAATATGTTTGAGGAAGGAAACATGATGAGGAAGCAATGTTTGGTAATTCAGCACTTCATCGGTATTCAGATGCTAATATCTCATTGCACATGTCAAGGAGTGACACGGACACAGTTTTGTACACACAGACACCAAACACACACATGGAGAAATCACCCTGAGGGGGTTTGCTTCTAATTATTTTTTTAGGAAAAAAAAAACAAAAAACATGCAAATTGAAAAGCCATCCAGAAATTCAAAGACTGGTGGTATTCAACATGTCATCAGCACCAGTGCCCCACCAATGTCAGAATATGAGAATAAATGGTGTTCATTTTTTTTTCTTTAAATGCTGCTTGTGTGCATCTTCACAGAAAAGGTTACATAAAAAATGGGATAATTAGTTCTTGTTGGCAGTAATTTGTTAGTCAGCACAGATGTGCTTTTCCAGGAATATTTGCCAACATGAGGTTTTAAGGTTTCCTAACAGTATGTCTGAGCTGTAATCATAGGTAGGAAAATTACTCATGCTGTGAAATCAGAAATGTCAGATCGGGCGAGCAATATTTTCTCTGTGTATAACCTTGAATAACCCCAGCTGCCATTTCTGATTTCTGATTTAGAGTAGTGATGCATGACGTTTTCAGGCCGTGACTTTTCTTCTTCTTTTCCATAATTACCAAATCTAAGACAAATTCTTAAAAATAAATAAATAAATTTAAAAAAAATCCCTTCCAAGTTTGTGTTTGAGCAAACAGACTTTTTTTTGCATACTCCCTGTCAGATGCTGTTACCCGTGCGCAAATAAAAACTTCATAGGAGAATATCACATTTCTGAAACTTTTCTGTTATCGCACACGTTGATTTTTCATGCGATTGTCATACTTTAATCACCTTAGGTGTATCCTTAGGAAGCCGCCTCTATCTCGAGCACTCAGCAGTGAAGAAATTATCTTCACTGTTGCGCTGACAGAACTGTATTAACTTTATTACATTATTATCAGTCCTCTTTATTTCATGTAGTTTTAGAAAATACATACAAAAGAACAGCCTGCTCACAAAGAAACAGTGAGTAAGAAAACCAACGGAGCTTTGAATCTGTTTATGTAATATTCATCCAAATATTTACATGCTTCCATTCGAGGGCTGCAGCCAACAATTACAAACAATTACTTATTTTCTCAAAAAAGAAATCTCATAAAATAGTCAAGAAATGCCTATTTGAATATAGTTGATGTTTCCAGATGTCTTGTTTAGTCAGACCAACAATCCAAACCTCAAAGATGTTCAGTTTACAATCAGGTATGACAAAGGAAAACATCAAATCTTCACATTTCAGAAGCTGGAGCCTGCAAATTTGGGACATTTTTGCTCAGAAAATTCAATTATTCAATTGCTTAAATAGTTGATGGTAAAATCTCTGTCGAGCAGCTGATCGTTGCAGCTCTGTTCATAATTTCATTTCAGACTAAACATACCAATAATCTTTGTGGTATCTTTGAGAGTGTTGGTTATATATTTTTAATGGACTGACTCCCAAACACTTGTGGTTTACTCTTTCTGACTACATGGTCATCTCACAGTCTCCGGCACCTCTTGCTCTGTGGTTTACCTTGCGGGGGCAAACGTTTTTTCTCTATTTCTCTGAATTTTATTTCCTGTTGATAAATTCAGAAAAGGGGAGAAGCTCATATTTCTTTTGGTTTGAATTGAAACTCGGGCTCTGTTTGTTTATGAAAAACTTGGATTTTTCAGCACCTTTGTTCAGGCTTTAGGTGAGTAAAAACTTAATTTAATGTTTCCACATTATTTGTGGCAATTGGGGATTTTGTTGACACTGTCGAGAGGGAGAGCCGGATAGAAGAGGCCATTATGAAGTGAAAACTGTCTCTGTAGACCAGTTGGCTACAGTGACTCGGTTATCAGTGTGTTCATGCAGCTCTTGTGGAATCAGACAGTGTGAAATTGCAGGAAGGTGAATGTCGAGGCTCGGCTCAGAGTGTGTTTATTGAGGCCCACATAGCAGGTGTGCTGGGCTGGAACTGGGTGCTCCTCACCATTTTATTATTTATGATATTTATGGAAATAAATCTTGACACCAGACTAAGTATGTATCTTATTTGGAGACGTCAGGCACTGCATTTTAGCACATACTTTTCAATTAGCATGCTGTCCTGGTAAAGTGTATATAATGTAATGAACGCTGCAGTAGGCTATCCCCAACATCCCAGTTGTCATTTGCAGCCTTCATTTGCAATGTTTGCTCTGTCAGCCTGGGCGTAGTCAACAATGAAATAAAATAAATTGGCTCTGCTGGCAATATTTGCCCTCATTCTACCTTGATTTATTTGTCTATTCCTTTTTCTATTATACATCTCTGCAAAGATTCTTTTAATACCCGCAGATCAGCAAATATCCACGAGGCTATAGGCGAGCACACAACACACCCAACATGAACTCCAGAACATTAACCAGATCAGCAAGTGTTTAAGCCGTCCTCCTCATCTACTTGCAACAGGCACAGTATTATGTAAGCACACACACACACAAGTAGACACCAGCATCCAGATGGAAAAAAAACTGGTTCCCCAGTCACAGGATGCAAACAAGCCTCTGATGGGAACACAGACGCAGTGTCGAACAGTCTACGAGGCATCAGGATGATGGTGGTGCTGTGAATGTTGGAGGAAGTCTGCGCGATATCCTACCCGTGTCTCCAACCACTCTGTATTTTCACAGAAATGCACTGGGAACAGGAAATGTGGTCCGAGGGTCTGCAGCGTGTCTGAGCAGGAAGCTCTGAGGCTTCATTCCTCAAGTCCCCGCAGCCAGCCGTAATTGGCTTACGCATTCCTCCAAGGATTACCACTCGCTCCTTATTTGTGTTTATAAAGAATTATTAAAACATTTGCTTTGGCTCCCTGAATTACACTCAGACAAGTGTCAAAACACACTCACTTTCCACTTGCCTTGTTTTTTTTTGTTTTTTTTACCCCATCTTGGATGAAATAAACAAGTGAAATGAGGACTTTCCACCTCTGGTTAAACACCTCCACAAGTTTTATCTGTTTTATTTACAGTATGTGCAACTGTGTGCTGCAGTGCCCTGACCCACACCACGTCTCTGCATGCTTGCTGCTGCTTCCCTCTTTCTGCTGCTCTCTTTCTCCTCCTGCTTCTTTATTTGCATTTTCTTAAGAGCTGCTTCCTGTTGCCCCATGAGTCTGTGAGAACTGTTCATTTAAAAAAAAATCATTTGGACCCATTTTGGCTGCTCTACTGTGTGTAAAATAGGCGATTTGCTCTCAGAATAATATAGGAGCACTCTTCTGTGTTTTATAATTGCAGCAGAGTCATAACTGGAGGCTGACTGCAATTAGAAAACAGGACATTGCTGGTGCCAAATGACATCGCTCAGTATTTTTGTGCCAAATGAAACAGCTTGAAGCTTTGGTTGATGGCACTGTCCCGTTATTAAAATGGAGAGAGACGCACAGACTGGAGACAAGAGAGAGACAAAGAGGAAATAAGGAGATTTTTTTTGACCGGTGTGACTCCCTTTAAGTTTGTTTTGTCGCTTTTATCCCCCAGTGTATGTCTTTATCTCCTATCTCCTACACTTCTCCTTTTCTCAGTGAATGAACCGGGACTTTTTTTTTGTGCTTTTTTTTTTTTTTGTTGTCGTTCCGCCGGGTGTGCCACCTGCCGGTGCGTCACGGCCGCTCTGACCAATCCTGACGCAGTGATCCTCCGTGCGCCCTTGGAGATCCCGCGGTGGCTCCTGACATCTCAGTCCAATCTGCCGCTCGGTGACGGCGGAGGGTGGTGAGCCTCGTTGGGCAGTCTACCGTGCGCGCTTCAGACCTGACTGGATTGGACTGCCGGACTGCTGCTGTGCCAAACGCGGAGCCGAGACAAGTTAGACTGGATTGTCGTCCCCCCCCCCACCCATCATCCCCAAGCTTGTCCTGCTTTTGACCCGCGCAGTATTGAATGTTATGAGGTAGGTAAATTTAAAAAAAAAAAAAGGGGGGAAACTTTTGGAAATATTTAACCACAGGAAACAGTCTTCTGCTCCTTGTGCCCAGCTGCGTAATTTTGCGTAATTTGCGTTTTTTTTTGTTCTTTTTTTGGCGCACTTTGAAGTTGCAGAGATGACAGGTTATTATTGATTTCTTGTGCTTGCTTATGATGTGTTCGGGGTTTTACATTTAGATGTCGTTTGAATGCAAGTTTGGCAAACAAGTGCTGCCGCTGCTCCCCCTCTGCCCGGCTCAGCATCCCTGCCCAGCCCTCTGCGCTCCTCAGATGCCTCTCCTCCAAAACGGCTACGTGGCTTCTCGGGCAAATATGCTGTTGTAAAGTTCATTAAAACGCGGAGAAATGAGAATTGTTTTAGTGTCTCGACTCCCCCAAAGTGAAAGTTCGTGGAAAAGAAGAAAAACCTTGCCACCAAAAGGGGGTAGTCTTTAAAGCGTGTTCTCCCTCTTGTGGCATTTCTTATTATTTTGGTGATCGGATGTAACGTCTTCGTTACTGCATCGCTGTGGGCAGAGGAGGAAATTAATTGTGTCCTTACATGGCAAGTGGAAGGCTTTCATGAATTGGGGTGACTTTTTATTTATGATGCCCATAGATGGCAATGTCAAGGAATGTTCCCTCTCAGTGACCTGGGGGTACTTTGACATTGTGCTGGATAATGAGTAAGAGCAGAGGGAATGGCATCTGTGCCATGGTGCAAATATTTTCCTTTTAGTCCACAGCTGCAGTTATTCATCACAGGAGCCAGAGTGCGAGTTTGACAATACAGTAGCCGCACATGAATCACAAACTATTCCACCATGGCTGCAAACCTCTATAGTTTAACATTTTAATATGTTGCATATATCAACAGCACCAGCCTGTTTTTCGTATCAATATGTCAACAAAGCCATTTTTAGGGAACAGTGCAGTCAAGTTCGGTGTCATGGTGAATGCACGGTCTGTTACTAGTCTGTTAAAGGTAGAGCAGGAATGTGTTTGGATGATTATGACTTTCCACTGCCTGCTGTTGGGTGGGTGGGTGGTTGGGGGGGGATGCACTGGAGGACATTCAGAAAAAGAGACACACGAAGGAGAAGATGAGAGACGAAGGTGAACAGCAATAGAGCTTTCACGACTTGATGTATTGTTTGAGCCCCGGTCAATATCATGTGACTAATATTTCTTCAGGTTTTCCTCTCGTGATAGATGGTTTTGTTGTGCACAATGCTACTACCATATTGATCACCGTTATGACTTTCCCAAATGGGATGTGGGTGGAGGATAGTACATTGATTTGCACGGGCTCTGGTGACAGATGTGTAGATGGCGCCAAGTAGGATGAAAATGTCTTTGCTGTTACCTTCTGCTGTACCTGTAGTTGAGCGTGGGCGCCGGCGTGTGCACAGTCGCTGTGCTTTTGGTTTATTAGTCTCAAGCTCGTGACTCAGTACCAATGCTGTCTAAGAACTGATATCCACTGCTGAAAAGTGCATAGCTAATCATTGCTATGGGATGATATGTGGGGAGTTACTCTGCTGTAGTTTACAGGAACTTTAAGTCAGGCTTTTTCCTTGTAATTCAGTTGAATTAAAGGTAAATTAGACAAAACAGTTTGGTATTGTCAGGAAATGTACCCAGCACATTCTTGCTGAGAGTTAGATGAGAAGATCAATATATGTGTACCACCAGCAGCTAATTAGCAGTGAGGTAACCACTGTAATATGTTTGTATAATCCGTATGAAAACTGAAAGTGTGGGTGTGAAATTGTAAATGTCACAAGGCGTCAAGACTCCTGGAAATCACTACCACCAGCCAAATGTCTTTGTAAAACCCCATGGAAATCCACAGCTTGTCAACTTTACACTTTGGTTTTTGTTAGAAATAAACAGCAAGGAGATTGGCTACTTCTATTAGTCTATAATAGTTATTCTCAATGTCTACCACCGGGTCAGATTTTTCTGGGAAATCAGATGAAATGGCGCTGGGGAAGGTCTGTCTGTGGAGCTGACACCCTCTCACATCCCAGCAAAGTAGCCTCCTTGAAGTTGTGTCCAAAGGGACTGCCTAAATCAACACAAAATGAGGAGGTCTATTGAGTGATTTTAAGCTAATTGGCTTTCAATTCACTATAAAGGCAGGTGTCAAATCATTTTCAGTTAGCAGTGTGACAGATGCCTTCAGCAAAGACGGAGGCAGACACTGATGTGGTTGAATACAAATGCAACCAAAAAACCACAAGTAGATGGAATAAATATGTTTGATGAGGTAAAATAAATAGTTTCAGTATGATCCAGACAGAGGCATTAAAGAGTGTAACCCTCAGGCCACATCGCACGCCGACTGGCACCACCAGGCTACATTTAGAGCAGGCAACAGGAGACAGTGATGGGTATTTTACAGGAGTCAGCTGGCCAAACAGACTGGCTAACTCCCCCATTGGGTTTCATTAGAGCTCGTCTTGATGTTAAAGCCTGTTTAATCCACTTTCACAGCCATGCAGACCACAACAGAGCAAAGCAGATTGTCTATCTTTAGACGGTACATGGGCAGAAACTTCATCTCACTCCAGTTATTAAAGCAATAAGGCAAATTCCCCGCAGTTTCTCTGTGAGTTTTCCTGCACCAGACTTTATGCTGATGGGAAAGTTGCTTTCAACGTCAGACATAGAGCTGTTAGTCGATTAACTTGCCGCATATATGTGGCTCTGCACTACTTTTCCCGTCTTCCTGTGTTTCTTCAGTAAGTCGACATGCTGCCTGAGGGTGCGATTAGAGTAAAGCCTTATGGGTTGAGTGCTCGGCCTCTTTCTCTCCGCTCTCTGGGCTGCTACTGTTGTTGTCCCATGTTCGTAGCTCCTGCTTAGCTTCAGAGACACAGTGCCGGAAAAACACGGACAGACTTCACGGGCCTGATAAGCTGTTTTTCATCCTGGACATTTTAAGCAGAAACATATTTCATACGGCCATTAATTTAGGTACACTCCTTACAAATGGGGTTTAATCATGATCGTACTGCCGTCTCATGCAAATAACACCTTGTTGACTCTGCAGGGTTTTTTTTGGGTCCTCTCATGGTTATATTACTTGCCGTAAGGGTGCCTCAGAGGATGCAATAGAGGCGTTTATAGCTAACACAACGTGTGTTAAACTGACACTCATCACTCACTGACCTTTACTAGTTGTCATAAGCTTACCTGGAGCTGCCCCTTATTGGCGGCAATAAGGTGCTCACTTCAGGGCTGTTAACAACACTGCTCTGTGTTTACCTTAGGATATTGTGTATGTTCAGCACACAGCAATGCACACACACACACACACACACAAATCAAGATAATGCAAGTGAATTACAGTTCAAAGGTCAGGTTTCGGGCAGGAAAGGAAGGGTGATTTATAGCAGCAGACTTGAGGTCAGCGACGTTTATGTAGGTCTGTAGGTCTGTTGGCTGTATAAACTCTCCAGTGGGTTCACATTTAAATCTGTCAGCCGTACACTGTAAATGTTGCACGAAGAAACAGCCCGCAGTGCTGCCATCCATACCAGTATTTCCATACAGTTTGTGAATGTCTAGCAAGCCCTGGTACACTCCACTGCACCTGTAATCCCTCTTCTGAGTTTTTTTTGTTTTTCTTTTCTCCTCTTGTAACGTCCCCTCTGCCTCTTCTCTCCAATTTTTTCATCCTAATTTCTCTCACCCACCCTCTCCGCCTCACTCCCTCTATCATGTGTCACTGCTTCTCCCTCTCTCCCTCTCTCACAAAGCGTCTCGCCCTCTTTACTTCTGCTCTCTTGAGAAAGTAAACTTCACTTGAGGGAATTCAGATTCATGTCTAATATATGGCTGCTCCCTTACATCTGCTCTCTGTCTGTTCTTAGCAAATAAATCAATAACAACTTACCCTCCATCATTTTCAGTGGAGGCCCAGAGGGACGAAGGTAAAAGAAAGCTGCACTGTACACATAGAGAATGAGGGGAAAAAAGGGATGGAGACAGCAGAGGATGACAGAGCCCTGGTAAAATATGCATACTGTAAATGTGAAAAAGCTACCAACAGAGAGTGAATCCGCACCGGCTGCGGCTTGAGTGTTTGAGAGCAGCGACTACTCTAACGCACAGAGAGGGGGGAAATTTTAATGATGATGGATGTTTGCCTGGACCGGCCTTAAACCCTCAATATTCAGCCATATTTCTTTGTCCCGATTAATGTTTCCGTCACTGATGGCTTGTTTATTATTCTGAGTTAATGTAGTTTCACATGGTATTTATTACAGCAAAGACTGCTTTGTAAATGAAACTCCAACATACCGCACGTTCTTCCTCTCACTTGTCCACCGAAATCCATCCACAGTGGCTCTGGAGCATTTAGGTTTATGTTAAACCAACACGTCTCTAACAACCTTATGTGCTTTGTAAACATTTTGAGGTAATGTGAGCTGAATGTTTAGTCGCCTTAATAAACTCTGTGGCCGGCCGTCCGCTTTAATGTGTCCTGAGGACTGGTCATTGCGAGTTTAAAGTGTTAATAAGATAGCAATTACCCTCTGTTGACACATTTGTATTGGCGTCAGTTTCATAACACTACAGCTAATCGTGCTGAGAATAGCTGGTACAAGATCATGTTTAGGGAGCAGTGACTAGGTGCCTAGGTTGTCTGGAGTGGAGCCATTTGTGTACAATGGAATAAATGCTCGCGATGGACTAAAATGCTTTCACTCATCAAACGCATTGTCTGACACACGCAAGGAAGAGTCTCCTCAATGTTGACGCAACACTATAGACTGTGCAATTTGCAGTTATGGGTTATGATGATAACTGTCAGCAGGGTATTGGATTGAAATTTTCAAACTGAAGGAATCCGGAGGACACCACATACTGTGACTTGCGAGGTGGTTAAAGCGATGCTATTAGATGAGTGGATCGATTCCCTGTCACACCCGCTGGGCCATAAAATCAGCATTTATACATATATTTGGGAAAATATATGATCCACGATGAAGAAAATTGTTGTGACAAATGTTGGTCTGTTGTGGGCTCATTAAAAAATGCTTTTGTAACTCTTGCAACCTCCATACAACCTGGTGACATATCACTTAATGTGCTCGGGCGCATTTATTTCTGGGAGTAGTGATGATACCTTTTCATTATCAGTGTGAGATGATGGCTGATGAATCATATTTTACTAATGTCACAACAAGCACCTCCTAATTTAAAACTAAATTAAAGTGTTTGAAGTTTAATCACTCCAACCTGAAGTTAGATTAGATGCTGCTGTGTGATTAGGTCCCTGTCGAAATTAATTTGTCAGAAAATATCAGTAAGTTCTTTTTGAGATTCTGCCGCGAGACATTTGGCACATTACAAGAAAAAAGAAATGCCTGCTGTTATTGTTATTATTATTCTTTTTTTGGTTTGTTTTTCTCCAGTTGTTTGTTTCTGCCCGCTCTCTCTCGCTTTTGTAATACAGCTCATCAGGCACATATCAAGTGAGTCAAATTGTGTGTCAAGCACTATAACACCCTAAAACACACTCTCACTAAATCACATTTTGTGGCTTTTGTGATATTCCATCTCCAAATCATGTCAGAGGTTGGGAGTGAGGTGAAGAACTTTCGAACGTAACTGATTTCGCTTTGCTCTTTTCTGCCCGCTTCATTTCACACAATTTTTGTTCAATGTTTTCCAGTGGAGGAGCAGGAAAACCAGGTCATCGGGAGAAAGGTGAACCACATCAAATTAGGCCAAAGTTTTTTTCAGCTTTGGTATGGGACAAGTGAAACGTGGCTATCCAGTGTAGTTTCACATAAGTTTGGCCCCTTGTTGGGGTCATGGTTAAGAACTTTCACTTTCATCAGCATTCAGCAGCATGTCTATGCTACCTTGTTTTTGTTTTTGACATTACCTTAGTTAATGGGCCTCTGTGATTTTGAGTGAAGTATATACCTTTTTCTTTTTTTTTTTTTTTTTTTTTTTTTTTTTACTGCTCTTTTATTTAACACCTGTCACACGATTAAAACAGCGCAAATGATCTTTTTCCAAATCACAACTAATCAAAACCTACTTGTGAAGCGGCATATGGCACAAGAGGGAGTGAATGGGCTGGCCATTATGTCTACGGAGAGGATCTCAGCTCTGGATGTAGATAAAGGACACTGTTGAGGATTTTACACAATGCCAAGCTCAGGGGATACAGTTTTAAAAAGGTGAACAAGTGCTTTTTCAAGGGTATTTGGAGTTGCCGATTGGCCGCTGTGCCAACCTGTTAGAGCTAATGCCTATGCTGAGCTGCTGCCAACTGTGTTTTTGATAAGATTTGGGCAGTGCCGCTGTGCAAAACAGCAGCGTTTCCATAAGCTAACTACACTGTGGTTTAAAATCCCGCACCTGTGTTCAGCTGAGTCTGATGTGTCGTGCTTTTCTTCTGCTGGTGAGGCACGAGTGGAGTCAGTCTATGTAGATGTAATAATAGCTGATTTATTGATTTGAATTTGTGACAGTGGTTGTGCCAGTCAGTGGTTTTTAAAGGTTTAAAAATCAACACGTTTTCTGTATAAACAAATTTACTTTAGGAGGAACTGTTCATGTATTTGGGTGAATATTATCATTATGTTTGCATGACATACGGTCTGTCTTGAGGTGGAGGGCCTACTCAAAATGTTGCTCGAACCACATTTTGAACATATTGCTGTCATATTGCTTATGAAGCCGTTAAGAAAACGTCTGTCGTTTATTTCCCTGATTGGCGCTATTATAAATTTGAGCAGATGCTGCAGTCATGCTTTGGGGACCAAATATTGATCTGTACTTTAATGTTACAGTTATGGAAGTGGTTAATTGTTTATGCAGCTGCTTTTCATTATGCTAATTCGGCTGACTAATCTCTCTCACCAAAGTTTATCTTACCTGCACTTTAAATGACGCTTGAAGGTTGCCTCAAGCCTTTTGTCTGCCCCTGCTCGAATTCCCACCAAACGTCAAAGTTAGAACGATAGGTTCAAAGTAAAGTCAAGCGAACAACTCTACTTGAAATTTCGATTTTCTGGTTTCCTCCCCTGAAGCAAGTGGAAGATTGACAATTTATCCCATTCTTTAAGGGAGTTCAAACCAGCACCTGTCTTTTAGTCCTCTTTCTCCCTCAGTTTGAGTGGCATTTCCAAAAGAGACAGGGAGTTGTAGAAGTTGTACCAGGCCAGGGCAAGATGTAGAGAGAGCCCTCTGGCCAAACTCTGTGGAGGAAAATTAATCCAAGCCAACAAGCCACAGCCCCCGGGCCTGTGGATCAAATCCTCAACTGACATTTACATGAGTCTATAGCAACAAAAGGGTGAAAATTGTTTTACTCCAAAGTGCTATCTCGATGGTGCATGTCTGAAGGAGTGTTTGGTTCAACACTTTGTCACTGTTATACTGGACAGTGGGGTGCGCCTGTTGGACAGGTAGGATACTGAGACAGAATTAGACAGGTGGGACACAGATGTACAATACTCCTATGGGGACTTGAAGTGTTGCATAATAGTAACAAGCAGACAACAGCCTGATTACAAGGTAGAGAAAGTGAAACTCTTGTAGTCCATCAAAATAAATTGCCTTTGTGCTCAACCCTTTACAAATATCTCCTCACGCTTTTTATGTGCAGGCATAGATACTAACAAGCATTTTAAAGCAATATTAATCATGCTGTTGAAATACACCTTTTTGGAAAAAAGGCATTAATTCAACAATAATAATCTGCAGTAAACACCAAACATGCACCAACTCAGAACGGATGTAATGGCAGATAAAAAACAACCGAATGACCAAGTAATGAGAGAAAACAAGTTTACTCAAAAGATAAGTAACAGAAGAAGAGCAGTGAAGAAAACCAAGTTAAAAAAAAAAAGAATTAGACCGAGTGATGCTGTGGGGAGGGGATTTGGAGATGAGCTGGTTTTCAGTAAGAGCTGGACCATATTCTTGATGTAATTTTCAAAATAAGAGCAAGTTCAAATTGCCGCTTTAAAGTTTTAATCTCAAAGATTTTCATTTTGTTGTCTTTTGTGGCACCTATAGGGATAAACAGTAATTGCAAGTATGTTTTTAGACCTTACTCAGTTTCAGATTTCATAGTCTGCAGTCATCAATCTTTCCTTTGCTTGTTTAGCCATAGTAACTGTTTACTGGAAAGAACGGTACGCTGCTTCGCCTCCAGGTGAGTTGAAGAACGAGTCTGTTGTGTTACTGTGGACTGCTTGTAATTTTTTGGGGAAAGTCAGCACGGACATATAACTTATAACAGCACTGGTTCTGCAGAAATAAGGGCCCCTGTGACTGATGGATTATTATATATTACTACATTGTTTAAAAACTGATACGCCATTGTGTAAGTATTAATTCCTGCAGTAGCTTATGGAGGTGGAGCTGGATTTAACTACTTTATATGCAGGTAGGTTTCCCCCCTCCAAAGGGTCACAAGATAAAATATGAGGGGTCATGAGATGATGAATGGGGTATATTCATTTTTTGGACTTTTATCTAATCTTTTTTTTTTTTTTTGTGAAAGAAAGGATACCTTTACAAGCCAACAGTCATTTAAATGAACCACCAAGTTTTAAAGATAGAAATTTATGTTTTGTGAAATTGATAACGACTCTGAAATGTGAGTATCTTAAAATGAAAATACTGAAGTAAAGTATAAGTACTTACTCAAACATGTATTTAATTACAGTACCTAAGTAGAAGTACTGTTATTGTCCTCCACTGTTAATCATTCTCTGAGATTCCTAGCCCTCTGATGTTTTGTGCACTTGGGTCTGAAGACAGCCTCAGAGACATAAAATCAAAATAAACTTCCTTCACAGCAACTTCACCACCCAGAAGCATTAATTAGGCTGGATACTGTGTGACTGAATTAAGGAAATGAGAATTAAAGCTCAAACATCAGTGAAATGAAGACAATGCAAAAACTAATTTTCATTTAGTCTCATAATCAAGGAATGCCAGCTTCCACCTGCTGGTATTTTCACTCCTCTGTGTTTTTTGGATGGAGCGGTGTAAACCTTTAACACACACACACACAGGGAAAACTTCCACTTAACAAGGTGATAATAATCTGGAGCTCATCACAGGAATGTGTGTAACTTGGCATGACATGAAAGCTTTGTGGGAGAAGTGCAATGACACGAATCACTGGAGTAGGTGTCGGGATTGGTCACCTGTTTTTGTTCGTCCTTATCAGCGCTATAAACCCTCTGGCAATAAGTAACATCGGGCACAGGCCTTATCGAAAAGCTCTGTGAAAGAAAAGTATTTTTGTACCATTCGATCCAAATTCAAATCAGTGTAGAACAAGCTCAACGGCTTCTGAGGTATTACAGAAATGGGGAGGATTTGGTGGAGGACTAGACAACCAGAGTGCATTAACTTTAGTGGTGTCTTTGGGATGAAAAGCAGGCCAGAGGCAAGAGAGGATGGATGGAATTGCCTGGCATGTCTCCATACAAAAGTTTTTGGCAGGGTGATGTTGGTAGAAAAAAAAAAGAAAAGAAAAGTGTTTATTGGCCTAGTACCCTCTGTGTTTCTTTGAAATGTAATCATAACCCAAGCTGGGGCATATTTATTGCATATACAGGCAACACACTAGGGTTGCGGGAGCTTATTATTTATCAGTATTTAGCCAGCTACGCTGTACACATGAAAATACAATGGTTAAATCTGCTTGATTTATAAATTCTGGGTACCTGGCATAGAGTTGAGTTTAAATCTATTCAAATGAAAGTGGCAAACAAGGAAGACAAAGGACACTATGGGCTCTTATCCCTGAGCGGTAGCAAAGCTGGCTGAGGCTCAAAGAAAGGCACCATTTTAGTTTTAGTTTGGGGTAGTTTTGCAGCTTCAAATAAACCCGCTTGCACTGAGGAGGATCAAGTGGCACAGCCGATGTTGTGTTCATATAGATTAGGAGGCACAATGCAGATTTGCGAGTCATTTTGGCATGAAATCGTGTCTACTGTTCAGACCACCTCTTATCACAAGTGTATGCATAGTGGGTGTTTGTGGAGGTTTTTTTTGTGAATGTTTACCCTGGAACGCATTTAAATTGACAGCAAATTGCAAAAAGGATTACATTACATTAAGAAGAATGTATCAAAATTGATTATATGGGTGATTCTTTCTAAAGAAATGTCAAGCACAAGTGTTTAGAAAGGAAGTAAGAACTTATTTAGATTCTGTAGCTACAATCAGCAAACAGCAGCAGCAATGACATATCTGATAAAATCATAATTTAAGCCGACAATGGGTCAAATTTTGATACCATAGCAACTCTGTGAGGCTATACTTGTACACAGTGGTGCTTGAAGTTAATGCTAACATCAGTGTGCTAACATGCTCGTGATGACAATGCCAACATTTTGATGTTTAGCAGATGAAATGTTAAATGTGTTGACCATCTTTGTTTAGTGTGTTAGCATGCCAGTATCTGCCTATTAGCAAGTAAAGCTGAGGCTGATGGGAATGTCAAGAGGGTCATTAAAGTGATTTACAAATCATCCTGATGGGTACATAAATATCTGTCCCAAATTTGATTTTAATCCTTCCTCTGTGGAGTGAAATCCACCTGTTTCCTTCAAAACTATCCTCAGGGAAAACTTTGGTGGTGGTTAAAGTGGTAGTTAGTGGCAGACAGCATTGCACAGAAATGATCTTGACCACTGAGATGAACAGGCTTGAAGAAACAACCAAGTTTTTAACAGGATTGTTTAATTCGCCTTCCAACAAAAACTTATGCCATCAGAACAATTTAACAGATGCATTAATTACATAATCATTCTGCACATAATGGCTTTAGATAATTAAAACTTCCAACATGGCAGTAAAAGCAGTAAATAGCCTAAATATTGGGAGTGTGATTACAGAAAACTCTGCTCACACACTCGAGTTCATTACAAAAAAATAAATAAATAAATAAAAGCTACATGCTGTCGATGACCCTGAGTAAACTCCTGGATTTGTCTCTCAGGCTGTGCCACCTCTTTGTTCCCTCATCTTTGCTGTCTGTGTTTATTTAACTGCTCTTTTTTATCCAGATTAGTCTCACTAAAGCTCTTTAAATTAATCTCATTAAATCTCTTTCTCAGCAGAGGCGTGGAGGGGCAGTTAGAGTTTGTAGTCATCTGCCTCATTTTCCTTAAGCTCCTATCATTACATCCGTCACATCCTGCTTAATCCCTGACTGCTGAGAACCTCCAGGGGAGCGTGGTAACCCTGCGACCTCTTTGCCGCCCTCTCTGTTTATTATTTTGTACGTCAGATATCAGGATCTGAGGTGATATAATGAGTTAACAGTGATCGACAGTTCTTTGGAGAGCGAGTGAAACAGAGTCTGAGTCATTTCCCTGGTTTGGTAATGACCCCCTCTTTTTTGTATCTCAGCTTTGGCAGCAAGTTTGAACACAGCCCTTTGCCTTCCATATATCATAATCAGGATGTGGCAGAGGTTATTTACATTGTTCACAATCCAGTGTTTGGGTTCCTTCTTTAATTCCATGGTTTGTTTCCAAAAACTTTCTTTTGCTAACGTGAAGAAAGTTAATCATATTACTGCCAAATCTATGTAATTTAATTGCTAGCGGCTTGAAGGACTTGGGACTCAGAGCGCTTGGCTCTTGTATGAAATGTTTTGTCACCGAACAGTAACATTAACAAGGCGAGGATACTGATGAGAGCGAGAGACTCCAGACAGGCGAAATTCCTTGACTCGTGTGTTTTGACTCTTTTAAGGCTTTGCAGCGCCAGGTGTCTAAAAGCAAAATTTATTTGTCTCCCTGCTGAATATCTAAGAGCTGCTGAAGGGTGAAATGAGAAAAAAGTCAGAACTGTTAAAACATAGTTGCGTTCTAATCCGGTTATTTAATGGGTACAAATTGCCCGGACAGAGGTTTTCAGATGCAGCTTTTTACTTGACAATTCTTTAAGGTTTGTGTGACCGCTGCAGCTTTGACAGGATATGCTGATTTAAGCAGTATTATGCTTTTTTCTCGTGGAAACCTTTCAGAGAGGCTCTGCAGCATACTTGTTGGTCAGTTTGCGGCGTCTGAACAACATGGTCTGGAATCGGACCACGGACATACTTACAGGTGCAACACAAAGTAGTGCTAAATCATTTTTCCTGCATGTGTGCGGACGGTGATACAAGTAACGTAGCTCCCTAAAATGCCCCAGCCAAACAAATTCAGGGAGCCCTGCCTCGGCTGAGAGCTTTGTGAAATTGTGCAAAGAGCCATGAAAAAAAGAAAAAAAGAAATGACAGCTGCATTCGAGGCAGACATTTTTCCATCGGCGCTGCAGTCCCTTTCCTTTATTTTAGAGAGCAAATTCGAAAACATCACTATTGCCAAGGCATAAACATTTTCAATTTGGTTATGTAAGTTTGTTATTCTTACATCCCTGCCGTTTGAGCGGCAACAATTTAATACTTCAAAGAAAATAATTACTATGTTTCTGTCATTGTAAGGATGTTGTTTTAGTTTTCATTCTCGTGGTAACGGCGTGCCACAAAATGATAGAATGTGCAACTTTCCGGCAAGTATGAGAAGAGAGTTTTAATTATGTCATATTGTTATTGAATCAGCCTTGAAAGAGTGTCCCTACTAGGAGATTTTTTTGGCTACTTCAAATAAATCCCCCACCTCCCTCCTTGATTTACTTCTGTTGTGACTTCTGCAGTCTTTGGAGGTCTAGATGTCTGAAAGAAAATCAATTCCTTCATAGTAACATCATTCTGAAGACTGCAGGGGAATGAAATGAGAAATCCCTCATCTCTTAATATGCACTGAATTTATTTACTTGCAGAGTGCTGCTGGGCCATCGTTTCTTCCACCGTTTTTAAACGTAGTCTACTGCACAGACTTGCAGCATTTACTTCTACTCTCCCATTTTCTCTTTTGATATATCTACTACAAAAATGCATGCACACTTCAAATTGATTAACCCCACCCACACACACACACACACACACACACACCTCAGGAACAGCCGGTATCCCTCACCGCCATTATTGGAGGCTTGTCGTCGTGATTGTAAGGGCGTGTTCACATTCAATGCAACCATCAGTCAGTGGAAGTGACAGGGCAGGGACCAACTTAACACAAGGCCTGACTGAACAGCGAGGTCGTTTGATCTCTGCTCCCGCCTCATCCATCAGAGCGACATACGCAGATGCTTCGCCGTACATCCATAAGACCTCGAGACATCGGTGGCTCCATATTTAACCTGCTCATGGGTCCTGTCTGGGCGAGACCATCCATTTTAAACTTTCCGTTTGAAAGATTGAAGCATGTGGTGACATGTTAATTTAATTTCTCTCCGCTGTGTCACCGCTGAAAAGTGGTAAGATTTTTAGCACGCTAACAAAAGCTGTTGGTGGTCCTAAAATCTTATGTTACTTACTTGCTCAGCTTAAATATGATTTTGGCTCAATTAAATGATTCGCATATGCATTTCTTTTGGGTCCTGATGAAGATAAAGAGGAAAGGCAAAATGGGAAAAGGCAGGAGGAAAGGATGATATAAAATTTCTGAACTTGAGCAACACTCGTCCCTAAAATAGAAACTAAAGCAGCAAGACTTAAATATGTGACGCTCGGCTGAATTTACAGCCTTGAGATGATCCGTGGACACAGGAGATTAAGAGGTTTTCTAGACTCGCTTGTGCGAACCCTAAAAGAGCTTTCGTATTATAGCTACGCCGCAAGTCTTGAACCAGAAGAACTAGTCAAACTGTCCCAAAGCACATCATGAGTAAAGTCGGAGGTGTGTCTCTTAATGGAGTATGCATGTACTACACGCTCTGCAATTGTGCCCAATTGTGCCAGTGTGTGTTTTCTTTGCATTAATAATCCCAAACTGAAGGACTATTTTTGACATGAACTATCAAATTTTTATGATCTACAGCGTCAAGCACCCTGCAGACTCAACGGCGTCCTAACTTTTTTTTTTTTTCCAGTTGTACATCTTGTGGCTCCGAACATATGGTGAGGCTGAGATGTAGTGAGGACTCAAGTGACTGGCCTGAATGAATAGAAAATGGAAAATTCATTTAGAAGAAAGCCCTGGGCTGAGCAAGCAATATATCACATTTATAATGAATGATTATGAGCACTGAAGTTTTGGGGTGTCAGATTTCTAAAGAAGTATTTTTTTTGTATTTTTTAAATGTGTGCGGATCTGAACGACACATTTGGTGTGTTTTTTATGGTTTTACAAACCCGTTCTGCTTTTAAATTCTCCTACGTGGGTCTTTTTTAATGGCTGAAGAGATGTCATGGTTGGCGCTGAATGTGCGTAAATCCATTTTCCTCCATCACCGGCTCACTATTTGCTTACACTGGGCATAATGAATCATTAATTCACTGCTGTCACTTGCAGCCCACAGTCACTCTGAGCAGAATTAACTCTTGATCCAGTGGAGCAGGGAAAGAACAAAGAAGTGCAGGAGCATGAGCCTGCCTATGTTTGTTTCGCTCCAAACGGCAAACTATGTATCCGTTTATGTGTTGACAGGATGGGTGTTTTCTAATAAGACTGTTACGCTGCGTTCTCTGATGCATGTTGTTTTGATTGTGTTTTGCATTTTTATAATTTTAATGTCTCTCATTATTCTCCCGACCTCCTGTTCATCTGTGCTGCAGGTATTTTTGGGCTTTGAACAACAGATTATTTTCTATTCTACAGTGGGTGATTGCTGCAGGTGCTAATTTGTTTTTTTCTCTTCTTTTAAATAAAGCACCCTCTCAAATACTAAATAGTCTATATGTTATAGAATAGCAGCTCCCGACCAGGGATACTTGTACCTCGGGGGATACTTCTGCTGTTGAGAGTTAAATTGTATGAAAAAGTTATTATACCAATGTGCGCCTTTTATGTTATTAAGTGTTAAATAACATCCATTTCACAATAAGTTCAAATTAACACATTTTGAACATGGGGGTGTGTCGATAAAGGGCTAGATGGGTATGTCTGACAAAAAGGTACGAAACCTCCACTACAGAAGAAGCATTTTAGTCAAATAGAGGAGGTGGCACCAAAGTGAAAGTTTCCCTCTCTGTGTTTTTTTAATGAGTTTGGGTTGCTATTCCAAAATCTCTCATTAATGCCCAGTTAAAATCTGAGAGTAGTTATTGTGGAAACATTAGCATGTACCTCAGCATCATTATCTCTTCACTGGATAATAAATTGTGCCCCACAGATAAGGTCGCTGGCATCCCACTGGACAAAGAAAAAGCTGCAAAATGAAATAAATGATACACTTTTGTTAATGCACCGAAAGAGAGACTCAAATGACTAAAGTTTCCCTTCCAGCTCACTGTTGATATTTGTGAAAGTCATCCGTGAACTCCACTGATTGTGTCTTTAACGTTTAATGTTGCCTATGTTGTTCTGAACACGACTGCTCCATTTAACACAAGTCAGCAGGTAGCCTGGCACTCTAAAAACATATTCCCTGGTTTTATTTTCACCAGCTGCAGGGCTCGGTTTCTACGTCATTTACTCGTCTCGTTTCTGTTTTCCCGTCTGTGGTCCCGAGGAGGAGATTTTTCCAATAAGACTGGTTGACTGCTGTTGCTTGCCTCTTTCTTTGTCACCTCCTGTGGCAGAGGCTCAGCTGTTCTGCCCCCCCCCCTTCAGTCACATAGGCATAGAGACATAGCCGGCCTAATTGGCCTAACCCTTCAGCTGTCACAACTGTGGATGTCGCAGTTTTTTGTGGAAACATAAAGGATACCTGTTTGGCTGTTGTATCACTGTTGTGTTTTTTAAATGTATTTTTTATTTTGTCAACTGGTTCTCAAATGTTGTACGTTTTCACAGAAGCAGCTCTCTCCATTATTGCTCATTCTTCAATACGTCCCCTCAGTGAATACCCCAGGTCTGCCCCCCCACTGTTTATAACTGACTGTTTGCGCAGCATTAAAAGGTCAAACTGGACAAATAACTTGTGAAAAGGCAAACAAATGGCCTAAGGATGGTGTTCCCATGATTTTCTGAAGGCAAGTTTTAATAACGCTGGTAAACGTATGATTCCCTCTGAAGCGATTCCTTGGAAACACAAACACTGGAGCGTTTAGCATGCCGAATTACGGCCATGACATATTAAGAAATCACCCAGCGAATCTCACTGATGTGTGAGAAAAGACTCAAGTTTTCGTCTGTGTGTTTGTTTGTGTGAGACGTACAGCGTGCTTTGATCTAAGACACCACAGGAACTAAAAAGTTTGCTCTCCTGGTGTTGTTGGCGCCAACCTTTCTCCTAGATTTTTCGCTCCTTCTTTCACACTACAGTGTCCACAGGAAGTATTTCATGACTATTAGTGGTCTTGCGAGATGAAGCTTAGAAATAGCTTTCGCCCGATGGAGGGCCATCTTTATTTGAAAACCAAGAATATTCTTTTGTTGGTACTGGCGCCGGGACAATGCAGTTAAATTCCTTTGTGCATGAATAATTCTTTTTGCTCCTTTTGGGACATTGTAAAATAGCCTTCTTTATTTTCTCATTCTGTCGTGTGTCAGCCGGTCCTGAGCTAAATGGAATTGGAATGAAGCGGGGTGTTTGGGAGTCGGTGTTCTCCCATTTCTGATGACCGATGGCGGGAGAGAGATGAAAGACCTAATGTAAAAAGCCATGCCTCCCTCTGCCTCTCCCCTCACCCCCCCACACTTCCTCTTCTCTCCCCTCCTCTTTCCTCCCTTCTCACCTAAGCTGCATCTTTTCACGGTCATGAAGGAATGCAAGGGTGGTCGGGGAGGGTGGGGGGTGGAGGGTGTTCTGCCAGTCCTGTGCATATATTCAGCACACAGATGCAAAGACACGCAGACTCGTATTCCACCTCTTCCTCCTGTCATCCCTTCCTCCCTCCTACTTTTTCCCCATTCCCCTCTTTTCTTTCCGCCTTGGTACAATGGGCTTCACGGAGGGAGAAAACAACCCACACAGTTTTGGCTGAATGAACACGCTAAGAGCTTTGAGCTTTTGGGATTCTGCATTCTTTTATGCTACTTTGCGGTATTTGTGGTGATGAAGCCCTGGATGATGGCTGGCTAAATGGGCTGAGGAATTTCACTTTGCAGCGAGGATACACATCATTTGTCCGGCAACCTGCCTTCAATTATCCATCAAACGCGGCGTTAACCATTAACGTGAACTTCAGTGAAATGCTTATTTGTGCACCAGTTGGATATCACACATTCGGAGCAAGTCATAAACAGAAATTTGTTGTTCTTTGGTCATCTTGCTACCAGACACGGGGCTGGTCTAATTGCTGCAGATTTTTCTCCCCTGCAGTTAAAGAGATCATGTTTGGTCTTTAAAATCTGCTCTTTTTGTTTGTGTTGCTCAGTTTGAGGCCCCATTTCTCCTAGTAGTTGAATTTTTTTTTTTTTTTCTCCACTGTGCGCCGTTCACACCTCCGTGCCTCCCGCCTCCTCTTATGCTGTCGGCTCACATTCAGAGTTGGTCTAATTGAGTTTTTGGACAGCCGGCCTGGTCTCGAACGCTCCGCGAGAGATAAAAGAAATTTTGCATTACAACATCAAAGGGGCGCCCCCGCACCATCACCCCATTCCACTTCTACACTCGCCAAAAACATGATGAGATCAAATGAACATCTAAGGTCAGTGTGGCTCTAAAGGGTTAATGATGTGGAGACCGCGCTCGGCTTTTTAATTCACACTCTGGGCAGATAACTACCCTCGACCCATTCAAGTCTCATCCTTCCCCTGATGACTCATGCACTTTGCACTTTGCGATCAACCTGTTTATTTAAAATACTTTATAGGAATGCATTTGACTGTAATTTGACGTGGCTTGGCTCAGATCTGTCATTATCTGACACTGTCTGCTTCACATGGATCAATGGGCTCTTAATGACGGCAGACATGAGGTAGACAGCACAGCGAAACTCAGCAATGGCATGAAGTGTCCTGTAATACACAGACTTATCTGCAGATAGAAGTAATTCACAGTGAAGAGGTCTTTTCAACATATTTCAAACTCCTTTTTCTTCTTTTTTTTATCATTCCTCATACAGCACTCTCAGAGTAATCTCTCTAAGAGTATGAAATGCCTCTTACTTGGACAGAACTTGACATCCTCAGCCTCAACATCGCTACTTCTCCACTGAAGTGAAGTGGTTGTATTTTGAGTCCGCCGCTGTACCCTCATACAGTATATAGGGATTTAAATGGAGCCTTCATATCCGGCCCTACAAGATAGATTGTAATCCGCTGACCTGGGTGAAGTCTGCTAGATAAACACAGAGGAAGTACGTGCATCTGTGTGTGTGTGTTTGTTTGCACACCCCAATTCAACAAAGGAGATTCATTCACATGGCCATGAGTCATTTGCTCTGATAACAAAGGGTTTTCATCTGAGTGGCCATTTGGCATAGATGTATCAACCCGCCAGGTATTCCCGTGCAAGAGCTGATTATTGTGTACACAATCAGCTATCGTTTCAATGCTGGTATCTCCTGTATCACAGGGTCATTGTTGTCAAAGCCCAAACCATCATATGTAACTCTGCTTGAAGACCTGGCCCGGATGCAGATGCCAGAGATTATTCAAGGTAACGTGTCACGCTTTCTCATAACCAAACAAATTCAGTGTTATTTGCCGAAACTTTTTCTTGGCACCTCATGTGTATTCTTGACATTTTTTCTTTGCAAAGCTTATTTTTTGAATATTTGAAATCTTGTGTTTTTTACATTCATGCTTGCCAGTTTGCAAGTTTGCATTTTTTGCCGCATTGCCATTTGCCATTCTTCTTTGCCTGTTACTGCTGCCAACTGTCAATCACTGGGAAAGCAGTAAGCTTTCACCTGCATGATACAAACATAACGGAGACACAGGCTGCGGCTGAGTAGTGTTTTTTTTTTTTTTTTTGTTTAGGAAGGTCCCTAAAGGTTCTTGGAAGTCTCTAAGTGGCAGCCATGGTGAGTGCTGTTGGAAATTTCTCTGAATGCCAAAGAAAGGTGCTTCAATGTTTCCTTTCCTATCTCATTTATCTCATTTATGAAAGGAAAGGAGATAATTCTTTCACGTAACCCCCTCCAGTGGCAACATATAAAAAGACGCACCATTTGGCCATAAACACAGCTAATCAGCATAATAACACAGTCAGTCTGTCTTTAAATAAAAAAAAAAAACATATGAGACATTTTCAGCCAGATGATGTTTTTAATCCAACATGTTTGAAATTTAAGAATGATATGTACAGTAGTAGATTTGCAGGCCTAACATGTGATGGCTATCTCTGAATGAAATTAACCACTTTTTTTCAATAAATATGAGTGGACAGGAGGGTGAACGTGAGCGATCATTCTCAAAGTGAAAGTGACTGGTAGCCTAAATATCTTTATTTCAGTTCCAACCTTGGTAATGAGGTAACATTTTTCACCAGGTTGTACACATTTATATAGCCTGCATGAAACACAGTAAGGACGTACAGGGCGAAGTATATAAGATGTGCTTTTCATAGTCCATGTTTGGAATATTGTAGCCTCACCACGTTAGATCCACATCAATAATATCATCCGTTGCATAATTATGTAGCATTGTGTAAGTGCAGTCTTATTCTCTTAACACTATGACTGTCTTTTCCACATAGGTCTTTATATAAGTATAAGTCTTTATATAAGTCCACAGCTTTCCTCGGCCCCATGACATCTTACATCGAGGCCAAGGAAGAGCGGTTAGGAATGGAAACAGAATGTAATTTATTTGACTATTTGACCTCACCCCAAATTTAAAATGTTGCACTATGTGTGGCAAAAAACTTCACAGTGTACCTTTAAAGTTTACTTTTCATAGTCTTTACAAAAGTATATATCTGCCGGTAAAATTCCATTTGTTTGTCTGTTATGTCACACATATGGTGCATTGATTTAAAAGGTAAGCCATTCATTTTGGATCTTATACATTTCAGCTAAATTCACATGTATAACTTCGTCTTAAGGTTGAAGATGAGCAGCTTATGACAACATTCACGATTTAGTTGCTGTCTGGAGTTATAATACATTAAAGGGTCTGTAAATATGAGAGTGTGTAGCAGGTTTCTTTTGAATCCTAGTGCTGGGTCGACCCCTGTGTTTATATTTGGATCATAGATTGTGCCTGGAAGGGCTTGGAAACTGTTTAGAGCTCACTCAGTTGTATTATTATTATTATTTGTGAGGTCATAAAGACCTGCTCTGCCGTCGGTGTTAATATCTCTGAAAACAAAGATTGAATGAATCCTCAATCTGTCATAAAATTGGCAGTGACAGCGGAGATACTGTCTCCATGCGGAACTCTTTACAAAGATGGCTCCTTAACAAATGTTAGAGGGCGAGAATGCTGTGCTCTTGGCACATTTTCAAGGCCTCTCTGTTTTCCTCTTGTTTCTTAGAAAGATTACATAAGGATACACGGCAAACAACAGTGTTACAGATCACCTTCGATGTATTAACAGTTCGGCTCAAACGTGTTACTGACGGGCTCAATGTCAGCGTTCAAAGATGTATTTTTTGCTCTTAAAGTGTCAGACGACAAATATAGATCTCACTTTGTTGGTTCATAAAAAGGAAATAGCTTTATTCTGTGATTAGCCTTCAAAAGTCATGCTCCACAGTTCATTTTATCTGGCCTTCATTTCAAGCTCTCCGCTGTCGCAGTCTCATTTTCATCTTCACCCCTCATCTCTCTCCTTCCTTAACAGCCTCATGGGCTTTGTAGTGGCTGCTTCTCCTCCATCTGTTTCCCAATCAATTTGGTCTCATTTCCTGCCAATTGGTCCACCTCCATGGGCTGAGGCTCATCTAAGGAAGTGCTGCATGTTGAGATCATCAGCTGTAGTTATGGTGATCAGCCCGCGAACCTCTCTGCATCACAGGGGCTCGCCTGGAGTTTGGCCATTCTTTTGAATTTCTGGATTTAGCCCACTGGGGAAAGGTGTGTGTGTGTGTGTAAACGGTGGTGTTTTAGCAGATGGCTCTTAAATGTACTCATTTTAACAATGTGAAAGTTTAATGAAGAAAAACACTGCCCCTGTGGTTAGGCTGCTCTCAAAATGTCTGTCATTTATTGATGTAGGAACCTGGTTCCTGTTGGACAAATACACAATTTGTTTGATATGCAAGCTGACAGTCATGTTCAGACAACACACTTTGATCTGCACACAGAGAACTGTCAGGTTTTTATTTGCAGAATTGCGCATTACTGTTTGCAAAAAAACAAACCATCCTCCCTGTACAGCAAACATGACTCTTCATTACTTTATTGCCGCTTTCTTAAACACTGTGTAACTTGTTACCATCATCGTGCATTTGTTTAAGCCTGGCACCAACACGTTGCCTATCTGAGACAGTAAAACCATAATAACCCATACAGTATTTACTATCACCCATAATTCTCTTTCTGTTGGAGCTGCTGTCTTTAACCAGGACCTGGTCGTGAATCCTCATGTGGCTCTCAGAGTACAACAACAACAGAAAAAAGGGGGGGGATTACAGAAGGATCCAAACTGAAATATGTCCTCACTGATGTGCCGGGAAGATGTGTTGTATTATTTATTTTTTTATGTCTCCTCTCTTAAATTTTAAAGTAGGCTTTAGTTGGCAGGGTGGTGCCTTAGTGTTGATCAGTGGAAAGCGGAGCAGTCCTGCTGGTCACCGGGGCACACGTCCACCTTTTAACCTCTCCCATTTTACATGAGCTTCAGAAGACGCTGAAGGAAAAATATGTGGACTGTTGGCAGACTGGTAAAGGTCTTATCTGGGTTAAGCTGTTTCGGGCCCCTTTGATATTCCGCAATTGAGTTTCCCCGACTGACATGTATAAACCAATTAACAGAATATCCCTGTCCACCTTTGTGGCTCCAAAGGTCCTTTAGGGAAATAATTCTCCAGTGAGTAGGTGTGATTGCAGTGTGCTTCCTCTGCCTTGCAGCAGCTCATCGAAGGTCCATTTTAACGCAGATACGTCATTAAATGCTTAAAATGCACCTGCAAATACTCAAAATGAGCACCAGTGAATTCTTTATCTCAGTCATGCACCCTAGTAGTATTACATGACATCCAAACTAAGCGTTGAAGGCCTTATTTCTGTTCTTTTTTCAAGGCATGTACTGTATGTGTGAGAAAACTGTTCTCTCTATCTTCGATCCAAGAGAATCTTAATGTGGTTTTAATCACACTTTATCCACACAATGCCGAGCCCGCGGTGTCTGTCTGCTGCACATGAAGTAGCCGCTCTTATCAGTGGGAGCAGATGGAGAGCGTCCAAGTGAGAGGCTCAGTCTGGCTCCATGTATGTCATAAGTAAGAGGATGACCTTGGTTGGATCTCAATGGCGGTTCAACCATAAGAAACGCACACTTTCCGCCTTTTTCTGTCTGTCCCTCTGTACGTCTTTTTCCCTCTCTCTCTCTCTCTCTTTCTCATGCACACACAAGCACAAACTGCCATGCTCCTACACATTCCTGTATGCAGTGTTACAGCTGGAGACAATATACACTCCCCCGCACTATCGCTTCATCAAAAAAAAAAAAAAAAGCCATTTGTAAGGCACTCAGTGAGGCACACAGGCTCCTCCAATGCCCTTACAAGCAGGCGATTAGATACTGAATTTGTAGCGTTTACCTTGAAGGGATGAAGTATTGGCCGCAAGGTTAACATGTTGCTTGATAGTTAATATCAGGAGCGGGCTCAGAAAACTCGACGCGCTCAATGAAGTTTGAGCTCCATTTTTATCATGCCCCAACAGAACCCGCAGCTCTTAAATCAACCCAGACACCGGGTATTTCATTCGTATTACATAAATCCCAAAACACATTAATCAAGGGCAGTTTTAGGGTCTGTGGAGTTGTTCTCGCTTTGCTGCACTCACAGGGAAGAATAAACAGTCGGTGAAAGGTGATATCAGTGTATTTTCGGCCAATATATTTGAAGAGATTTATATTGGACCATAGCTGGGTGAGATAAGGCGCTCCATTTAGGAAGAAGAGAGAAGTGGGCTTGTGAGTGAAAGTGTCATGAGATTTGCTCTGTTGAATCCGCACAATCCATTCCATGGTGTTTTTTGCAGCTATGGTTTCTATGTGTACCACAGTGGCTGCATGCTTAAATGGCCAAAGCCATCTGTTGGCCTGAGGAGGCTGTAGACTCTCCTATGCGCCTCCCTTAATACACATTAAGTCACCAGGTGGTTCTTTCCACCTGGCACTAACCAAAGTTTTATGGTTGCATAATGCAAGCAAAGGTTTACTTAGCCTAGTTAAAACAGAAGTCCTTACTCAGTGGAGATTTAGACTTCACAGTATTAAAATTGTTCGCAAATTTGAGTTGTTGCATTGAGCAATGTTGTCGTGAATATTTACACCCAGCAACTGAAAGACGTAACTAACTCAACCAACTCACAAACTACCCTTAGCTTATTAATATAATAGTAATATATAAAGTATTAAGATGATTTTAAATGACATTTTATAAAAGTAATTAAATGCACCTCAGATAACAAAATGTTATGCCATTCATGTTTTCATAGTCACCTTATAACATGTGAGGTTTGCATGATCAGATATTTCCACTCATTTTTAACTTATTGTGTGCTTTTATTAAAGAAAAAAACAAACACCTACAGTAAATAAGTGAAGTCTAATGCATAGTTTGGCCCCATAAAACTGTAATTAGTGACTTGATGCTGCAGTAAGTTTTTCTTTACATGGTTGATTGCTTTCGGTTGGATGGTGCTACAGATGTTCTCTAGCAACCGTTTTACACATTACACATTGAGTTTTTACCACTGTAGCTGATAAATTCCTTATGTTTTAATGCTGCAACCTGATTTAGTTTAAGACTACTTTGAAAAGTGTAGCAGTGCATTTAGAAAAAGCCACCAGAACACGATCTGTTGCTGCCTCCCAACCTACAAATACTGAGATTTTATTGTGCCCTCCAGATGCCTGGTGTGTGGATGGATTTTCACACATGTAACAAGAGTTTGCTGATTAAACACAAGTCTCTTTTCATATTCCACACAGTTGCATTTTGAAAATGAGCACTTGAAGATTTCCCTCTTCAGAATAATTCGCTGAGACCGAGTACTAAAGCCTATATAATTACTTGACCTGTTTCTTTAAAGGAGTGGCGTTCATGTGTACTGTACGGCACATTTCTGTTTCAGATTGGTAATGAGCTATTGTGCGTTCACATCCACACTATATCTGGATAATTACCATTTCACATTATTGTGGGAAAATCCCCCTCATTCATAGGGCATTTCATGCAAATCAAATTGAGACTCAGATCTGGCCTTGTTACAAATTTTAAGTGGAAACTTTATGGAAAAAAATGGTCATTGTCTCGCTCAGTCCTCTTTATGGTTCACTTGACTATGGCCCCTGCAGACTCAGCGAAAATGTGGAGCAGATAGGCCAAGTGAGGTCTTCTGTATTAGAATGAAGTACTCCGTCTTGTTAGAGTGCCTTTTGTAAAATGGTGTGTTTTTAGTTCAGTCTTCGTGCAGCCAGTGAAAATGTCATTGTTGCTAAAAAAAGATATCGGTGCCAAGACAATCGCCCAGAAATGTCACACAACTTCCCATTAGAAGAGAAATGTTTCCTCGATTGACCTTTGAGGTGTAATTTTAAAACATAACATGAAAGGAGAGTCGTGCGCTCATTTGTTTCAGGTGTTTGTGAATTGTCTGAATATCAGTATCTAGGCTCTGCAATAACTGTCCTCCACTGTAAATGCTTTTTCAGTCTGGGAACAGCTCCATTACATTTGATTATTTTTAATGGCAAGCTCTTTTTTTGTAGTACATTCATATTTGTTAAGACTTGAAGACTTGTTTTAATGAGCTCTCATAAGGTCTGCTTCCTTAGCCCCTGGCTAGATCCAGCTATGTGCAGCAGGCAACTCTACTAGACCAAGACTATATAAGGCATGAACACTTCCCTAGACATGAAGACATGCCATTCTTCCCTTTGACAGATATTATCCAGCGGGGAATGGTAGCTACACTACTCGAGTAGATCCTTGATTAAAACATATTGCATAAATAAAGCATAAAGACAGATTTTAACACTGCTGCTCACGAAAAGGTAGATTTCTGAGAGCAATATGAGCTATTTGGCCGTGACACACATGAAAAGATACACAAGTTAATTGCCAACTCAAGACCTTTGGCTCTACTTTGACAGACAAAATGTATATTTTCTGGCGAGAAAAAGCAATAGTTTTTGGCTCAGATTATAGTGACACAATGTTATAGTCTTTCCCACCTGTTGAAGCTTGCCTTCCATTTCAAATACTAAAAAAAAGTCAGTGTGCTATAGGTGCTTTTGCTTCCTAATTTGGACACAGCATCTTTACAGTTACTCATTCTCGCCTGTCTCTCTCCTTCTCCCTCTGCCTTTTGCCGGCCACCCCCGTGTGCCTCCCAGACACCATGATCCGTCCGGAGGAGGATAATCGCGTACCCCCAGTAGACAGCATGGACACCAAAAGGCACTCCGCTGAAAGGTGACCTCCAGACACTTCACCTCCCCAAAAAATTTGGTGAGTTAAGAGTCAGAGAATCCTTTGTATCCACAAACGATCCCCCCCCCGCATCCCCTGTCAGCATTTGGCAGGATGTGCAGCTCTAAGCCATTTGCTAATGTTCATATTTAGACGTTTTAAATAAAGCCCTCTGAAATAGAACACATTATCTAATGTTGCCCCTGCCTTAAAAAAAAAAAAAAGGAAAGAAAAATTGAACATGGATTTTTTTATTATTTAATATATTTTTTAATCATTTGATATTATTTTTCCTCCCTGAAGCACTGATTGACTCATCCACACTCAAGAGTTGCCATTTTCCCCTTTGGCCTAAGTGACAATGTCCTCTTAATCTGAAAAAAAATCATTATTTGTTAATTAAGCGTATGCCTGTTTTTTAATGACCAAAGTATATGCTGCTATTTTATCTGAAATAGCCTTCAACAGGATCAATGAGACTTTGTGTGAGAGGTAATTATCGGCCTTTAAAGCTTGTCTCCTTGCATGTTTGTATTTGATAATAACATATCTAAGTACTACCGCTCTAATATCCTCACTAAGGAAGTGATCACATGGCTGTGCTTAAATAGAGATATATGAGCTCATTCACAATTGTTTTCATATTTCCTCCCTTAAAGAATGAGGCAATATTTAATGTTTTTATTATTTTTCAACAGATCCCATTAAAGAGACCAAAACCAACTCTAGTCCATCAATCAGTACTTTTTAACTTCCTGGCTGTGTCGCTCACAACCAACCCCGTTCATTCCTGCTTGTATAATGTCCTAAATTAGCTGGGCTCTGATGCTTGTTGTAAACTTTAGTTAGACAAGAGTAAATGGTGTCTTTGTTGGGAACTATTTTAAGATGCGGATTAATACACACCTGGTGTTCCAGAGAGTATTTCTGGCATCAGGATGATTTATGTAGTATAGACTACATATATAATAATAATATAGACTACAATGCCTGTGTTAATCCTTGTTAGGGAACATGTCACAGGGCAACAGTGTGGCTCATTGATTTGTTTTTAATAGTTTTTAAGCATCATTTGGAAGTCTGTGGCACAGAGAAATAAGGTATAACACACCTTGGTTACACTTGCTTATTAGCGTAATACATGTATTGTTAGCTTTAGTGTTTTCATGGGCTTTGTTGACAATGGGAAATTTACAGAACATGATCAGCGGTATTCTTTGAACATATTTGTTAAATCTGTAATAAAGAGAAAAATGAGTCCCCGTATCTCATCCGTGAAACCAGTGCAGACCTCTAAATTATAAGTACCCATGTGAAAATGTTGGTGAATAATGTTTGATATTAATTTGGATGCACATTCCAGGCAATTTATTAGCATAAACAAAAGCCCATATAGGGCAGCGATCCTCAGTGGCGGGCGCAGACCTTCTGTAACTTATTACCTGTGGAAACTAAATAACAGCACACACGAGACCGGAAAAAACAATCACATCAATAAAAGCCTGACAACAATAACCACAATATCCAACCCCAATAATACCGCTGCTTCTTCTACTACTAATAGTAATCGCAATGTAATGCAGAGTGATTAGAGGCCCAGAGAAAATGAGAGCGTGGGATCATTTCAGCTTTCCTGGTTGATTTAAAAGTAAGAACCCCAGAAATGTCGCTGTGGAGTATTAACTCCACAGGAGGGGGACAGGCTGTTCCTCAGCAACAGAAATGGACATGGTTAGAACCAGAACTGAAGAGGCTGGGATTTTGGTTATACAGCCTGAATTGCCACTTGCGACCTAACAGCAGACATGCCGGCTCCGCATCAGATTTTTCTGTGATGCTAACCTTGCAGCACATAAAAAGGGTTGAATTTGACAAGGGTGAAAACACATCGATTAAAAAAACATGAAAATAGTAAATCTGGTAGAATGCATGTGTAGGTTATGCTTTATTATAGAATATTATTTATTCACCCATGGCCTGAAACTTACCATCAGACATTTGGTTTAGGAGTGGCTCTGACCACAGATAAAAATTTTATGCACACATAGTTTTTTTTAAGCTGTAAAACTATAACCTTGTTAGAAAGTAATAAAATTCAGTTTTAACAGACATATGTTTTACGTACCTACATGGTGCATCGTGCTGCAGAGCTTGTTCTGTGATAAAATACTACCTTCAACCCCTTTGAAAAGTTAGTATTACATTAAGTAGCCTTTGCCGAGGGTGCCTCTTTATGGACATTTTTTTTTTTTTTAAACCAAAGCAATGATTGATAGCAGACTTGCATTCATTTGAGCGGAGAGAACCTCAGGCTATAATCAATGCAATCTCTGTAAGTGAAACTAACACAAATAAACACTGAAATCATGCAAACATAAAAAAAATAAATAAAAAAAATCATTTTCATTAACTGGCCAAGGGAAAGGCTCATTTGTCATGGATGAAATGGTGCATATGTACAGTGTAAATGCTGTTACTCCGCAAAGGGTTCAGTGGGTTTGCAGTTTGTCGCCCAGCATATCTGAGAGTGTTGGTACAACAGCGGGGATGGTTAAAAGCACTCGAGCATTGGATGGAATTCAGTCAGTGTGCATTTACTTTGTATTTGCTGTAACAGGAGGCACACACATGGTTATACATGAGATATGGACAAGCTCATTTGGCTGCGTAAGTGTTGGAAGGCACGGATAAACCATTTCTGTCACCTCATTTCTTAGAATATGATTACCTGTCTAAAATGTGTAGGGATGTGTGTGCCCTACATTTGTTCTATTCTATCTGCTTCAGCTGTTGGTTATATTATTAGATTTTATTAGACATCCACAATGTTTAGTGGCATGAAATGTTTTGAGTGGTTTTGGACACAGGAGAAATATTTTCAACACAGGAGTATATTAATGTTCCATAAACTTTGAGACCTGTCTAGTTTCTATTTAGAAATGACAATAATTACAATTTATATGTTTTTTTATATAAGTTTAAGTTATAAGTTTCTCATCATTAAAAAAAGTATTTTGCTTATTTTGCAGAAGTTACACTGCAAGCCAGATCTACTGAAGCTACTGTACTCTTAATTCCTGCATGGATGCAAATTGCATCATTCAGTCCAGAAAAACCCTCTAATCTCTTTCAGACTGCAGGAGTAAATATGATATTTATTTTTGCTTATTTCTATAAGCTAAATCTAAATGTTGCAAAAGCTGCAAATGAATCCTAACTACTGTACTTACAGAATATCTGCATTTTCTCCACATTTTAAATTGGTCACTGTCATAATCCGCCTGCTGCTTCTCACTGAAATCTGTCCATCTTTGCCAAACCCAATTTGACGGAGTGTTTGTGAGAACAAAAGGTGAATTATAGTGAGGAAAACCAGTCCGGTGGGACTTCATTAGGGAGCGGAGTTCCATATAATCACACCTCAAACATTATAAAAAACCTATTTGGTATTCAGCTGCAGCACTCAGGGGCTCATACTTGCAATTACAGAGTGATTCTTGACTAAGTTAGGAAATCTCTGATCTAACAAGTCCATTAATACACACATGGATGCACACACACACACACACACACACACACACAAAGCTTACTCTGCTGAAGTCTTTACTGTCCATACAGTGTTTGGATGAAATTATATCAAGATTAAGGATTTTTCTTTTCGATCTCTTTAAGACTTCTTCCGCCAGGCCAAATGGATAGTCATTAATAGTTTTTCAGTTTCAGCTAAAAGAGTGGAAGCACTTGTTAATGATGTAGATTTCTAGGAATGCATTAATCATGTTTTTTTGGCCCAAATCCTGATCCGGGTCATTTAATATTTAGCATCTGTTGATTCCAGGGTTCCAATTGAATATTTTATATTTACACAACACAGAAGCACTGAATACTAAATTAAGCATAACCCAAAAATAGTAAAACAATTTAGACCATTTTATTCTACACTTTTCCACACTTCCCCCTCACATTTTTACACTTCCCCAACACTTGTTCGTCGTGCCGAACACTTGAATAAGAACTGTCTAACAGTTTTTTTGTACAATGTCTGAAGTTTCTGTCCTTCTTTGCATAATATTTTTAAATGTAGAGCGTCTGTTTGGATCTGTTGGAACAACATTTTGACAGCCTCCGTCTCCAGCGCCAACGGTCAAATACAGGTTTTTTTTTGTTTTTTTTTAACCTAGTTGCAGCAATTGAGAAGCATGGTGCAAAATGCTACTTAAAGTTGCACTATTTTTTGTGCAAATCTGTAGTTTCACTTAATCAAACTGTATTACTGTATTTTTTACATCGGTTTGAGTGTTTTAATGGAGCACAATGGAACATTTTGACAGCTGGTGTAAAGGATCTGATTTGGATTAGCCTGTATACAGCTGTTGGTGATTATTTAAACAGATGCCCTCCTATGTGTTGCATAGTGTAAACTGCATACTGTATATTACAGACTAGACTTCACTTAGATTCACAGGCAGTTGTGAAACTGAACACATTGTATTGCATGGATTATTGCAATAATTCAAGTCTTTCTAATTGGTAAACCTGCTAATTTGGACTGACTGGTGAGTACCAGTAAAATAAAATAGGATCATATCACAGATGTTGCAGACGAGGTGCTCTGTTTAAACCGTCATTTGTTTTACGTTATGTAAAATAAACTTTACTAGTATTCTTGGACACAGTGCAAAGTGCATTAGATCTAACCACACAATACTTAAAAAAACATACACTTTGTTATGTATGTGCATTGTTTGTAGCAGAAGAAGAAATCTCCCATGTCTTTTCCAGCCCTTTCCTCACTACGTAGAGCTGTTTATATATGTGTCATATGTATCCGGCGCTTCAGCGAACAGTGGTGAACTTCACAAACATGGCGGGCCCTGTGGGTATGAGGTGCAGCCTCTAGGGACAGACTGAAGAAATCATGGACGTTAAGGAAAAGAAAAGCACCACAGCTGCAACAGATCCACAGCTGTGACATTGTTTGAGATTACTTTTTTTTTTTTAATTCTGGAGTCAGAGCCTCGAGGCGCTGTCATGTCAAGACTGAGTGCTGCGTCACTCCCACTAGAGGAGATACTCTACATGGTAAATTTTTATGATTTGTTGTAATTTTATAATAGCAATGCACGCCAAGGCAGTATGTGATCATTAAAACTGAAAGCAAAAGAAGATATGAACATGGAATTTCTACTGTTCAGCAATTAACGCTAAAATACTTTGGTAGGCTATTTCGCTGTTTTGATGCAGCAATTATTATTTTCATTGCGACTCTCTGGTATTCCAGTCTTTTTTCACTTTCTGAGGTTCGGTGGAGGGAAGATGGTGGCACGTAATATGTTGCCCCTAATGAGTCTAATTTGGTTTCCTGCCATATTGCACAACCCAACAGCCAAGTCTCTTTCCTGCACTTTACCAGCTCATCCACTGACTGCTTTGTCCAAAGGCAGTTTTGGCTTAAATTGCTGCCGCTGTCTGTCAATATGTTTGCTCCACAGCAATCTGTCTTTTCTGTGATTGAGTTTTCCTACTGCAAAGAGGTCTGCGCTCTGAACTAATCTTCTGTACCTTTGTTGTACCTTCCCTATAATGTCTGGGCACTTATTATGCCTTTCGGGTGCTTCTTTTAAATTTCATCATTACCCCGTTGGTACCATAGCTCCATACTCCTTTTAGACACTGCACCCTGTAGACATGATATAGGCAGCTTCAAAGTGTTTTCCTAAACAAAGACATGCCGCTAAGACTGCTTTCCCTACCTACTTTCCTTAACTTTTATATTTTATGCCAACTTTATCACCACACCTTTATCTTTGGATCCTTGAGCTAGAGTATTTAAACTTTGTGCCCTCAGTGCCCTTAAAAAAATCTCCTGCCTTATCTCCTAAATATGATCTTAGTCATCCAGCTGCATTATAATACCTTCATAAGCTTTTTCCTAAGCTCTTATGATGTTGGAGCTCCTTTTTATCCCTTTGCAGTTTGCAAGGTCTTAACTGTGAAAATGTTTTCAGCTTCCATCTGCAGGTTAAATGATGTTTAATTTGTATATGAGAGCATTTTAGTACATGAGAGTGAGGCACAGCTGTCCTAACAACCTCCTCTGCACCCACCACCCACTTTTATGTTGTGATTATTACATCAATATCCTTATATTATGCACTTAGTGAATTATGTGCTATTAAGAAAACTTGTTGTCAAGGACACCTACGCACGAGCGCTAAAATGTTGATCATTACTTTTCTACTCACCTCCTCTCTCTTTTTTTCCCCCTTTCCCTCCATCCACAAAATTCCCTTGTTTTATTGTTCTTCCCACTTCAGCTGCCGGAACACACAGTCCCATACCTGCTGGAGACAGTGTCCAGATGTATCTCTCCAACTCTTCTCCTGTGGCATAAATATATTTTTATGTGGTGGCTTTCGATTCATGCAGCTCCTCCGTCAACCAGCAGACATGTTATTCTGCAGATCTGGAGTGCAGTGGTGGAAGCAGCGCTGTAGTCTAACCTCTGTATATGCATGCAGTATTTAAAACATGCCTTATACTATCACTTTTCTCTTGAAACTTCTGGAATTCTTCTGGAACACCTGCTACACGTGTAACTTGAAAATGTTGTTTATATAGATTATATTCACACAACATGAAATATTTCTTGACTGGCAACATAACATGGACACTAAAGGTGTAACTATTAAAATACACTACACTCTCTCTACCTATATAATCTAAATTCTTTACATAACAACATGATCTAATTTTAGTGTAAATCACCCTTTTGCATAGGCCTTGTAGTCTAACTGGACCTTACACATGCTGTTAAGTAGAAGAAGGACAAATGACAAAGCACTTGTTGAGGTCTCAGCCCTCAAATAAAGACAGAAAACATGTTCTACAACAGTCCATTTAGAGGCAAGAGCATAGTATAGTCAGGATGCTTAATTAAATTTTATTTGCTCAGAATTACTCCATCAAACTGAAAGTGTTGTTTTAGCACTAAAAGTTATTGACTGGAACAAGGCAGCACAAGTTGGTATTATACAATGCCAAGCAGCAGCTTTTTATTTGAGGGGATAAAACAAATGTCCTTCTAGTGGATTGTTTTGGGCTTTAATTCTGTTTGTTCTCTAAATCAATTATGAAATTTCTATAGCCCGGTCTAAAGTTTTAAATTTAATTTGCAAGCCTCTCTGCTACTGTCCCGCAGTGTCTCTGACATAACAAAAAGTGGGGCAGCTGTGTTAGTTACTGTCTCTTCTATGTTGTAGATGCCATTTGACCTGCCAGTGCATGTTTGATCAAGAATGACATTGCTGGTGTGTCACTGCCAGATCAATAAAACTTCAAGGGAAACAGTAATTGAATTACGCCATGTTAGCAGTATGGCTCTAAGGATGGTCAGTTGGTCGGTTGGTCCACCACTTTAACCCAAACTGAAATATCTCAACAGCTTTTGAGGATAGCCATGACACCTTTGTACAGACATTCATGTTCTCCAGAGAAAGAGTCCTCATGACTTCTATGACTATCTTACTTTTCCCTGACTTTTTTTATTTGTTAACACTCCACCTTCATATATTATTTGCATATAATTAACAAATGTTAGCATACTAACTCACTGAGCAAGTAAAAAGTTACTTGCACACTAGCATTCTCATTTTGAATATGTAGGCACGCTGACAGTAGCATTTAGCTTTAATCAGTGTCAAAGTGCAGATTCACATAGCCGCAAGCTTGTTAATATCAAGAGTTCTTATCTGCAGTGAAAAAAACTGTGTATGTAACAGATACACAGAAAAGCAAAGGTATATTATCATGTGTTTGGGCTTTTAGTTCCTTTATAATTTACGCACATTCATCAGTTCAGTGGCAAAAGACCGAATAAGAAGACCCTGAAAGGGAAAATGAGAATGTTTCAGACAGGCATGTTTCTCATCTTTCCAAATATTAATCTCTCAAATTATTTAACAAACTACATGAAACACAACCTTGAAAAGGAACAAAAACACCTTCTTCCTTTTTGTCTTTTGATCTTCTGTCGTGGCAGTTTAGTTATTTGGTTTACACAACCCCTAAGGAATTTTTCCTTTTCAAAGTCAGCGATAGAAATCTCGGCATGCGTCATAATGGCGCGGTGATGAATCGGTAAACCATATCTGCTGAACACTGTATCTTAAGCCTGTATCATTATGGTGATAAATTATTGCAGCTTCCACATTCGCTAAGCCACAAGTCGACGGTAAAGGATTGCGACTTCTGAGCATAGCAACTTGAGTGCTAATTTTTTCGTTGGACGATTCTGACAAACAGGCATACTCTCAGGAATTTTCTGCACAAAGGGTTCAAAAAGCAGACCAAAGCAAACACAGGGAACGTCATCTCTTTGACATATAAGTCTGAGAGGCAAAGCCAGTAAAACATCTTCATTATTGGAGCTTCTGACTCATCTTTCCTAGGCATTGTTGTGCTCTTTTATGTGGGAAATTATGCAGTATTTTTGCTTAGTCTACGTGGGGCAGTTCTTATTGAGCTGAGAGGAGGGATGAAACAGAATGTATATTTTCCTTATCTCAAAACGCAGTTCTCTGTTCATTTGTTTTCTGTCATACTGTATCTTCCTGACTCTCGCCTTTGCTGTTCACTTGCAGTCTCACACCTGCACCCTCCCCACTCCTCTCCTTTTCTTTCTTATGCTCTCTTCATTTCTCTTTCACCGGACCGTCCATTATGAGGAGGGTGTCATTGAGAAGCTGGTCCTGGTGTGATGCATTGTGTGCGGTATAATTCACAGATATGGCTTCTGTGTGATAAAGACTGCTTATAGAATGAGGGGACATCTGTCCTGTGGACATGTGCTGCTCCGGACTAAAATTAACCATGTGTCGAACACTCACAGTGGGAAATGGGATTTACAAACTGGAAGTATTTCCCACACCCTGCTTGAGGGGACGTGAAAACAAAAACTGTTCCCCCCAGCAGGACAGAAAATAGGATTTTTTGTATCGTATGTGAAATGATTTTGTAAAATTTGGTCAAGAACTGACAGCTTTTTATTGTTATTATTAATATTTTCAGACAACAAGGAAGCATCCAATTTTTCATTCTTTTATCTTCCATTCATCGACTCGCCTTCTGACGCTAACGTGTGATTCGTTTCCAACTTTAGCTTCGCTTGGAACCAAACCTCTCTCCCATTTTTAGGGGTCAAGGTGTCCGAAGATCTGAGGTGATGATTCTGGCTTTAATTAGTATAGCCTGTTTTAGTGATGTCAGCAATTCTTTACAGGCTATGCTAATCTGTGCCAGAATCAGCAATGCAATTGGGACGGATACATTTCTCCATGACGTACATGCAAGCTGTTTATTGCGTCGTTGTCATTCCCTAAATTTCTCTTTTTATTTATCGCTGGTTTTGAGTCAGTGCTTTGAAATATCACAGAGCAATAAAAATCTGATCTTCTGTAAAGATGCAGGTCTGCCAACAGGGTATAATTTGTAATTACCGGAATGAAAAAGACCAGTGTGCAGTAGGGTTATATGTCTTATGTGCAGCAGTAAAGTGGCCTTTTCTGAGACATGCACTGGGCAACTCGATGAGTGTAAATGTTAAAGATGATGTCAGTATTCCCCCTTGTTTTCTCGTTTCACCTTTTGACGTTGGATAAGGTGAATCATGGGTGTGGAAAAAGTACGAACAACACTGACTCCAGCAGCTGCTGCCATGTTCTGATGGTGTGATTCTCATTAACCTGCTTTTTTTTATAGGCCCCTGACCTATGGACACTTAATTTAATAGCATGTCAGTTCTTAAAAAAGCCATTATCTCTGCAGAAGCTCTTTTGACCCCCCTCACAGTGATAAATGCATAATGCTATGTCTTGTTCTTAATGCACATATGGGGAATATATTCCCTGTGCAAAATCATTCATCCTGAAACATTGTCATGCTTTGTTTTATTTTTGAGTATTTGAAAAAATTTGCTATTGTCAGATAGGTGTAGTCCTTAAGATTTTCATCAAATCAAGCCCAGTTTTTTCTGCTACTTTTGGCTAGCATTTATTGTGCCATTAAATGCATTTACACTTATTAGTTAGCTTTCTTTATAGTGGTTTGCATTGTCAGTGGTGGAGTCTCCCATTGCTGGGCTGGATTCAAATGGCATGCAGATGCACAAGGCATTCACAGGATGCAGGAAGTGTGTAAAATTCAGATGGCGCCGTGTTGTGTGATGATGTAATCTGTAAGAGCTCAACATTGATATGTTGAAGACTAAGCATATATGATTTAATAAGTCCAGCTACACAAGAGAATAGTGTTTTCTGCCCCCAGTGATTTCTAAATGTGTCATTTTGAACTTTGAGACGTATTATGCAGATATTCTTCTTTGTGTTACCACCAGTATTAACAGGTCTGCAATTTTAAGGATTAAAACTTTAGGGTTTTTCTCCTGGCAGTTTTGATTACAGACAAATATGATTATATGTATTTACTACTAAACACAGTTCACTTAAAATAGAATATTTCATGCATATTGTTCACAGCTGCCAAGTGGTGCTTTCACTGAGGGGAAGTCTTCCCTTTGTGTGACTTTGCTGCCATAGGGGCAGAAAACAGTGTGCAGCCGAGTAATACTGACATACAGGTAAGCTGCCTGTAAACCAGGTCTCTAAGGGACTGGCATTCTGCTGTGCCCTTTGATTGGCAGGGGAGCAAATGGCACCAGCATCTGGAGGCACTTGGATCAGACCCCCGATAAAAAATGCAGACACACACAGACACGGAGACAGACGGATAAACGCATGAGAACACACACACTCGTGCACACATGCATCAAGCGTGGCTGGCCTCACACTAATCCTCCGGCCCTCTTTGCTTTGTCTGGCTCAGAGCAGGAATATCAATCCACCTGTGTAGGCCGAAGCAGCCAATAGGGAAAATGTGCTCTCATTAACATAATCACCCATAGAGTTTTTCTCATGTATGACCTTTAAAGCTTAATGTTTTAAGTAATTTGCCATTAATCATTATTTAGCTTTCATGAGGGTCATGATTGAGTTCTACAGTTAACTCTCTCTCACACCCACAATTTACTCTGAAATTTGCAACATGCCTGAGACTGGGGGTGATCGATTTTGGTATCAGTCCACTGCCCACTGTGTCATGTTATCTACATCTATGTTGATGAATCATCTGTCTTTATGGCTAACAGCAATTACCTTGCATGTTAAAGATTCCATCCTTCTTGTCCAGCTGTGTTTAAATCCTTAATGCAGCTGTTTAAATCAGACCCACAGAGCATTCAACTTTACAGAAAGCCAATGATTGCATTACTCCCTCTGTTACATCAGCTTACGCCAATAAAGTTAATGTTCTCAATTATCTATTCCCCAGTCTGGCTTTTATCCTGGTCCGTCTTTTGTCTCCTCAATCATCTCATCGATAAAAATAATGTTTTAATTTTTCTGGGTAATTAAGTTAAAAGGAAAAGGGAAAAGGAAAGAAAAAACTTAAGTAATTGGTATAGTGTTTTCCCCATCACTCACATATGTCTTAATATCAAGCAAAACTGATTTTTATCTCTCTATAATGGATAGAAAATTGGAACCCATGTGGTGCATTTACGATATGATACAGCTTTGTAATATTTTAATAGCTTGCAAATTTATGACAGTAGTGTCCTGTGCTCCACCAGTGAGTGATAGACCCTGTTTAACCTCACTGATAACATCCCTGTGCTGATGCTGTCCATCAGCGCAGGGAAAGAGAAAAAGTCGAGGGCCTCTCGAGGTCACCTCTGCACAGTGTTATACTCCAGTGCACCAGCCCCCTCCATTTAGCAAAGTAATTCAACTCATTACCTCCCTCCTCTCCAAACGAAAGAAACTGTATGCATGGAAAGTGTTATGCCTGAGCAGCTATAGGCTCTTAAGCCGCCTTACTTTATGAGGCACACGCTATGTGTGCAGCTGCATGAGCGATCGCACATGCTGCGCACCCCTCCCTCTATCTCCAAACATTGATAAGGATCTGCGAAGGAGAATCTTTTTATTTTGTACCGTAGCATGCAGCAAAAAATCAACAAACCTGCAAGTTAAGCTTTCACTTCTCATTTCCAGTAAATCAAGACAAGAACGCATGATAGGTAATTGGAATCCAAGTAATTTGCTAGCGCATCAAGGAAAAATGAACTTCAGTTATTGAAGATGGAGGCACTTTATACAACATATTTTAGCCTCCACTGTGTTTGGCAGCTAGTTATTTATTTACGTGCGTTTATATTATAATATCTAAAAGCTGACTTTTCAAAGAACCTGGTGTGCTGATTCAAAGAGAGACATATTTTCAATATAACACTGATGGATCGTATCACTTATGATGGAAACAAGGGTTGGATGATAAGATGATGTATAATGTTAGATGATATAAATTTGCCAACAGACATTTTCTCACAGTTCACTGTGGCATCTGTCTCTTTAATATCTATCTAGCAGGACTTTGTGGGCATTGTTGCAAATCAATGCGCAGAACCTCCAATGGCAATGTTGGTTTTCGGAACTGATTAATCATCTTTACTTTTCGTTGTCTTACATCACAGTTTATAAATACATAATAATGTATAATACAGTTTTTGAATACATTTTATCAATTAGTAGTTAGTAGGGCCTATACTTGTCAATTCACAGAGCATTTGGTCTGTAAAATGTGAGCATTTTAGAATGTTTGATCTGCGAATCGACATTTTCTTCACTATTTTTACAGTTAGAATTTCCTAAAGCCCAATGTCAAATCTGTTTAATCCCTAGTTTCATCAGTTCAAAACCAAAGATATTCAGTTTATTATCCCAAAGACAAAGAAAAGCTGAAAACCCATACATATAAGAAGCTGAATCTAGAGGGTGTTTGGCCTTTTGGCTTGAAAAATTTACTTTAATGATTAATCAATGATCCAAATTGTTTCAGCTTAATTTACTGTCAATGGACAAATCAATTACTTGAAAAATCGTTTCAGTTCTAATCATTATTAATTATAGTGTTTGTATTTTTTACTGTTTCCTTATATAACATGACATACATTGTGAAAGAGGTTTTTATTCATCCACCTGTACTGGAATAATTTCTTTCCTATTAATCTATGTTGCGTAATATTTTGATACTACACTTGCAATTCCTGTGCTATTCTACCAAGTGGTCATCTTATCATTCTGCTTTTATTCCTGCATTAAGACAGAACCTATGTGAATCACAAAGGTGGGGAGGGAGATTTTTGACCAGTTTCAGACAATGACACCTTAAAGGAGTCGTCAGTTCCAGTGCATAATTTCTTGCTCATTTCTCAGGTACATTCAAGCCTGGTTTCCCCTTGTCCATCAGCCAAGCTAACTGCCACTATGATTTGTGCGGCACAATAATGCTCACAGCCTTTTTCTCAGTGAATTATTGAAGCCAAGAATACCACCCTGTCCTGCAATTAATGACACTCCATTGATTCAGTCCATTCGATTTTGGCAGTGAAAAAAGCTCTACAAAGGGTTGGTCTTCCCTGGGGATGCTTTTGTTAGTCACAGATTTCTTTAGTTTAATGCACTTAGTTTAAATTTTCCTCTGGGGACATAACCGGCAGAGCACCACCAAAATATTAACCTTAACAAACCCTAAATCAAGAGGCTACTCGACGTTTGATTTGCAGACGAGTGCTTCCTGGTTTATTTGCAAAAGCTAACAGTGTGTTAAAGTGGATTTTTATGCCCAGTCAAACATGTCTGCTTCTCAATGTCTCTCTTCAGTCAGTGAGGCTGAGGTCAGTTCAAGTTAGCTGAATATTCATGATCAGTTCAAAGCACCGTCGGGATTGGGTGAACGATAATTTTTATCGGAATTCATTCATTTAGAAGGACTCATATGATTTGAATTGGAAGCCAAGATTTAAATAGTAAGGCGGATTATTTCTCATCCATGCAGATTTCAGCAGGAAGTCCGATACCAGTCTCTGACATCTCATGATATTTCCCCACACTGTTACTTTGAGGAATAGCAGTGGGTTAAGAAAAAAATGATCATTATCCTCTACCAGTTCTTGCCTTCTCTCTCCCATGATTCATTTGCTGTTCCTCCTCTGTCTTTTCTCTCCCTCTTGCCTATACTCTGCATACTGTACGCTGTACTCGAGTCGGAAATAACCTTACAGATGCACTAGCAGGCAGATGGCAAAGAAAGCTTTCATCAGCATTATAGAGTGAGCGAATGTGTTACTGGTCAGCATCCAATACTGAGGGACACAGAATCCTGCAGTATGAGGCAGAGGCGAAGGCTGTAGAGGAGAAAGTAAGAGCTCTCGTATGTATTGAGAGTGATAAAGGAGGGAGGTTGGAGAGAGTTTTGAGGACCATGCAGGTCAGCTATAAAGCCGCAAACTTTCCAAAGTTACGGCATGGAGCATAAAAGATTTACCTTAAAGGAACCCCAAATGGATTTTTGTTCACCTGCACAACCTTGACAACGAGTCGATCTGCGCACACTGTGAGAAACTGTGGCTGCAAAGGTCTCATGCAGCTAGAAAATGTAAAGAAAAACACTGTGTTCATAAAAATGTATGTTCTGGTGCTGCTTCAACTTTACAACCCAACCCAATATCAGTACACCACACAGTATAATATATGATAATATAACCCTGATGGTGGGACATTCGGCTGCATACTTAGTGCCTTCGCTTTTGATATTTGAAATATATCTTGCCGATAATACTTATTTTTGCAGGACTTTTACTTCGTCCATTCCAGTACTTTATTTTTACCATCATGGCTAGCTAGAAATAATAATCAAGAATTATTAAGTGAATACAATACAATACATTTTTCAAGTAGTCCTTTCTTGTAAGAAGAAGAAGTTTTGGAGAATTTAGAAGCTTTAAATGTCCATATAAAATCTAGGAAAGATGAACATGTGATTGCAGTTGAGATGGCCTGATGAGTCACTTTTCACAGCTGACAGAGGTGCTGGGCATCTGCTCATCTGCTAAGTCTCCCTGGTTCCTCAGCTCTTTAGGAAATGAATGCTTCGTTGATCATGTTCCACTCTCTGTGAACAGAAGGTCAGAGTTTGCCTTCATTTCCTTTAGCTGAATTTGCAGACCTCTTGCGCAGTTTTAATCTGTAATGATAAGAAGTGATCTGTATCCGTCGGCGGTATAAATGAAAGTGAAACGTCTTTCCTCCTTGCTCTTGTAAAAGGAATTGGTTATAGCTCAGGAGCAAGAACAGTTTGCCATACAAAGTTACGCTCACCTTTATAAAACACACAACAACAAAACACATTCACTTGCACAATGCCATCAATCCAGCCCGTACAACTAACCGGCTAATGGATTTTCCTGTCTCTCCCAGTTTCCAGGTTGTGTTGGTTTATGTATGTGTTCGCCTCGCTTTCACTGCAATGTGTCTCCACGCGCAAGCGGACCCAATAAGATTGAAAATCTCGTTTTTCAGCGAGACCATCAGCAATGAATAGCGCCTCGCTGATTCTGCCGCTCCACCTACCGCTGATGGAGACAAAGGCCAAGACAATGAGCTTTGATCTGATGATGGCCACCTCCGCATGTAGCCAGTGACAGAGGAACACCCGGTGTTAATGGCTTTACCAGGACAACATAATACAAAAGCCAGTGCCTCAGGCCATGGACTGAACCACGCTTATGAATGTGTCCTTGTGAGGATGCAGCAGAGGGGATTGTGAATGTCAAACATTTCTTGGTATTTAATGTTGGTCAAGTGATGATGTACGAAAAAGCAGATGTGCACATAGCTGCATAAGTCAGACCCACGGCATTAAGTTGCAGAGATGAGAGTCACAGCTCCAGCCTTGCCTATGTTTTTAATTCATAGTATCAGTATGTCTGGAATCAAATCCTGAATGTCATCCCATAGTGTTGGTAGTTGAGAGACTTTTGAGCAAACAAAAGGTGAAAACAGAATGGGGATGTGGGAGAGCAGTGGCAGTCGAAGAGGAAACTGAAGTGGAGAGATAGATTGATGATGGTGAAAGAAAAGAGCAAGACCATGTGGGGTCAGTCAGAAGAACAATTTAAAAATTAAAAAAAGCGCGAGAGCACAGTGCTGTTAGAAGTAACGCCTCTGTCGTCTGTCTAAGTATGCATAGTTAATAAAATCTATAGCCATATATTTTTGAGTAACAGTCTTTGGGTGAGGGGACAAATGGCACATGGCATATTAAGCCACTGGAGTTAATTGGACTTGACCGGACAGAGGACTGACCAGTCACATCAGTTGTGGTTCGCAATTACCGCAGCATGACCAGCCTGGCAGGTCAGTTTTCGTCACTGCCACAGCGTGAGTTGGATAACAGAAAAAAAATCCACCCCCAAAGGTCATGTCCTCTACACACACATACTGTAATCCGCAAAACTGTGCATGACCTCGGGACACAGAGCGTGAAATTTGAAAGATTCAAACAAATGCCCACAAAGCTGACATATACACAGTGCTAGCATGTTGCCTATGCTGCTGGTTTTGGTTAAGCCCCGTATACAGTAGGTATGCAGTGTGCTATCTGTACGTTCAACAACATCATCTAAAATCATCAGTGATTGCACATATGATTTAGTTTGTTATTGTTTGTTATTTTTTTCAATCTCGCAAGGTTCTAGCACAAGCCACAATCCTGTGTGCTCTGTTTGGGTGGCCGATACTTGGCATAACTCAGACATGACTAAGCCAAGACATGTTTCATAACAAACCGAGGTTTGCTCTGTAGCCACACTGTAAAATCACTCCGTGTGCTAACACAATCACAGTACCAGGACAGTGGCGTAACCGACACCCGACCTCGTTGCCAGAAATAGAACGTCATTTGTTTGTTCGCAAACTTAATACAGATCACATGTGCTGTGTAATATCACCAAATTCAATTCCCAAGTGGGGGAAGTGGAAGAGAAGGCCATAAAATATGTCCTTACTCACACAGGCCGGAAATCTGACTTACAAATGGCTCCACGGATAATTTAAGGTTCACAGCAATAAATGTCTCGCATGGAAGTATTTCATTACTTACGAGGCGCTCAGGTTATAAAATGCACACTTGATTCTGTTGTCTCACCTCCCACAGTTAGAACGCTATTTCATCCCTCACATGAAACGTTATCTCTGCCTGTCCTCAACACCTGAAATGCATGTTCACCCCTCATGGATTTTATAATGATTCAGCAAAAAAAAAAAAGCAACTGACTGGCTGCGATTGTCAGCGTTGTGAGCAAAGCATAAAAGACATAATATAAAATATATGGTGCTATTAAAAGGCATTTCTTTTCAGTACAGTGCGCGCAGTCTCCCGATTCTCTTCAGCTCTGCCTGGGATGACTGATGCGTCCTCAGAGGGAGAGCCGAGCTTCCTTAATGGATTTCCACTTTCATAAGACGTAGCTTTCCACCTCCAGTCTGAATATGACGTTGCGCCATGTTGCGAGCACTGTCTTGCTTTTTGGGGGAAGTCCTCCCTCGTTCTCCTTGAGTGACTGGGATTGCTGAAACGTGGCACCGGGGTGTTGTGGTGTTCGCCGCTGAGCCGTCGCTCTCAGTAAGGAAGAAGGAGTTTGTCCAATGCCTGAAGACAGCTGAAAAGTTTCCTGTCATGAGGGGTGTCTGTAGGTAGATGGGTGTAAGTCTCATCTTTTAGTAATCCCGTCTCCTTATTGAACCACTGCCTGTAACTTGAAGGGGATGCTGTTAAATTTATTGGCATGTGCCTCCTCTGACTGACAGCTGCGGTAGCTGCTGTACAGTTGGAAGGCTTCATGCTTGTCACTCTTCATTTATATCTGCTGCCTATTGCAAAGTATTTCCCGAGCACTACAAACTGCAGTTTGCTTTATGTGTGTATTTAACGCAGCAAATGATAACTGACAAAGTGATTTAGACAGATTATGAAGTACACTGCAGACACGTCGTACTTGTCTTGTTAAATTAGCGCTATCGCTTAATTTTAAAACCCTGTCAGCTGTCACTGCTTTAATCGGTACACTCTGTGATAATTGTCAGGATTTGTAATAAGTCGATTATTATTTTGAAGGGTGATTGCCAAAGCCTCTGTAATGTCAAGCAAACGCTCACTGTGAATTTTGATGTGGACCACTTGTTATTCCATTGAGGTGGCTGGGGGTTTCATAGACGACTAAAACGAATCCCCTCTCTTGCTAATGAGCCCACAAAAGACAGGGTAATTCAGAGTATCATCCCCTGTTGCGCAATTAGGCTTAAAGTCTGAAAATAATAAGCTATTGTAGTGACTAATTTTTTTTTTCACAGTATTTGAATGTGGTAAATGTGTGCCAGCGTTTCTCACTTGCTGGCTGTGTATGACTCCACAGGTCTCTGTATTCGCTCGGCTCAGGCTCTCCGAATATGTTACCATACTGAGCACTGACATTGTGTTTTTGTTTGTCTCGTCTCTTTGAAAACATTACCTTCATATACCAATCTTAACTTCCAACGGACAATTTTTTTTTTCCTTTCTTTCTTTGTAATGATGAATTTTCTTTGAAAAGCCATTTTGAATTACTCTGAATGACAGCTTTGAAATGAGTTTCTGGGATGAAGATAACGAAAAGTTGGAGTTGAAGGCAAAAATCTGTTGCTTGATGAAGTGAATTTCGCAGCTCTATTATTCAGGCTCTGTCTCCATCATTATTTCGAAAGAAGGAGAAAAAGAGCATTCCTCTCATTAGATAGTGAAGGCAGGGACTTTTCATTGTGACGTGTCGTAAGAGCTGGTTCTGTTAGATCGCAAGACATTTTAAAGGGAGCTGCTGACGTTTGGAAAAAGGGTCCGCATTCAGATGCCTCTGCTGCACACAAGCCCTGAGACAATGACACGCAATGAAAGAAAATGACCAGATAGAGTAACTGGAAATTTCGAAATTTGACTGCTCGTTAATCTTCGCTGCTACACCTGTCAAGCTTTCTATTCCCACACGGCACTAAAGCAGTTTGCACTGATAATAGTCGCAGATTTACCAGATGCAATAAGGTTGTTATTTAAGCTAATGTTAGTTCCATGAGTTTGAAATATCCGTCTCTGCCTAACTTTTGAATGAGAGACACAAGAATTGGCATTGATCTTGTGTTGCAGTGTAGAGCTAGTAAGTCTCATGATAAGGAAAAAGTACTGTTATTTCGTTCAAACACAACCCAACTGTTGGCTGCTTAGCTCACATACCTGGATAAGCATGAGAGGAGGTTGGGTGTTTGCTTTATTGTGCTTAAGTAAGGGCTGTTAGGACTGTTAGGGGAGTGTAAACTTCCCCAAATCGAATAAAAAGCAGGACGGAGCTGCCTCGAGTGGGGAAATACTAGACAGTGGATGTAGTGTAACCTTTAAACACACAAAATGTAGCTTGTTACTAACATGCTCCTTCGCCTTAGAAGTAATGGTAGATTTCTAGTGTGGGTTGCAAGACAGTTAGCTGGACATGCTTCGCTTGCACTTTTACTCCTTGTCTTTTGGTTTGGAAAAAAAAACGATACCTCCCTCTAAACTCTTTGAATACAGAGTGTCCCTCTTACTATAGCCCCATGCACATCACTTCATCATGTGGAGAAATCCAAAGCTTGACAGACCTGCTAAACTATGACTGGACAATCGCTGTTCCAGATAGTTGGCCTTTTTTATTTTACAGTAATGATCCATGCCACTGAGCATAATAAAACCATGCATCTTGGAGACTTTACAGTAAATGTGACAGCAAAGCTGCAGATACAGCTCATGCATTTTTTTCAATGCAGCTGAGTGAGTCTACAATGTCTCTTTTAAACATTGATTTTTCCCTGCCTTAACTCCCCATCCTTGATTCTCAGTGTGGCCGTACGTTACCATCATTGTGCACTGAGGAGGACAGAGCGGTGTAGCCAGGTGGAACCAGCTGTAATTAGACCGTAGAGAGAAATGATGGACACGCAAAGCAATCACAGACAATTTACCCCAGGAGAGAAGATACATTCCCTGCCTTTTCCACCCATCTTCCTGCACTGCAGCCTCCCACAACTCCACTGGCGCAGTCGGATGTTACAACCACATAATCACCTCACTCCATTATAGGTCGTAACAAGTTTTTATGTGCTTATATTTTTCTCTCTTACCTTGACCTGCCTTTTCTCGCCTCTCACATCCTCATGTCGCGCCTCGTTACCTACTTGTGTTTTCCCTGGCATCCTCTTCTGTGATATTTCTGTCCTCAGCCGCTGCAACCTGTTTGCACTCTCCCGCTTTTTTTTCTACATTTGTCTTGCCTCCTGGCATTCAGTTAGATAGATTGCGTTTGCCTGGAGTTTGCCTTTTATATGTTTATGTCACAAGCGACATACTCCAACATATTGTCAGTGATTTTTTTCTGTTATGGTACCATCATCGTCATCACCCTGAGCAACGTAATTTTAAATCACCCCTTTTTCCCCTAAAGATTATTTTTCATGATAATGGGTAGTTTCATATTGGCAAAATGCCTCTTGGCATAGTCTGTAGCGCTGTATTGTCTCCTTCCAAACTGTGCGTTTTCACATTTTAACAGCTTGGCTATCCATCACACATGCCGTATTTGTCTGTCTCCAGGGTAGAGGTGATTTATTATCCCACTGGAAATTGCTGTGCTGATGCTGTCGTTTGGTTATAAAGAAAAACACCCGACCTCTGAAGTTCTGGGAAGAGAAACAGAGAGTAAGCTGTATTTTTTTTTCTTCTTGATAGTCTGCACAAATTAAAGCAGCTATTTAACAAGGTCTACTTAACTGAGATCAGTTTTTTTTTTTATGTATAACAGAGACTCCCAACCAAAGACAATTTGAAGAATTTTCCTCTCTGTCTTAATCTTACTCCAGTTATTCCCATGAAGTTTATGAAAACCTTGTTAAAAATTGCATTGAAATTGCATCATCATGAAGGCATCATCAGATTAGTTTTTACCAAAGTATCTTTTACTTCCACTTCTACACTCCAGTGTATTAGCGTTACTCATTTATTTGTGGGTGATTATTGAAAAAGACAGGCCTTGTTGTTTTTATTCAGTAATGTGCCAACATGCATCCACCTTAATTAAGGGATATCTGAACTTTTACAGGAGTTTAAAGTGTTGTTATATGGCCCTCAGCAGGCCAGAAATCAAACTAGAGAATGAAATGTTTCTTATCCTTTCCCTGCAAAAAAGAAAACAAAACTTACCACAGGGAGCTCACTGCCATCATGTTTTTGTGTTTCCAGAGAAGAGAAAAAGTGAGTATAGAGTTCACCTCGATGTCCCCAAGTGAGTACTGATGTACTCTTCACCACCAGTGAAGATTAATAATATATATGCACACACTTAATGACAAACCTATTACAATCACACTGTAGATGTGTAACGTGTCATTTTCTGAAAATGACTGGTTTCCACAGTGCAGCAGGAGGATTTGAAAGATGCAAATATTGATACACAATCAAAGACACATTTAGAGGGAGAATAGCACTTTTTTGGTCCTGGATGAAATATCTCAACAGCTTTAGATGCATTTCCATGAAATCTGGTTGAAACATTCAAGGCCCCCTAAGAATGAAGAAAATCTTTGGTGATCTCCTGAGTTTTCTCTGATGCCACCATGTCATTTGTTTGTAGTTTAGACAAACGAATGACGTTGGATGGATTGCGAAACTATTGGATAGATTGGCATGAAATGACACCTCATTCAGCACTATTATCGGGTCAACATTTCAATTTGTGCAGTACTTTGGTTTATGAGCACACAAATGTAAAAAGTGTGCAGTCTTCAGATCTCCATGAAACATCAGTTATTTGCTTCTTGTTGTTGTTTTTGATCGAAGAAAAACACACACTGGAACCAAGCGTATCAGTTAATTCACTTGATTAACACTGGTTGACAAGCCCCATTGAACTTTTATGGATTTTCACATTTGGCGTTTGAGGTTTCATCCATTCAAGTTTTGTGGCAAGCCGGGACCTGTCTGTGTGTGTTGGACTGTGAAAAATGCAGGAAGGAGAGAAGCACAGAGACAGACGATGGTTTTGATAGATATTGGCTGGTGTTATTCAATTTAGCATGTGGCATTCAGCCCTTTCAAATATTTCAGGAGTGCATTTTTAAAAGAACACTTATCTGTTATACTGTACTGAATTGCATTATTAAGAAATTCATAGCAAGCTTTTCTTTCCACAGATTAAATTATGTGTTTCTGCAAAATCCCCTGGCAAATAGATACTTGAAGGTTTGTTGATGTTATATATTTTAAGCAAACAAAGATATTATTAACTTCCCAAGAAGAAAAAAAAGAGAGAAGCTACCCCAACCTTCTTGTCTTTGGGAGAATTGAGTGAGCAGCAAAGTTTTCCACAGCAGATGATAGTGGACAAAAGATGTCCGAGATTAGATTCAGGGATGAAGTCTTTTATGGGGGCATCCAGGAGAGAGCTGCCGGGGCCCATCGACTCCTCCCTCACCCGTTTGTGGATGATGAGGAGGGGTGAGGTCAGCCGGAAGGGACTCGATCATCTGTGACCGAATCCAGTACAAGAAAACTCAGCAACACGGATTGATCGTCCAGATAAACAGGGGGATGATGATGATGAGTGTGACTGAGCACTGAACAAACATCGGAACTGGGGTCCACCGAGCATTTGTCTTACTTTGCTTTTCTCATTTAATTTTTCCGGTTGGGTCAGTGGAAGTTAATTAATTTCCCCTCACGTGATTTTATCACTGCCAAAAAGACACCTTTTGGGGTGGGTTTGTGCAGACCGTACTTTTTAAACTTCCAATGCAGCAATGCAATGCATACCAAAGTGCACAAATCCTTGAAGATTTATATATATATATAAATGCTGAACCCTCGGGTGAGAGAGTGTACCCTCTGTGGCCAAGAAATAGTCTAAAAGGAATTAAACTTTGACTTTTGCTGCAGAGAAAATGTGTCTTTTCTCCACTAAGCTGTATTGAGACTTTTCTAAGGATAAGTGACCTTTTATCTTTATGTTTACCCACATGAAGTCCTATCATTCATCCCCAAGACAAGAATTATTATTTATACCAACCAAACAGACCAGAAAACTGACAGTAGGACACCATGGCCGTCCTTCAGACTGCAATGACACCAAACAAATACTCTGTAGCATCCCAGAAAATTATATATTCCAGTGATGTTAAGAAATGTTCCCTCCATGCAACAAACAACATTTAAGATCACTCTTTGCTGACTGTGTCACAACTTGTGACTCAAAACAAACCGTGTGCGATAATGGAGGAGGCGAGGGAGAGCAGTAGGGGAAACGCTTTCTAAATCTCATTTTGAATGTGATACGCTGAGTGAAATAGGCTGATGCTGCCCACAGCTGAAGCACAGGCCCGATCAAAGGAATCCGCTATAGTCAGTCGCATCTGATCAATGACATCTCATCCAGCCTCGTCCCTCCTCCATCTAACCTTCCTGTAACAGCGGCGATATCACTGCACAAATCCTTCGACCTAAGGCGACGCAGGGACACAGTGTCAGAGTTAGACGAGCACAGACAGGCAGGCAGAGGGTGACTGAGGGACAGGAGAAAGAAATCCTACAAAAGGATTAAATACACAGTTAACAATGGCTGTTAGAAAGAAGTTTTGACCTTTCTAGTGAACAGCAGCATTACTATCTCTAATTAAATTGGAGGGGCACATCAATATTTTAAAGCCTTTCTTCCTTTACTCGGTTTTCATAGGATCCAGAAAAGACACAGAGCTAGGAGGGTGAGTAAAAATGAAGAGACTGAACTTGGTAGAAATGAAAGATAATGAGATACAGAACAGGCTGAAGCTCAGACATCTGCAAGAATCTGTCCATTTGAATCAATGGCGCCACTATAATTTTAGACATTAGTCATTTTTCAGAAGTCAATCTGCCACACTGGGGGGTGACGTCAGTTTAATTATAATGTTACATTTCTAATTGGATAGTTACTTAGAATTGCGAAAATATTTTGTTTTTGATATTTAGTATGTTAATTTTATGCTAAATACAAAAATAAGTCAACATTTTGGGTTACACAGGCAGCTTGCTTCGTAAATGTAAATGCAAATGCTTTCATTTTAATGTTTGAGTTGTTCCGACATGAACAAAAGGGGAGAGGATTTTAGAAAGTCTTTTAAACTTTAAGGACTACACACTGGTATAACAGCTTTAGTCACAGTGTCAGAGAAAAGCAGCAGGTTTTTCAAAGCACTGCACTGATGTGTGCATGGAAACCATTAGAGAGGGATGAATCTTAGACTGGCAAAAGAATACCCAAAGTGTGGTATTTTAGGAGATTCTGTGCTAATGCAACAACAGATAAATGTAATTTGTTAGAGCTTGTGCATGGTCAGAAAAATAAGGAATATGTTTAATAATCCATTTCCCACACTTTTTACACTCAGTTCCCTCTTAATTGTTCGTTGGACCGATGGATAGTACATTATTAACGAATGAACGGCTCCCTAAATGCCCTGCTTCAACAGGATAACATGAAAGAAATTTCATACTTCCTTCCGTGGACTCCCAGTATGGATTATTAGATGACGGGTCCCGCCGCACAGACGCCTAAAAGGCCCGCCCTCCTATCTACGGGCCCCCTTTCCCCAAAGTTGCAGGGCACATATTGCATTGTGTCAGTACAGAAAACATTCAGAGACAAAGACTCCCTGTTTGTGTCGTGATATTGACTAGTTATGAAAAAGTCCCTTCTCACAGATGCTGACTCCTCTGATTAAATAGATGTTCTAATTAAATTTGGGAGACATTGCTACTCACATTTGCATATTAATGAGGGAAAAAACTGATTTGTTGATATTGATAGAACTCTATAAAGCTAAGCCATTAATAAATGAAATATAATAAATATTAATACAAAATTCTGTTTGGAGACAAGTATGTTCACATAGCAATATTTGCTATTAAATAAGTTAATTTGATTAAGTGATGGAATCATTAGCTTATCTAGTTATGTTTAATATATCATAATGATAATGTTGGGTTATTAGGGAAGCTGAAATGCCTCATGTTAAGTAATTTAGATGTAATTTCATAGTGTTCTTTTTATTAAGTGCTTTAATTACTTAATTTTCTCTCCCTGACAGCGTTTCAAACACAAAACACACAAGTCAATGCCAAGAGCGCGGAAAAAAAAGTTGTATCAACTGAACAAGAAAATAAGATAAAAAAACACAAATTTGGAATATTCAGCACTTCTGTTGCTCGAAAATCTTCCCTAATTTGCTTCCCCTCTGGAATAAAACAACCAGCCAGATAAAAACACACCATCAAACTCCACTGGCAGGGAAACAGCATCATCTTTGGTAAACAAATACTAACAGAGTGTGAGCAGCTAATTTTAACCGAAGTTAAGTGGCATCAAGTTAAGCCTTGCTCCACAAAACAGAAAAAGATAAATTAGAGTTCGCTCATGAATTTCATGAGCTGAATCTCTCCAGTGAGCACTGCTTGGCTGACATGGCAGGAGTCCGTCTAAAGGTTACAGCAGTTGTGTTCGTTGACCCCTAATTACATCACATCCTGTGGGTCTACCAGGCTCCATCAACCCCCCTGAGTGTGTTCATATGTCAGTGGTACCACTGTTTCACATCAGCTGTAATGGAAGATATCTTGCCCACCGGCTAATAAAATGTCTGTTTGATGGACGACAGAAAAGTCTGTAAATTGAAGAGCATAAATGGGTCTCTCTTTCAGATTAAAATATTTAACGTGATGAGTTTATGCTCGATGCATCAAACGAGCAGCAATGCCTCTCCCCCGAGGAGAAAATGTGGTGGTGAAAACATCAGCTCATGCCAAAAACTGACACTGTAACATCAACAAATCTTCAAAGGTTGTTACACAGAAACCTAACTTTTCACAGTATGGCACCTCTCTCTCCACTGATATGTTATAAATACTGCATATACACTGATTCATGATTCATATAAAAATTACTTGAGCGTGTACATCACTGTTTTTTGTTAATCTTCTGACTGCAGTTGGGGTTCAGAAAGATTTCATATGAAGATTATTTAAGCATAAACATGATGAGTTTTCAGTCAGTAACATGAAAACCAATTATCACCAGATTTTTTTTTTTTACAAACTCAGGAGCAAAGTTTAAAAGAAATATTTGCGAGGAAAGTAAAGTGTTAATTGTGATAGTCTGTGAGTCGTGTCCTTGACAATCAGTGGAGGCTGTGTGCGGAGATGACAGCTTCCCACATGAACCACAGAAACACCACCTGCGGAGTATCAAAGTGGTTAATTATCGCTGGGTTTCCTATACTGTAGTAAGTGCTTGCCTCTGTGAGGGCAGCCTCTAAGCATTTATTATCATGTTTTTATTTTAAAAGAAAATACATTGACTTCAGTCAGCAAAAGCTTTTGTGGCCATTTCTCGACCAGTTCGCACAAAATTCGGTCGTGTTGCTCCGTCAGCATGCTAAGCTCTTCCTGCAACAATGCCCAAAGTAAGGTCATCTAGCTTTTTTTTTGGGAAAGAAACTGCCTACTGTGATGGTAATTGCATATTTCAGATGTAACTTGTCAAAACTTCTGACAAATAGGAAGAACACGGCACTTAAATTTAGAATAATGATAATAATATGCATGTTCAGGAGAAGGAGAGAAGTGAGAAAGTGTAAATAACAGCGTTATTGTCACTTCACACCAGCCCACATTTTTCTTGTTGTCCACCAAGAGCAACCTGTCACTGTTCCCCTCTTTATTCCACGCAGTCAACACAACCGACTCTGCTGCCTTAATGTCAGACAACTGATTTAAGGAAAGGATTTACTTGTACAAATACTCCCTCTCATCCACATAAAAGCACAGGACCCTTTCTGAAATCCTGCATGTTTGCTTTTGCCTGTATATATATCCAGTGTAGAACAACTGGATTTGTCTGTTGTTGTCTGTGTTTGAAATACAAGAGTGTTTGCCGATCACCATAGACAGTTGTCCCCCTCACTTTATGCCAGTATTTTGCTCTTGTGGGTATAAATATCCAGCATCTATTAACTATAAACACACATGTGGAATAATGATACGTTTAGGCGGTTGAGCAAGCAGCTTATATCTGAAAGCCTCCTGGGATCACACCACACTTTACACATACAGGTGGCAAATCAGAGCACTCATTCAAATGTGGATCTGGGTTGCATCGGCAACACCAACAAGTGGACTGCTCTTCTAAAATATCCTCATTCTGTCCACCCCCAGAGGGAGAGCTCCGTAAAAAGCATTCATTAAATGTCCACAGCACTGAAAGACATAGGGAGTTTAATATGGTATTTTTGGTAAGTGTACATTAACGGGCTACAAATTCTACATTAGCATGGCACTGGGAAATATTCATTTTCCCGAATTGGAGGCATAACTCTCTCTGCGGCCATCTGGATGATGTATTATTATACCACATTAAAAAGTTTAATTTCATGGTGACATAGACTCTCATTAGTGGAAAGTCACGCCAACATGTTACGAATCCTGCTCACAAAATAACAAAAAGCATCCAAGCAGCTTACTTGCACTTTCTCGAATGTCTTCAAGACAACAAAAAAACAACAAACACAACGAGGAAAAAGACTTTGTTCATTATTGCAACCAAATTCTCTGTTTGGTTCTGTTTACACCACCAAGAGAGAAGTTTCTCAAATTCTGTGAAACGGAAAGAGATAAAAAGCAGAATCAGTACAACAAAGAATAAATGATATGTCTGGGTGAAAACACCTGCACTCAGCCCAGTCTCATATCAAAATGTGAAATAAAACATATCAGTCTCACAATTAGGGCCTGAGGAAATTGTAAAATGTTCACGTTTTTTTATCCTATTCTTTTCTATTGACCTGCCGACAGGTCACGTGACCGCTTAGCAGCGGACTTCTCAAAATAAAAACATGGCATGGCCATTCCTTTCATTCTCAGTGGAAAATGAATTATTTGTGTAACTGTTGATGATATCCATTCAATAAAAAAACAACATAAAAAGGATTTTAGTGCCCCGGGGATTACATATATATTCTTCTTTGGAATTTGGTACCCGCGTTCTTTTGTGAGTGCAGGTGTTTTCACCCAGATATTTTTTTGTTTTGTTTTGTTTTTAAAAGTGGCAATTTAAAAGATGACTTCCATTTTTCTGGCTACAAAAAAGCCTCCAACAAAGGAAGGTGTGAAAATGTCACTTTAAGGTGAAAGAACCGATCTGGTCATGTAGGAGGTCAAACTGTCAATAATTTAATTTGAGGCTAAACCTTGTTGAGCTTTATAAAAACAACTGTAAGTTCTTAAAATCAATTCTGAAATCAAGGGGAAGCTGATGCAGGGAAGCCAGGGTTCTGTTCGGGGCAGTCGTGCCTCTGGGGTTGACAAAGCTCGTGCTGCTCAGGCAGGAGAATAGAGAGCTGCAGTAATTCAAGCGTGATGAAATAACAGCATGGATTACTTTTTTCTTTTTTTCTTTTTTTTTTTTTCCGGCTCAAGAGAGGACAGTTGGAGATGTTCTTTAGCTGAGTTTAAAGGGACCGTTTGTTATACAGTGAATCTGTTGGGAATCGTGATTGTCGTGATGTTTGATATTGACCGTGTTTACAGAGAGGGTTGCCCTGACTACATGAGGCATGACAGGCAGAGTCACATTGTATCACTTAAACAAACAAGTGAGCGGGCAAATATGCGTGTATTAACGTGACAGATCCCGGATGTGGATTTGACCTGAAATTCCTGGTTCAAACACACTGAAATCCCAGCAATGAAGAGTTCTGTGTTTGCTTAGACTTTAATCTTTTATTGATCGCGGTGTTCAGTAATTCAGTTGCCCAACAGCAGAGTGAGATACGCAATCTAATGCTTATTGAGCTGTTTGGAAACTGAGTTTGAAGTTTATACAGGAGCTTGAGAAGTGTAAATTTTTCTTCCTCAGCAAACCTTTTTTTTTACCTCCGCTGACCTGATTTTTGGACTCTGTTCAGATTGCCAATTCTCCAAAAATGGCACTCTCAAATGTTTTGTATGAAACAGATGAAAGTGTTTGACATCAGGGCTTATTTGGGATTTTTGTTTTCACATGAGGGTTTGCACATGAGGGGGAGTGCAGTGCTGCAATGTGACTTTGAGTTGTAAAGTGCTTCTGGCCATTTCGGGACTTGGAAGAAGAATAGATAAAATAAGTTAATGAAGCATCGTGTTAGTTCAGGCAGGACGTGTAACGTAAGTCATGTGCACCTGGCAGCTGATCGTCAGCTGATCCAACAAACATCAATCGTTCAGTGATTCAAACAAGGCGATTGTCTGCTCAAGCTGTCAAGCTCCTCACGCATCCGTCCAGATCCCATCTTTTATGGCCTATACATAGTACAAAGCACATTTTTTATTCCACAATTAATAAATATACCAGAATACTTGGAGAAGAGTGATTTTTCATCTGCACAAAATTACAGATCACTTTCTGAGAAATTAATCAAAAGATTGACTCAAGTCCGACCTTTCAGTAAGGTTAATGACAGCGCTACTCAAGGTACACTCATTTTGCTTGCTGTGCGTCATCAAGTTGATCCCTAACGTAGGCTTTATATGTTCAATATTTACCGAGCTCAGTGACCTGCATTTTTAACATTTTCCCAGCTGGCTCCTTTCATATTAATCACTAACACACTGTTGAGCGACAGGTAGTAAAAAACATCTTCATCATTTACTCCATGGTGAATGTGCATGTGGCTCCATAGTTCCACATGCAGGAAATAAATGTCAGAGAGACTCATACAGGAGGCGGTACTGTATATTCAGCAGCTTCAGACCTTGTTCATGGATGTCAACCCCGTGCAATGTTAATTCCCACATGCTATAGGTTGAGTTCACGCTGGAAAAATAAAGTAGAGAGGGAGATAATGGAATAATATCAGTTGAATCTAGGCCACTGAGGGTTGGTCCTTCCTGCTGTATCAGTCTCAGCTTCTGCTCTCCTCTGTCTAACTACTTTATGTCCTTCTGTCTATTTCTTTCCCTCTAAACGCGTCTAAGTCTATTGAAATGCAGGAGATAAAAGTATTAGCCCATAGAAAGGAATTCTGCGCAGTGGATGAGATAAAGAGGAGAACTGTATTCCATCAGGGCTTGTTTCCGATTGGTACAATTATATATTAAAGTTTTAAGGATACAACATTGCTGCAACCTCTGGATCATAGTCCTCAGGAGTGACACTTGAGTGGTTATGGTGTTTATCTTCATCCACTAACCTCGACATTGAGTAATATACTCACTCTCGGCACTGTTTAAATAAGTTTAAGGGCCTCAGAGCCTCCTCGTTTGGTGTTGACATCTGAAAAGAGAGGCGCACAAGAGCCTCTAGGGTGAGAAAAATGCCTTGGTTGATCAAGAGAGAGGTAGATCAAAGCAGGAAACCCAGAAAACTTCCTTCGTGGTATTGCAGGAGGCGAGCAGGGAGAGATTATTATTTTCTGGCAACAGATACAAGTGCGTGAACAAGGCGATGGAAAAAGGGATATTTTTCGCAGGAGTAATAGACTAATTTAATGGAAATTTAAAACCATCAGCGCTCTGTGCTGCATTTCGCAGAAAATCAACACAGTTACTGCTGTTTTGTAGCTTTTAGCACATATTATGGTGAGAGTCCAGCAGTGAAGTATCAATAAACACTGTGATTTGCACAGCAAGCACTGTGGCAGGAAACTTCTGAAATTGCAGGTGTAATGTGATTATGACAAATGAAAATTCTCAAGTTGTTGCTAATTTTTTGACAAATAGCAGGACATTGCTGATTGGCACGAGACTAAGTTGTTATGTTATTACATGCTGTGTCTGTTTTGAATTATTTGAAGTGCAAGTAGTTTTATACATGTGGCATGTTCTTTTGGCCCAGAGAAGAGAACACCAAATACCAGAAACCTTAATACAAAGAGGAATATCAAGAGCAGGTATATTCATTGAGTCATAACATGCAAAATGTAATTTAGTTGTATGATTCCCTTATAGCCTGAGAATGATTTTTATGGCTGAACCACCCACATAATATTCTGGGAGCCTGTTCTGGTCTGCGTTGTCTCTTGAAGTGAGTGCTCCCACTCATATTAGCCGCGTTGTTAGTGCAATAGGAGTCAAAGAGAGTCTTTTTCCACTCAGCATGGCTCCATACAGTATCGGAGGCTTATGAAGATCTCATCACTCTCCATCCTCATAATGTTCCTGTCAGTGTGCCGGATGGGAACTATTATACGCCACAGATCATCATTCACCAGATGCAGGGGCCCCCATAAATGCTGGCAGTTTTATTATGCAAGATATTAGTCCATTTGTGTATTAGCTCAGTGGTTTGCCTCGTTATGCTAATTTCAGAATATGTCATGTACTTTGTAGTTAGTTCTAAGGGTGGCAGAAGGCAAGACACTCTTGTCAAAGGGATTACACTTCTCCACGATTCAAATTTTTTTTACCGTGTGTCAGTTTTTATCTGGCTTCTTCTCAGATCAGCTCCCTTGTGATCCCTCCCATGTAAAGTCCTCAGCTGAATGGACTGTATTACATGTCTCCCCCATGTGTTGGATGTTTTCTGACAGCCCAGTAACAACAAGCCTCGGAAGCAAAAGCCAATTGTCAGTGCGGCTGATCCATCACTTGTCTGTCGCCATTAGCATTTAAGGTTCATTAGCCAGCAAGTACCCAATATAAAATATAATTGTAGGCTATAAATTCTTTTGTGGCACTCGACCACTGGCACCCACTGAACATGTTTCAGCTTCTCAGTATGTGGACTGCAAGCTTATCATAGAAGTGTTTGATCAATACCCTGCTAAACATTTTTGTCTGGCTTTTGTCTTGTTTTGTATCTTCTTCTGTGTAACCTACCCAGGACTGCAGATGGAAATAAGCAATTTGCCTAAGTCTTTCACACCACATTTATCACATTCTTGTGACTTGATGTGGAGATAGATAAATCAAACGAAGGAATTTATCTATCTTAAGAGAGCACTTTTTCCTACATTCACACAATACTGACTTTTGTTTGCTGTCTTATGGTGCATTCAGATTGAACGTGAGGCGAATTCTTGCCCTGCTGGACTGTTTGCGCAATGTGTGTTTATCTGACCCAAACCGACAATGCATCCACTGCACTTGTGTGTGTGTTTGTATGTGTGCGCTTCAGTAACAGCTCAGACTCCGAGTGCTGTCAAGACTTACCAAGTTCTCTCTGTTATTGTCCTCCAGACCTTTGCTTTTCAGTTTCTCCGCAGGTGTCTTAAATCCTCAGGCTGAGTCTCAATTTTCAAACATTTCTGCCCTTATGGATACTATAACTCTGTTCCCACCACCACTCACATTGTATTTACTTTATATGGAATCAAACCAGGTCTAAAATTTGCTTTTCTATCCCCATACACACTTGAGAGTCTGCCTCTGTCCCTGTGTCTCCTACATTTGTTGTCATTGGCCTCTGTGACTCCTGTATGAAGTATATCATTCACTAATCACCACCCATGCCAATTTAGTTTAGAACTCAATGAATTAAATACAGTATAACACAGTTATACTGAAAGGTCAGGGAAGCGGCAATTAATAATACACAGGAGGTAAACACAAATAAAGTAATCTAGCAGGCCTGATAGTTTGTATAAGATGCTGTGTTGGCAAGGGCATTAAATATTGATAAAAAGAAAGTAAGATGCAATCAGTTCTGGTAAACTCAGTCCTGCGCTGCAAGTATATAACAAGTTTTACCAGTGAACAACATGATGATGCTGTACACTGCTGGGACAGCTTGGTCGGTATTCTGCGATGTGCAGAGGACATCGTACGTGAGAAAACAATATGCATCTATTAATCTGAGCTGAGGGAGAGAGGATACAGCAAGTCAGGCTGAAAAATGGCACTCTGTTTATCAGCGTCTTCAGCCCAGCTTAAGTTCTCTGTGTGCATGCATGTGTGAAACAACCATATGGAGAAGCCCACCCACTGCTGCTTGTGTGCATTTGTGTGCAGGTGATAGTTGTTTTTTTTCCCATTTTTTTTTATCAGACCTGTCTTTCCAGATCGACACGACTCGGTCGGGTTCATCTGGAGCTGGTTAACAGAGAATGGGTTTTTGATACTGAGAAAGACAGATGAGACCACGATGACTTCCCCAGAGAATTTTGGGAATCAAATTTAAAAGCTATTTTGGGCTCGAGTGCCAGGTACAGTCACGTCACCTAGGTTGATATTATTGGATGAAATGGGATACACCCTCTGCCAAGACGGTGTGTGTGTGCTTGTGTGTGTGTTCTTGTGGGGAAAGAAGCAGCCAGAGAGAGCGGGAAGGGGTGGAGCGGCTGGGGCGGCGATGCTTGAGTGAATGAGACAGAGGGGCAACCAGAGATGGGAGATTGTGTGTATATATATATATGTGTGTGTCCCTGCAAGTGTTCGTGTTTCTAATACAGTTAGCGCTTTGTTAACTGTCTATGTAAGCCTGTCTACATCCGCCAGGCGAAGTGTTTGGACTGTATTATAACCAGTTCTGTCAGCGTCACCTCTCTTTGTGGCGATACGGCATTTGGATCGCTTTCAAGACTTTCTTATAATCACTATGTTGACTCACTGCCCTCTCAAGTGTTTGAGCTTTTGGCAACCGCCAAGTGTTTTGCGTGCCTGTGCTGCAAGCGCATTCGCGAAAGGGAAACAGAGTGCGTGACAGAATCGGTGTTTGTGTGTGTGTGTGTGTGTGTGTGTGTGTGTCAGGCTTATGTAAGCATATCTGCAAATAAAAGTGTACGCGCTTGTATGTTGCATGGTGTAGGGGCACACAGTCCAGTGGCAGACATGGTCTCCATCACCTGACAGCCCTCTGCCCAGAGATGAGAAGTCTGTTTTGTTCCCCCTCTCTCACATAAACACCTAATATCCCACTGCTGGATGACTTACACTCTCCAAACAGGAGGTGTGACTCCTCGTGTCTCCTCGCACATTCTTAGCCCCCCCCCCGACAACACCCCTCCACCTCCCTCACTCCCCTGAACCCCCTTGCGCAATCCCGCATCTCTGCCTCATTTAAAGACCCCTCTCCTCCTGCTGAAGCCTGTTTACATAGGAGTGAGTGTGTGTTTTCGCTCCCTCTCCGTCTCCTTCGAGTGCCTGTTCAATAGACAGATGGTTGTACTTCCTTTTAAGGATTGATCGCAATAGCCTATCATTTACATGTGTGTAGCATCTGTGCAGGGTCGTATTGAAGTGCAGGCACAGGGGAGCGAGGCAAAGGGTCAGCGCTTGGAATTAGCCTCGCACGAAACGACATTGTTTCTCGGAGCGTGGTATTTCATAGTTTGGATTGTGGGAATTGTTAGGAACGAGCTGTCACCGTGGAAAATTTAATGTACAAGCTTGCATGTTTCCCAGCCCCCCCCCCCCATGGTGTTCCACTCATCCACCGCAAAAGTCAGCCTAATTTCTCTGACTCAAAACAGACACAAGGTATGCGTTGGACCTCATCCAGGTTTAGATTTACTGTGAGAATGAAAGAAAGGTTGACTTCCAGCGTTCTCCGTGCCGTCATCCTCAAGTGGCTGCGGCCTTTTGGTTTGACATAATCCTGATCCATTCTTCCACTGTCTCTATTTTGCCTCTCTATTTTTCTCCCTGTCTCTTGCTTTCCCATACACACATACTACACAGGCATGTGTAAGTGTCTAAGAGTGCCATGTCTAAAGAGTTCCAGCAGCTTGTTACTGAGGCTGTCAAAAAGCAGGGAGACCCACCACAGAGGTGAGGATGTGTGTGAAATCCCATGAGCCTCTAGCACTGGTCTGAGGTATAACAACATCCTACCTCTCTTTCCATGTGTAGATTTTTCTCCCCACACCTTGCCACTATAATACAAGAGCTGAGGCCTGTAACAAGAAGAACTATGTTTATACTATATGCAACTGTATAACATTAGCTCAGTACATATGGGGGAAATTGTCAAGTCTGTCCAGATTATTATATTTTTTATCAATACACCAATAAAATGTGAAAAACTGTTCACTCCTCCAATTTATATGCAAAATTTTACTTGAGCTGATGCCCCTATTGGCAGGATGGCAGTGTGCCCTCATGTTACAAATTACTGTTGGAAAAATAAACGCTTTTGCTGTTCTGACGCAGCTATGATTAAAGTTTTGTGAGACTGGCACAGAAATGTCTTGATTAGTGAGAGAAAGTTTTTGCTAAAAAGTACTACTCCATTAAGCTTAGGGAATGATCGCGGTCACAGTTAAAAGAAACCAGTGTTGACTTTCGGAAGGAAGAAGGGATCAAACAGTGGCCTCCTATATCAAAGTCTGACATTTTGTTGACCCATCAGACCACACCAACCTCCTCCCTCTGTGTAATTTATGGCTCTGTGACAACAGCCAGCTACATCTTCCATTTCTGAGCAGCTAAAGCATGATACAGGTATTTATGGTCATCTTCAACCAACCAGAAAGCACTTGGGTAGTACTGAAGACAAACTCAAAACTGACCTGAGGCACAGGACAGGACATGAACCCAGCTCCCCTGTGTCGAATTTGAGCTCTTTGCACAACCATCCATCCTTTGCAGCCTCCTTTCTGTGCCTCTGCTGCTCTGCAAGAATGTTAAACTACTTCCTGTATTGGAACTAAATGTTCCAGTGAATGTAAATCACCATTGCAGATTAACTGAATATGAGCACTGGAGACAGGGTCGCAAAATATACTGCCACATGTTCAGATTTAGTGGAACAAACAGTAACGGCTCTGTTTATTAAAAAAACAGAGGTGACAAACCTTTTGACAAGTGTATCCTACCTAGCTCACATTTCACACTTGTAAATTTATACTGTCAGGCTACCTACTCTTGGTACAACAGAGATCCTTCCAAGTAGCAAGTTTTGGCTGGATCTAATGCACAGCCATCTGTGGCTCCTTGTGTAACCTCTCACACTGATTATTGTTTTACTTCCTTGCATTGTTATTTTATCAGACTAAGCTGCCGTCAAACTGCCGTCTGTTTATGGCCGGCGGTGCCAGCATAAGCAGGACTCAGACACTCACTGCTGCAGTAATCTGGATTGCAGCAAAAGAAAAAAAAAAAAAAAGACACCTCAATAAAAGCAGATCTCCTGGCTGCCTACCGTCATAAAGGAGAATAAACAAGGTTAGGCAGAATAATTATGCCGAGCTGCTTCCTGGTATTAAGGGACTTGCAAGACTTCTTCCATTGTACAGACACAAGTTCTGTTTCCAGGCAGAGTTTGCACTGGTCACATTTCCATTTTCCAACTAAAGAGCAAGATTCACAAATAATCACCAAAGTGTTGATATTTTTATGAATGTACATACAAACCAAAACAACATGTATGTCTTCTGGCTGGATGATTCATGTCCATTCCAGTTGATCAATGTGAACACATGTATTTTGATCACAATACTTACTGTGAAAATGTAGTGTTAGAGGAATTAAAAAAAATATTTAAACAATTTTCCTCTGTCTTTGAGCAGGCTTGGAAACTGAGGTGGGAATATACTGTTTAACAAATAAATAAATAAGTAGACTCAACAGTGCTTTGTTCAGCGAGGAATTGATCTGCTCTGGCACCTGGCCTCAGATGTGCTCTTTTGTTAGATGTGTTAGATGTGTGTGTTTTTTTTTCATTTTTTTACACTACACTAGCAGCATGCTTCTTTTGGTCTGTCAGTGCACCACTTTGATCCGGACTTAAATATCTCAACAGGTATTAAATGTTTTGCCATGAGATTTTGTACCTACATTCATGTTCTCCTGAGGATGAATCCTAACGACTTTGATGATCTCCTCACTTGTCATCTTGCACCACCAGCAGGTGGTTCAATATCTAATAGAAAAATACATCCAGAGCTCATTAATGGCCCCAAGAACTCTTCATGATTCTGATGATATCCTGACTTTTTTCTTCCACTGAAGTTGATATTTTTGAATTTTATTATTTTGAATTGTGCCCAACTGACTTTAGTTCTTGACCATGATACTTCTCATGTAGCACCATCAAGTAAACATTTTAATTAGTTTTGTTATGATTTATTACTATATACGTGATTATGTACTTCTTACAAATATGTGATTAAACTGAAGTTGATATTTTTGAATTTTATTATTTTGAATTGTACTGACTTTCCCAGTGACCATGACTTCTCACTTTGTAGCACCATTTCGTGCAAATTAAACATTTTAATTAGTTTTGTTATGATTTAGCTTACTATATACGTGCCAACTAATGAAACTAAGATGGCTACAACATATAGTAACTATTATTCTTACTAAACTTAAGCATGTAAACTAGTGACATTCCCATCAGCAGTCACTATGATCATTTCGTAGCAATGATTAGCAAAAGCTACAGTGCCAACTACAGGGGGAAAAATGAAACTAAGATGGCTGGACAATAGTAACTATTATTCTTACTAAACTTAAGCATGTTGGTATTGAGCACTATGATCATTTTAGCATGATGGACCGATGCTTACCAGGGGGAAAGAGATGATCTAAACCCTGGACAGATCACCAGTGAAACCCAACTTAATATCCTCTTTTGGCCTCAGCAACCTTAAACTAATCTGAGACCGACTAGCAATAGAAAATTTGGATTACATCTGAATAGCTGAAGCAATAGCTGAAGCAATATAAATCTGAAATTGGCCCTAACTGTGTGCTCACACCAGCAGCAATAACAAAGACAGTGAGTAGTTATCATTCATTTCCGAGTGCTGTGAGACGACAGGCGAGAGACCAGCATGATGGCTGGTGCAAAGTCGCTTTGCTGACAGGAGGAATTTGTGTTCAGCTTTATGCAAATCAAGAGTGACATAAGGTAACAATAGCAAACTGAGGGATAGACATGTTCACTTTTTGTGTCTCTGCTGCAAATTATGTCCCTGTAGTCACTATCAGTCTGCTTCTGTGAGTCACTGTAGTTCTTTCCAATGAAATTTACAACATGACTCCATTCAATGGACAACAGGAAAAATATAAAGGAATAAAATCTCTTGCATCCTTATGTCTACTTGCAAAAGAGAATTTGGGTTACATGTGAGGTATATCACAACAATTCTAAGTTCATAGTTAATATATTTGCAAAAACTAGAGTAAATTTCATTATTATATGTTTGACAAATACTGCATATCCTTGATTATTATTTTAGGATTTATGATTTTTATGTACAGACACATCATATATCAACAATTGAATATAAAAAAGTATTCACAAAATCCACACTGCGCAAAAACACCTATGTGATTTCAGGTATATTGCCCAGAAGAGACAGCCATTCAATGACTTGGTGACACACAGTAGCTGAAAAAGTTTTATAAACTCTCCTGTATTCCCTTTTCTTCATACAGGGATGTCCTGATTTGCCTCCCAAACAAATCTGGCACATTCACCCCTAAATATTTTCCAGCATAGAGAAGATCTTTTCATCCTTTGCAACCATTCACCATTATTTTTCTGGCCTTTTAATTTACCTTATCTCCTTAGTCTCCTGTTACTTGCAGAGAACCTATCAAGCACTGTTTGTGATAAGGGATGAATGGTTGGCTGCTTTTGAGAGGGACATTTCTTGTCAGTTGGACTTCTAGTTTAAAGGAATGGCCTCTCATATCCCTCCCATAAACTACAGAGCCATATGTGACATTGAACGTGTGTCCTTATCTGACTCTTGGCTCTTGTGACACCGTATTTGCAAAGTCTCTGACACGTTCTCGATAAACAATGCAAATACTTAATAGTAATACCACAAGGACTGTTTATTCCAAAGCCAAAAATGTAATGGGTAAGCTTTAGAGACAGCTGTGGGATGAACATATCTGAAATTCAAGCACGATGGAAGCAGATGGAGATGTTCCCCAGTTTAAATGCCATGTTAGTTTTGGGAACAAAGCAAATGTGTAAAGATAAACATTTTTGCTCCGTAATATTTCCAGCATTATTGGACATATGGATCAAGGAGACAGGGTGATCTTTCTGGGCTTTTGTCATTTTTCTAAGAAGAGGTTGGAGTTTAGGTAGTTCTCTCACAATAAAAGCCATCAATGCTTGGTAATGTTATACAGGGCTCTGATAAGAGCGGAGAGTGAAACAGTGAATAGTAAGGTTGATATAAATAACTCTGAATTACATTTATGCTTCATTTTCCCATGAAAACCTTGTGCAAGTGTATAATATTTTAATCCAGAGTGGGAATGGCAGACTCCACCGCTGAAATCTACATTGAGGTATTTACTAAATGTAAATGCAGAGAATGGTAACTGCAGAATATAGCAAATCATAAATAAAACCATGGGGTTAGATTTCATGAAAATCTAAAGGATTCCAGCTTCAAGTATCTTCACTCAAAATATTTACTTGAAAACAAAAGTGTATCTAATAAATAATTAATTAGACCCAACAGTGCTTTGTTCAATGAGGATTTGATCTGCTCTGGCGCCTGGTCTCACATGTGCCATAGTAACAGTTTACTCACAACTCTAGGAGAAACCGGAGAAAATGTATCAGTGGGCCATGGACTCAATGACCATTTTGTTGCTTCATTCAGTGACAGACAATGACTTAACAGACATTTATTTGAACAAATTAATCTTTTCACTCAAAAAACATATGAATGATTTCTTCAGAAAAGTTTCTAGAGCGAAGCTACCTTATGACAAGTCACAGTGTTTCTTCCTTCACTGAATTCCTGTTCGAGGTTGAACTGGTGGCAGAGATGCACAAAGTGAAAGCACTTAAAGCAGTAAAGAAAGCTCAATAGCCTCTAACTATCTCTACTTTTTGGCAGGTGGAGCTACAGCAGCTGGCACTATGTCCTCCTCCACAGCGTCTCCTCTAACTGCTTTTGAAGTTTATTGATTGTGACACCGCCCTTACTTTTGTGGCATCAGTCTTGTTACCGTTGTGCTTTGAAACATGCCTCCACCACTGATGACTTGTCCAGCAAGTCATCTCTTGCTTTGTCATATTTCTCACTGAGACAGGCCATGATGGTGGACTTCCTCTGTGAGCTGTGTCATCTTCGGCAGGTTTCGCAGCCTTTGCTCGGAGGAGGGACCGCAAAAGCTACACAAAATAACATGCTCACTTAAGTGTTTCCTGACTGAAAATCTGTGAACTTTAAGAGTTGACTTACAGCATCGCTCATGGACTCCAGCAAGTCAATCTCCTGCCAAGTAGGCACTAAATGCTTGTTCTTGTCAGCAGTGAGTACCTGACAGATGGCCTTGTGCTGTTTCACAACCCTTGCCACCATCTTCTGGCAGCAGCCCCATCATCACCAGCTTGTGATAGATTTAGCTCATCCTGTGCAACTGCAAACTCCTTTTTTCTTTTATGAAGGACAAGGCCAGGACTACTACATTGCTACTACCTCTTTACACCCACTCACTGATGAAATTGTTATGTATATATATATATTTTTAGGCACAAATATATAACAAAACAGGAAAAAAAAATTTGTCATTGTAAACTGTAAATTATCAACCATTCTATGGAGGTTTATCAGTATCTGTTACCATTGCCTGCATTAAAATAAGCTTAATTAAGTCAATTAAGCTTTTGTTTAGCACTTTTCACCAAACACTGCCATGGTTTAAAGCTTTGTGTTTCAATTAAAATAAAGTAGAATTGCACTGTACCTCTAATATACATGACTGGTTCTGAGCAAACTCCACCCTTGTATGGTCCTGGAAAAAAATGGATCATTTAAGGCATTTATGAGTCTACAAAATGCATTACCAGAAAGCAGCTCTGACGTTTCACTGGACCACATGTCAGAGGTGGTAGGGGAAAAAGCAACAGACTGCTGTCTTCCTGTCCTCTGTGTACATCTGGAGGATGTATGAAAAAAAAATCTTTCAAACACAGCTTGCTCAAGGTTAAGAACTTGAGTGAGTTTCGTTTAAGTTTTCATTCTTTACTGTGCTGAATAGCATAACTACAAAGAGGTACCAATGAATGTCAAATTTATGTACATATATACGAACCTATGAAGAAAAAATGTCCACTGTATTTAATTATATAAAGATATTAGTTTTATCCTTCCCAAGCTATTAATTCTTGTGGAATCACCTCTTTTTTTTCTACTGATTTTAGGAGGGTCAATCTCCAATAAAATCTACATATAAATCCTTCAATTCAAAAGGCAGACCATACAGTGTTTGTATTATTGCAGGGATCACTGTATCTTCCTTTATGTCTGTGTTTAGAAATTCCACTGCAGTTGTAGCTTACATCATTTTTTGGTTTAGTATTACCAAATGAAAGATAAAGCTTCTGGGTCACGGTTAGTTTACTCCAAGTTTTGCTTATCAGCAAGGCTGTTTTGCTTAATAGACAGAAATCGATAACTCCACACAGCAGCCGGCGCTGTAGCACTATTTGCCAGCTCATGTTTCACCCTGAAACAAGCACTCTCACCACCTTGTGTTACTTAGTATGACCTGGACGTGGCACATCTCTGGGATAGTGTTTTCCTTTATCATGCAACATTACTTAAGGCTTTACTGAGATGATCTAGTAGATTGCTATCTAAATAACACATCTTAATGAGATTAAATCAAAGGCATTTTTGCTTTAAGTACATGGTCAGTGAATACAGCTTGAAGTCCTAACTCTCTCCTCCTTCACTGCCTGCTGTCCGTTCTCTTGCATAGGGGAGCAATCTGCATACTGTCTAACATTGCAGCACTGCCCAGCCAATGATGGTAATCACAATCACTTGCATCTGCAGGGTTGACTAAATATGTATGCATTCAGTCTGTAGTTGCTCTCTTGCAATTGCCAGTGCCTGACAAGTCTAGTTTTGTCAGTCAATCTTGCTCTCCAACTGCTGATTAGTTTCTCTCAGCCTGTAGCCTATATAGAGAGTCTAGTTGTGCCTTGTTTGGCAGCAGCCTTTTTCTGTGTTCTAGCTGCTTATGCATGAATTGTTTTTACAATAATGCCTTATTATAGTAAACTGATGAAACCCCTGTCTGTCTCCAGATGTCTCTTGCACTTGCATAAGGCACTAAATGAAGAATGGAAAATCTAATTGTAACATTTTAGACAAGACAGCATGAAAAAAGCAGGTTGACAATATTTTTATTTTCTTTTACAATGTTTTTGTACAAATAAAAAGGAATCATAATCCGTATCCGTATAATATGTATATACATATTAAATACAAATAATATGTATATATATACGTGGCCAATAAAGCTGACTCTGATTGTTTAAATAATGGGAAAGATGAGATTTGTAGTACAGCTTTAAAGATTCTAATTATAGTAGCTTTAACCTTTATTAAAAAGTACTTGATAACATGACTCATCCTTGCTGGACATCATCTGCCCATATCACTGCTCTGCTAGATTAGTTGCTGAAAATAGAAACCCGAAATGACTGTGTATTAGTCACCCAATCATTTAGATGGATCCTTGGACCCAACTTGGATTGCGCCGTCCAACCCTGCTGGGACAAATGCCTCAAAATGTCAGGGAACACTTTGTGTTGCAACACAGTAAACGAGTATCGATCGCTCTGTGTACCTGAAACCATCACACCTACGTGCCTGGGAGTCAAACTTAAGATATAGGACTTAACATGGGCTTGGAGAGAGAGAGAGAAAGACACTATAATCAAATTAGATCGCAGCTGGTTGTCAAAAGTCTGGCTAGCCTACCCATGTTGAAAAAGGATGTTGTCATCTGCCGCATACAGTTTTCATCTGAACAGGCTTGATCAGTTAAATTTTAGGGGAAAACAAACAGTAGAAAAACGACTCTCCCTCTGTTGTGCTTTCAGGGGACTATAGATGTAAATATATGATAGTTAAGCATTGCAATCTGAGGCTTAATTTTTCCATGTGTAAATATTTTTGCCGCGGTATAAGCCAATGTTGTGCATAAAAATGGAGTGTGAATAAACAGTGTGCATGCATAGACACATACACCATATATACATAAATATACAGTATATTTGACAGCATACAAAACTAGACGAGCATCGTTTTCTCCAATCAACGTAACTGAGATTATTTTGTCATTGTGTTGTCAGTGTGCTCTACACTGCAAGTCCTTGAAGCTAAAAGGAACTTCTTGACCCACCTGCGCCTACACTGAATTATCCTAGAACTCTCAAAGAGGCAGAAGAAGGTACACAGAGTCCGACATTTGGCCTCTCCCTCCAATAATCTTTGCTTCCCCTGTTCTGCAAACCCCTATGACTCACAGTGATGTTTTTCAGATTTTCCTTGTTCAAAATTTCTAATTTTTTCCATCCTATGTGTTTGCAGCAAGGCAAGATAGCAGATTAAAGAATGATTTCCCTCCTGTTAAAGCCCTTATCTCCACACAGGCACATTTTGCCCTTGTAAGCCAATTAAAAGATGTTTAACGCTCATTAGCAACACATTGCTGTCTCACATACTAGAATTTGCTTTGTGAAAAGTTAAAAGTAGACTTTGTTTTCTTAAGAAGCTTTTAAGTTTTCTGTCTGTCATAAAAAATGTAAGTTCTTTGAGATTCTTCTGGCAGGCATTGTTGTTTTTAAGTCCTTTTTTTTGTTTGTTTGTTTTTGGAGTCCATTAATTTGTCTTTTGAATTCAACTACATCTAGTTTTGTTTTCCACATGCTGTTCTTCAGTACAAAACTAATATTTTTCCCTATATATGTGTGTGTGTGTGTGTATGTATGCATGTACCGTATGTTTCAATGCAGACATGAACATGCATGTATGTTACTGTATATGCTTATGCAACATAAATAATGTATGTGTAAAATGTGGGAGCGTACTCTTCCTGTATGTGCATGGATGCAGTGAAACATACAGTGTATCAGCAGGGAGCCTCCTGATGATAGTAGTAGCAGTGTGCGCTCAGTGTCATAAACTGCTGTCAGTCACTGTTGGCTACTGGGGTTCTTTAACAGCTCTGTGGGAGGTCTTGGATTCTGTCAAGATACAGGTGCAGCACTCTGCTTCAAATACCTTTGCCTGTGGGGTGAAATAGCGTGTGCAATTGGGAGTTTATACGGGATGATGCTATGATGGTGCCTGCTTGTGTTTGTCAGCACATGTATTTGTCGATATGTTTGTGTAAATGGTGTGTTTTTGGATTGGTTGAGGGGGGTGGATAGGTTCTTATTTTCCCCCTGTGACAACAGGTTGATGTTTGTTCCCTTCACACAGGCTGGCTCAGGTTTGAAATGGACTATTATCATAAATATCAGCGGAAGATGAGCACTTTTGCAGCTTTCAGAATAAAAGGGAGCACAGTGTAGTGTGCTTCACTTTATATAGTCACCCACAGACTGTTTAAAATGAATTAAAGTATTGACAGCTTGAGGTGTCAGGTCACAAAATACAACAATTCTTTTGTCATATTTGAAAGTCTTACTAAACAGTTATCCAATGAAGACACGTATTTTTAATACATACATCAAGATATTTATCCTAAACAGATCTTAAGAAATGAAAGCACCCTAATAAAAAAAATGTATTGGTGGTATATGAATAACAGTAACAAAGCTGTGAATTTATTTCAATATTCATAATAATCCCAAAATAAGAAAAAAAAAATACAACTCTTCTTCTTACTTGATCATATTGTAAATGTACAGAACATTCAGTTTTTGTGAAAAAAATATTTTTTACTGAAAACTTTCTTTGCTCAAGTATCTCTTGTGTGTTTTCAGCACAAATACATTCATACATCTGAATACAACACACCACTAATTACAAATGATTGCGCAGCAAAACGTGAATTGGATGGGACATGCTGCTTCACAAAATGGCAGTTCCTCATCTTATTATCCAATTATCACAAACTGCTTTGACAAAAACAGCAGGATCTTCTGTTTATTGTTTGCATTTCCACCATGGAGTGATCCCCAATCAAACAACAAGCAGCACTTCATACTCTCCAGGATCATGCTGCCACTAGCTCTTATGGTGCTGTTTTGTCTCTGTTCCACCATTAGGTTATATATCGCTTTCTCTACTCAAAATCTGTCCTCAAATTTAACTTTCTTAGAGGGCTCTGGAAACACAATGCAAATCTGGTAAATTAACCAGCACCGGGACTTTGCATAATTAAAATGAAACCAAAAACCTCTGCAGTCAGACAGGAAGAAATGCCAGAATACCTCCCAAGGTCTTATAATGCTTCCTCTATTAATTTATCTCCTCTTTTTTCTCAGTTTTTCCAGTTTTCCCCAAGCCCACACTTACTGTAGGATGATGTCTACCTAATGTTATAGCCTATCTGGAGCCAGCAATGTCATCAAGTACCTGCTGTTTTCTGACATGTTTGTATTTTAAAAAAATCTATCAACAGAGTTTGAGCGGTACATATGACCAGAAAACTGTTTCTCTCTGTATGTGTTTGACAGACACACTGACGGGCAGACTGACACCAGAGCTGACACCAGACACCAGAGCTAAATTTTGAATAAAGATCACCAGCGTGCCACCTCCAAACCTGATCTGACAGGAGAAAACCATCCCTGTCCATGGCCTAATGTTATGCAAGGTGCAATTCCAACACAGTCATCTTTACAGACTAGGCAGCCCTGTGGGTGAATACATTACCTGGGTGAAAGTGAAATGTCTTTGCAATTTGCTGGGTGTCATAAAAAACAGGTGTTGATTGCAGTCATTCTCTCGCACCAAAAGTGTTGTCTGTCTAGCCTGATTGATTCAGATGTCAATTTCTAATTTAATATATGGCTTGCAATGCATTTACAGTCTGAATACAGATCATCCACAAATGAGGTTATGAGTGATTATTTAACAGGATAGGCAAATCTTTGCCTTTTCACACACCCAGATCAGTAGAATAGCTTTCTAGCCTCACCTACTGGATATAATGGGAATGTCAACTACTCATGTGTCCTTTCTCCATTTCATTCCCTCTTTACTTCACTTTATCCGTCTCCCCTGTCTACTTCTCCTTTTGTGCCAAGTCCCTCTTCTCCTCTCTCTCCATCTCTTGGTCCCTTCCTGCATTCCCTTTTCTGTCTTTCTGTCACTCTCTGTAGAATATGCCAGGACATAACAATGAGCTCAAACAGCACAGACCCCGGTCTCTTCCTGACTGCCAACACCACACCTCCAGCAGCCGGAGCCTTTTCTCAGTCCAATGCTCTCCACCAGGGAGGAAGTGGAGGAGCCCCCTGGTTCCCTTTTCATGGGAGTACCTTGGATGATAATTCCTCTTCCACCAGCAAACTCTTAAACCTCACTTCAGAATCCCAAAATGGGAACAGGACTGCAGCCCTTGATCCCTTGGGTGGGCACCCTGTGTGGCAGGTTATTCTCATTGTCTTGCTTACTGGCATGCTGTCACTGGTCACCATCATCGGCAATATCCTGGTAGTGGTATCCTTCAAGGTTAATCGCCAGCTAAAGACAGTGAATAACTACTTTCTGCTCAGCTTGGCAGTGGCTGACCTAATCATAGGGGTCATATCTATGAACCTCTACACAACTTATCTTGTGATGGGCTACTGGGCCATGGGCAACTGGGCCTGTGACCTGTGGCTGGCTATAGACTATGTTGCCAGCAATGCATCAGTTATGAACCTACTGGTCATCAGCTTTGACCGCTACTTTTCAGTCACCAGGCCTTTGACCTACCGGGCCAAACGGACCACAAAGCGAGCTGGGATCATGATTGGGCTAGCCTGGTTTGTTTCTCTTGTTCTGTGGGCCCCAGCCATCCTACTATGGAAGTATTTTGAGGGCAAAAGGACAGTGCCCCCAGGTCAATGCTATATTCAGTTCCTCACACAGCCAACTATAACCTTCTGCACAGCCATGGCGGCTTTCTACCTGCCTGTGACGATAATGAGTGTTCTCTATTGGCGCATTTACAAGGAGACTCAAAACCGTTCAAAAGAGTTAGCGGGCTTACAGGGTTCAGGAGGCCGTGGAGGTATAGGAGGAAGAAGCGGCAATGATGCAGGTGAGAGAGCCCGTTTTGTGCATCAGACAGGAAGCTCTAGAAGTTGCAGCAGCTACGAACTGACCAGGTCATCCAAGAGAAAGAGCACATGTCGGGAGCTGGTTGGTCGTTTCCACTGCTGGCCGGGGGTTCGTTCTTGGAGACCTGGTAGTACCCGGCAAGGGGACGGTGATGCAGACCAAAGTAGCAGTGACAGCTGGAACAACAATGACGCAGCGGTCTCGTTGGACCACTCTGGATCTTCAGAGGATGAGGACTGCGGGGGCGCAGAGATGATTTCCCAGAGTCATGCTATTTTCTCTATTGTTCTCAGTCTGCCTGGTATAAAGGCTGCTGTCAACTCCCAGCTCACCTCATGTGAGGATCTTGATGTGGCCTCAGAGGAGGATCCCCTCAGGGGAGCAGAGTATAGCCGAGACAGCCTCTCAACACTTACCACCAACACCACTGCCACCACTACTCCTGATGGAGCAACCAGTTCAGAAAATAGCTACCACCAACGCTTTTGCTCACGCAAGATTCAATCAATGCCTACCATCCAGGCTACCTCTAACCAAGGCTCCATGGATGATACCCCAACAACCACTACCACTGCCACCAACAGTACTACCACCAGCACCACCACTAAATCCCCCTCGTTGCCAATGTCCTTCAAAGAAGCAGCTCTGGCGAAGCGTTTTGCAGCCCGAGCTCGGACTCAGATCACCAAGAGGAAACGCATGTCCTTAGTGAAGGAGAAGAAGGCAGCTCAAACTCTCAGTGCCATCCTCTTTGCATTCATCATTACATGGACACCTTACAACATCATGGTGCTGATAAATGCCTTCTGTAAAGTTTGCATCCCAGAGACCCTGTGGGCAGTAGGATACTGGCTGTGCTACGTCAACAGCACAGTCAACCCTATGTGCTACGCCCTCTGCAACAAGACTTTCCGTACAACTTTTAAGATGATACTGCTGTGTCGCTGGGACCAGAAAAAAAGGAGGAAACAGCAGTTCCAGCAGAGACAGTCAGTGGTCTTCCACAGGAGGATTCCCAGGGAGTCCACGTAAAGGGCAGTTTGGCTTTTTGATAACAGGGAATTGAAAGATTTAACATAGGACAAGGAAAAGGAAGAAGCTTCCATGTTGTTGTTTCTGTGGAGTTTCTTTGCTTAAAGGTCCTTAATGTGTTTCTCTGCTGGTATGTCAAGCACAGCAATCCTATTTGATGGTCTTGAGGTATGTGTTTGTGTCAATGCATCCATTTAGCAAAGCTGTGTGTTATGCGTATAAGGTGAGGTCCAGAGATGAAAGCTTTTCCTCTGTCCTTGAAGAACTGTTTACCATTTCACGCCAGCTGAGAGAAAATGAACTGAGTGGAAAATATTAGAAAAGGGCTTTAAAATGCATTGCAGGTGAATTATTGAAGTGCAATTGACACAAGGGGAAAGGATATCTTTGTCATGGGGTTGGGTATTCACATTTCTTATCATTTCTCTCTGTGGGTAGCTAGGTCTGTAACGTGCAGAGTGGTTTTGCATTTCAAACAAAACTATGTATCTGTAATACATCACTGAAAGTCAAGACAAGAACTATTTTGTGTTCACAGGCTTCTACGTTGTACTGATTTGACTTGCCATCCTCTTGACTGGCATGTGTTTCTATCAGAAGTTCTGTACATTGCCCTTCTACATGGATATAGCTTTCCTGTGTCTGATGGAATATTAAAAAAAAAATTGTGTCCTTACTTTCAGTCAACAGATCTGTTTTTTTGTGATATTCATCTTTGGTTTTCTAGATATTCCTGAGATTTTGAGCCAGTCTGAAAATGATTCTTCTGATGAACTGAGTTGTGAATATTCTATGTGGCACCACAGTCAGTGAACTGCTGTTGTGTTCAATGTGATTGTTGTTGTTTTTATGGTGGAGACAATAAGTACATTGGTTGTGTTTTATGTACTTGCAGTTCTCTGTCAAGAGTAATGATTATACAATGATGATATTCTGTTTGTGTACATTTGGATATTTCTGACTTGATACACAATGATTGATTACACACACAAAGATGTCCATTTATAAAGATGTGTGTCTTGATTTTACGCTGTCTTTGAAATTTCTACAAAATGATACATCCAAGGAACTCTTTGTAAGTCATCTTTGATATAGTAGAGCAATGGTGGCCTCTAGTGGCTTGAGAAAGACCTGTTATCCTGGCTATATCACTGTCAGTCCAACTTCTATAGTGCAGTATCAAAATTTTATTCTACTGATTTGACAAAAGACAAAAAATGGCTACAATTATTGAAGGTACAATATTTTAACTTTTGATTCATAACCAGATTGCTTTTTGTTTAATTTCATTTTATTTATGAGTGGCGTTTTTCTTGAAATTATTATTTGAAATTATTAATAAGACTTATAGCAATTGATTTGTAAATAGAATCAATAGCTGTCTAGGTCTACAGGTACATCAGGTTTTTCTATACAGAAAGTGGGTGAACATCACATATCAGCGTAAGTCTGCATAAAGATGCCAACCAAGGCAAGAATTTATTATCATTTTTATTTGTAATGCACATTATGTTATTCTTATCTAAAGTAGTTGGTTTTTATATTGTTTCTACATCCACATCTTGGGTATTGTGCAAAAGGTATTGAAGGCAAAGGATAAACTGTATTATGACAAATGGCATACTGAAGATTCTGTGGATTGGATAATGTTGGATGCAATGGTCATACATAATGCTATGACAGATGTCCTGTATGCGAAAGAGATGTTTAAAAAATATCCCATGCCTGTCATCAGTGGATATTTTGTCTTCTTTCAACAAAATGTGCTCCAATGTCATAATACATTCAAAATATGAGATTTTTGTACTTAAATATTGGGAATGTAAACTACCAAAATGGTAAACACAAACATTTTGTTACATTTCAGGTATGCCAATCATACTCATATTTTAAGTCAATAAACAAACAAAAAACTTTTTGACAAAAATTATGTGTTTTTTGTGTTACAAGTCATGTTTGTATTATTTTCATATGTGTGTGTATATATATATATATATATATATATATATATATATATATATATATATATATATATATATTATTTTTACTATTACCTTTTTTTTTTTATTATTATTTATTTACTACTAACCACAGTGGATTCACTGAGCAGCCCGTGAGAGCAGGTTGGTGCCTTGTTGAAGAGCACTTCAGCAGTGGGGACTGTGGTTATGTTATCTGATATTACTATTTGGCATAGGTGCTAAAAAGGAAGTACAGTACAGGCAACAGTCAGAGACCAGGGATGTTCCAGGGGAAAAGACCAGTTGTGTGTGTCAGTTATTTTAATTTCTAGTGCCTGCAAATAAAAACCCAAACCTCTACACCAACTGTGAACCTTCAGGTCTGTTAGTATGTAGCTGAATATGTTGACTATCATTATAGATTTTACATTTACATTATACATTTGTTTTAAAGAAATCTATTAAATCTATTAAAATCTCAAATGCTTTCTTTGTGGTAATGATAGTTTCAGTGGTCTACCTGATTTTTTACAGTTATATGTATTAGGACTTCCCTTTTTAAACAATTTGCTGTAATCTTCCACTTTGTAGAATTTTTTTTTCATTTTCTCCCTATGTCTTTAATGTTCTCTGTGTAATTGGAATATCTATATACATTTTTTCCAGTAGATCTTTCAGTCAAATCATGCCTGTTAACAGCCCATTGTAGAGGGACAGCTGAAACTAATTTCTTGATTGGAGGAGTGGACTTAAAAGTGGCACCAGGGCACACCAAACCATAAAAAGAAAATACTGATCAACTTGATATTGTGGTTGGAGGTGGAGGATTTGTTCAACTTTACCTTTCTGTTAAATATGATTCTTGTATCACAGTCTGATGACAGTTCATGACATTAGCACTGAGTGTGTGCTTTTAACCAGAAACTGAATAAAAGAAAGAGTGGTCTTTGACTGTTGCACAGTTCTGTGTGTTCCCATGTTGAGTCCTAATGAAATTAGTGAGGGGAGTCTCAGACAGTGCTAATAGGAGATGGCCAAGGAAACCAGACATGTGATGAGGAAAATACCAACTTCATGTGACCCATGGCTAAGGAGCGGCTCATAGACGAAGACAAACACCCGTTTGTGTTGTTTTTTTCAGTCAGTGCTGATCCACTGAGGAGAATCCACCACTCAGGCAAGTACACTGTCACTTGTGATATATTTTAAAAAAAATGATATATCTAACTAAGATGCTTCTTTACTGTTTTTTTTTTTTTACATCATTTCATGTATTGTTAAATTTGGCCCATGTTACAAAGTGGTAACATAGCTTGGTTTTGGTCTTGGTTTTACTGAAAACAAAGCAACATGTTCTGAAGTACATGAGATGAAGCAGCTTTACACTTATATGAGATATATGAGCTGGTAATATTTTTTCTTTTAATTTGGGTCCCCATTTCAATGTGAATGTTGTTCATTTATTTTATTTATTTTCTTGATTATCTTGCCTTATTATTTTAAACAACTTACTTTTGATTCTTGATGTAAGAAAGGAAATTTTCATAATTTTATGATGTTAAATGGCTCAGCTTTGTCTGTACCACACCCATAGGCATTGATCAGTCCTCAGGCATGCATTGATGCAGGCCCATACACATACACAATTAAATAAATGTACACTACTAGCCATAAGAGATCCTTGAATATTAAATTAAATGTATTTGTGTTTTTTCTCAAAAACTGACAAACTATTAAGTGGTTCTCAGAATTGTTTCCTATTCATTTTGTGTTGACTGGCTTTAATTTTCTCTAGGCTGCCTAGTTGCGTAATCAACAAATTTCAGCTCTATGTTTTTCTATGTCATTAACATTTCACTTGTCAGCAGTCACCATGTCACCATTAGTGTCACATGATTCGTGATCTAGCTTTTCACAAATCAATCCAAATAATTATGTCTGGGAAATCAGAACATCTGTACAACTGATGGACACATAATGCTAACAAAGACCAAAAACAATGGAAATTATAGTAAAATTGGATTTCATTGAAAAACATCAAGAATTTTAAGGACAATGCTTTTTTAGTACTACAAAAATGTGCACACTGCATGAAAACAAGAGACATATGACTTCTTATGTCAGCTTGCCCTTGTGTTCAACTTATACATCATGACTCCACTGAGACCACATGGTCTCTTCTCTGCTGTTGTGAAACTAAGCCTAAATATGAAAAAAGAATCAGTGTGATTTTAACTTGTTCTTTTCTTTTTGCTTTAGCCTGTCTCGATCGTCTCCCCTCTGGATGAAACCACAGCTGTCAGGATGCAGACTATAAAGACAGTAGAGACTCAAGTGCCCTTTCTGAAAGAGAGTTTCTTCACTAGCACTTTCAAAGGCAGGAGGAAGAGCAGTGTTACCAACATCCTCCGTAAACAACAGCACTCAGTCCTTAATCAACAACTCCAGCAACAAAAGTGCATTTTAGAGCACCAACAGCAGCATCCTAAGCAGCTTCTGTCCTCGTCAGTCGGAAATGGACAAGGGCAGCGCAATCCAGAGCATCAGCGCCTCGCTCGCTCGACCAGCAGCCCGTTATGCAAGACAGCTGAGCGTGCAGGAGCAGATGGGGATGGAAAGGAGGGGCAAAAAGAGAGGAAGGATCAGAGAGTCTCAGAGGCTGTGCAGGGGAGGGGGGGAGAGCGAGGAGTGAGTGGTAGTGAGCCCGCGGCTGTCAGTGCCAGTCTCCTCCTCCTTTCATCATCAGCATCAGCGGCGCTGGGGGAGGCAGCATCATTCTCACAGCACACAACTGTGGTGGGCAGACAGCAGGGATTAGACGGCTCTGAAAAGGCTCTGACCAACAGAGGACCAGCATCAGTAGCAGCCCAGGAGGAAGCCCAGCATGCCCAGCCTCGACCCCAGCAGCATGGCCTGTTAGCCAAGGGTGTCCGTCTGCTTAGGAACATGGGGAACCAAGAAGCAAAGCAGAAGAAAGGAGGAGGAAGTGGTGGAGCAGCAGCGGGGGATGTATCCTGTGATGCTGATGCTGATGAGAGGGAAGTGGACAAAAAATCTAAAAAGTCCCACCACAAGACCAGTAAAGGAGGAGGAGAACATAATGGTAAGAAGAAATCAAAGTCGGAGTCCAAGGGTTCTGTGTTTTCTGGCATGAAGATCAGGAAGAGTTTATCAAAGGTGAAAGGGTTGTCTAAGGATGACATGTTGGAAGATGGGAGGTCGGCACACTTTGGCAAAGCAGAGCTCAAGCCCGGAGCAGAGGCCAGCCTGTCAGCTGATGAGCTGGGCATGGTATCAGATGTCGAGGGGGATCTAATCCGTTTGACTGCAGACGGTCGCCAATCTATTGTGGATGAGAGTGGCCGTAAGACAAGCTCAGGGTCAGATGCTGACCTCTACAGTTTTCACTCTGCAACAGCTGAAAATGAAGACCTGCTCTCTGACATCCAGCAGGCCATAAGAGACCAGTATGTGATTGACCACCTATCTGATGGATCGACCGCTGAGGGAAGCAAAGCCCGTGAGAAGTTAATATCTCATCAACTATCTAATCTGGATAAGGATGTGTTCTCTCCTTCCAGTGGTAGTGAATGTGTATCTCAAGAAGTAAACGGTGAGAATAAGGTATTAGAGAGTGAAAGCCGTGTTATACCCATATCAAGAAATTCATCTGGTCCAGGATCCCTTAGTGAAAGCGGCCCATCATCATCAGCGCTAGACACAGAAAGAAGCAGTGGCAGCCTTTTCCCAAAGACTAACAGCACATATAGCTTCCCTGACACTACAGCCACCACCACCACCTCGTATGAGAGTGCTGAGGAGCCCCAGGATGACCTGGAGAGCCCGGTTCAAGATAATCAGGCCACACAGAGCAAAAACAAAGTTGTGCCATGTGTCAGCTTGGATCCCATGGTGGCAGGGGCAGCGCCGAAGGGGTCTCACAAGAGTGCAAGCAGCTTAGACCTGTCTATGGAAAGGGAAGAGACAGAGGAAACTAGGAGGAGGGACTTCCTGTCCCTAAAAAGGAGAAAGAGTAGTCTGTCTTTTAACCACCTAATACCAGACTCCCCCATTTCTCAGCCTAGACGGACTTCCTCCAGCTCCCCCTCCACTGTCAAACTCTACCCTCCAGTCCACCCCTCCTATGTTAAGACCACCACCAGACAGCTCACCTCTCCGATTGGCTCCCCCATTACAAGCCCACATGTGCCCAGGAAAACAGATGCCTCTCTTGCTTCGGTAGAATCCAGCAAGGCGCAGAGCTTTAAGAGGCACAAGCAGAGGTCCTCCTCCATAGCTGGGCCCATCAGTGTGTCTGCGGACTGGTCCACAGAGCCGGATGAGGTAAGGGGAAGGCGGGGTGGCTGGGCCAAATACCCAGAGCAAGACACACCAGAGAAGAGCTACTCAGGGACTTACTGGACACTGGGCTCCAGGAGAGCACATTATGGACGGCAGACCTCTACTACCACAGTGCCCTACCTGGATGTCTTCTCTGGTGAGTCACATACAGCACAGGTGACTGAACTGTCACAGTCAGTAAAGGTCAATCAGATGGATAGGAAGGGCTGTTAATAAAACATAGATTAGACTTTTGGTGCCTCTCTGACTAATGCCTGATTATGGAAAATAATCCCATAATCCATTAGCAACATAACCCCTCATCTTGGCCGTCATTGCATTGATTATTAATGGCACTTTAATGCCAGAAATAGAGGTCATCTGTTGATATGTAAACTTTATGAAATACTAGAGGTGTGGCTAATTTGGTTAATAAAGACCATTGTGATTAGAAAGAAGAAAATTTATTTTCCTCTTCATTAGATGGTGAATCAGCAGGGACCAGTCTGTTTTGAACCAACTGGATGATACAGGGATATATGAAAATATGAATGGATAAGAACCAGGTCTGTCTCAGGAAGTAATGAATGAAGAGGCAGAAGGAGAGGATTAAGAATGAAATAGTCCTCTAGACTGAAAGCATCTGTCAGGTTTATATCACAGCCCTAGAAGATGGAATAAAACCCTCATTTCTATACTATTAGCTAAAGCTCATGTTCTACTTAGATGTTTGCATGAATTTAAATATAGGCCCAACATAAAGAATGCAGATGGTGGTGGTCTATAATTTCCCAGCAATATGTTATTCTTTCTCCCAGGCTTTCCGACTTCCTCCATCTGTCTGTAAAACTCAGCTCCAAGCCCATTTTCCTACTAGAGATGTAAAATAAAAAAACTAATTCTTAAAAAAAAAAAAAAATAAATAAATAGAACAAAAACATTAAGTATTTAAGTAGTTTTCTAAAACAGCTGGGCATTGAAGCTTTCAGCTAATTTTACTCAAACAAAAGTAAAGTAGTATTTCTGTTGCAGACTGTTTTTATGTGGGGAAAAAAAGATAAAAAAAAAAAACAACAATTCTCACATCCACAATAATGTAGCATTGTTTCACCTAGAGGAATGATGTTAATCACTTCTGAAGGTCTACGGCATGGAGAAATAACATACATCAGGCTCCAGTTAATACTAGCTATACCTAGTTAGTAGGATCAATGGGTTGTTCGTTTTGGTCTTTTCATCTGATTTGACATGGAGAAAAATATAGAATATCACCAGACCTACCCTTTAATGTTGTAGAAAATCATTTTATTGACTCCTCTGCTCCTACAGAAATGACCCTTTCCTCACCAAGTAAGTAAAGAAAACAAATAATCTTAATAATAGTAGTAATAATAATAATAATGATAGTTTGTTCATCATCTATTCTATTTCTATTGTTGCTGGGAATTCCCAATGGGCCAGATGTGACTCCTACTTGTTTGGCTCCAAGCCCTATCCTCATCTGAGATTAGGTTCTTATGCAATTGTATTGTGAAATGATTATGGTAATTGCCTAGTGATTTAAATTCTAATGACTCACAAATTATCGTATTATACAAATTATCACAGCGGGAATACTGAAGTTATGATTTAAAAGTACAATAGCTCATGAAAACCATGATGAAACAGTAGGGGTTCTCTATTGAAGAGAGTCTCCAGAACAAATGCCTCCTTCTCATAAAACAATGCCACACTGTCACACTTTCTGTTGTGGTGCCTTTCAAGAGCTCAGCTGCTCTCCACTGTCTGCGCCTGGGCTCATAAATCAGAGGAGCGAATGACAACACTGCCACCCACCCAAGGCGATGCCATCCTCTAATTCCCAACCAAAAAAACACAAGTGCACACACACACACACACACATATACACACGAGTGCACACTTGTGGATGCTAAACTCAAGTGACAGTTTGTCTGCATGACAAAAACGAGTCATGGTATGAAATCTACTTGCATCTCGTCAGGTGAATTTACTGTAGCCCTGCATGTGATACGAATCAGTCCAGCAATCTTTTTTCAGGTCACATCCAGGTCTGAAGAGGGAGTGAGAAGACAGAGAGGAAAAAGGGGAAAAACACTGATTTAATCAGGTGTAACACTCAAGTTAAGCTGGTCTGTGTGTTGAATATTGCGCCTGTTCTTGTGAATTACAACCATTAATGAGATACAGTCAATTTCCAGTATTAGCCTTATTTAGTCTTTGTTAAACTCGCATCTGAAGCAGTCAGACCAATGTCCACAGGGCAGTGAGTCACTGGACTTTGCCGATTCATTTTGTGTCCTCCACTGAATCACATGGTTTTAAAAAAAAAAAAAAAATCAAGCTAGTCTAACAACATTAGCAACTGACTACACAGTGTGTCATGTTGGGACTTTCTAAAGCAATAGCCCAGGGTTTTCTTTTAGGCTCCTCATCCTCTGTTGATGTCACATTGTCAATAATGTTTTCCCAGCACTAATGACTGCTTCAGTTTCTGCCTGCATCAAGACACAGGATTCTCTCTTATCTGGGATCCAGGCCTGCTCAGGGAGTTTGAGATTATGACAAATTTTCATAACATTTCTCCCATCTCAAATTTACTTGTCTTTATAACTAAGCTTGCGTGGCAAAAAAGGTCATTCTCTGTCTGATTACCGAGGCAGAGGCAATCTACTGGGATTTTCAATGTAATATATTCAAATGTGGAATTAACAAGCCCTTCAACCAGACCACAAGGTTAAGCCACATTTTTCTATTTCTGAGACACAAAATACACTTTTTGGTCATATCAAGTTCATTCATTCATTCCTTTTTTTTAAATTGTTTAAAACTGTTTAAAAATGGAGAATGATATTATTAGATGTACTGTAAGGTGTATCTTGAATATAATTTAACATTTGTTAATTCCTTGCACTGCACAATTAACACCAACTCTCTTGTCACCCACATGTAAGATGGTGTGAATAGAGTTTGCACATGAAGGTGTTTAATTATCACATCTGAAACTGAGACATCTCTTTTTAAGTTTTTGGTCAGAATAAGTTGTGTTTTTGAAGACTCCTGCTCACCTAGTGATAATCTCTAAAAATAAGTAATGTAGTCCAGAATTCGAATTCATTTATCTGAACATCTTCCTCCAGCTCTGTGTTCTCCAAGCCACTTTTATTCTTGCGTTTCACTTCTTTCCTGTTCTTAGGTCGCACTCTGTTGGACTGGCTGGGTATGCATCCGGGAGATGGGTCAAGCGAAGAGGAGGCGAAGGACTTGTGTCACAGAATGTTGGTCCAGGGTCTGTTGCACCCCTTCAGTGACGGCACACCAGAGCTCCTGGTCTTTAATGTAAGACCTTTGTCTTCACTGTCATCATGCATATTTTACACGCATCAGCTCGGCCCAAAACTGACTTTGCTCAGGTTGTTGTTCACCACACTGTCATATTATAGAAAAGGAAAGGTGACATTTGAGGGGGTCCATTTTTTTATTAAAAACAAAGGTCAAAACTTGAGAAGCAATTAAGGTAGCACCACAGTAATTTTGATTCAACCTACCAAGTTGTGATGTATCTTTTTAGTAATGGTCTCAAAAGCTGGGAGTGACTTAAGTTTCTCACATTCCTTTATATACCAATTCATTGATGACAGTGTAACATTGGCTGCTATTCAAAAGAGAGCATGGGCTTATCAGATCAAATACTGATGAAAGACTACAGCACAAAGCGATTTGCAGTCACCATCTTATGTACAGTATATAAAGTTGGGCAAAGCTTATCCAGGCTGTGTTTCTATATTTACTGTTGCATTGCTGTGATTCATCCCAGAGACTTTTCATTATGTGAAGAGCAGTGGCACATGTAAACAGCCTGACCATATGAAAGTTGATTTCATGAATCTTTAATTCTCCATTCCAGTAATGCTTTGGTCAGACCTAATCTCATGTGCGCCGCATTTCACTGCACAGTTCACCACAGCCACTGTCAGAGCCATTTCTATCAAGTTCCCCTTGTAGCTGTAATTTCATGTTGGTGCACTGTGGATTTCAGCTAAGGGCACAAAGTTTTGGAGAAATAATATGCAAACTATACTTCCATATATTCATTAAGACTACTCTACTCTGGGTGGGTATGGCTGCTCAGTATGTATCTTTACATATGTCAAAATTTCAGCCCAACCCTTTGGTTTATGATGAAATACCTGTAAACTAATGACATTTCCATCAGCCTCAGCTGTACTTTGTGTTTTGTGGTACTTAATGCTAATTTCAGCATAGTACATACTACCACACTTACTTACCTATGAAACATGAACAGGTTAGTGTTGTCATTGTGGGCATGTTAGCACGCTGACATTTGTATTTACCTCCAAGCTCTGCCACAAGTACAGGTTCCCAGAGCTGCTTTACACTCTTTTGTCTTTTTTTTGTATGTGGAATAGTAAAGAATAGATTAGTGTTTGCCTTTAGCTACACTACACTACAATGCCCCTCCCCCGCATATACTCTTTACATGCATGGGCATGCACTTCACATGCTCATATGCACAAAAAGATACAGTTTGCATGCCTAAAGAGACACACAAACAAACATACACATACAAACACACACAAATAAACACACACACAGACAAAAGCAATATTACTCACCAGAACATACATGCTTTAAAGCTATTTTGTTCAGATAATGCAAAATCTCTCAAATACAGTTGCATCTTGTCATGCACAGCCACAGTAGGCCACAAATGCAGAGCACTTTCTTTTTATTTCCAACTCTGTCACATGTGCACTCATATATACAAAAGGACAGCCTGAGACACCCATACATGTTCAGGCATTTCCTCGCATGGCTGGATTAATAGCAGCCCCTCTGATACTCACTCAGTCACACACACAAATGCATACACACACATCTGTGCTTGCGTAGACCATCTGCTGACCATGTTATGTAACAGCTCCATGTGCCTTGGGCTCAGGCTGCTCTTCCCCAGCAAAAAAGCTCACCATGTCAGGATTGGACACGATTGGACTCCTGGCCTCCCTTTTTCGTTGTTTTTGTTTCTGTCCCCGCTCTCTGCCTACTTCAGTCTGAGGCTTGGCCTGGAGTGCTGCATTATTCAGCTTGACCAAGAACAACCTTTGCTGTTGCCATTGAGAACACAAATCTCATTGTTATTGCTTTCTATCTTACAGTTAATCCCGCTTTTAAACAGTCTGTCTCTGCAACCTTTTCACGTAAACCCCTCATCCGAAACTTTTTCCCTTTTACAGTGAAATTCCATATTGAAATGAATCACTTCTGCGTCGCCTCTATCTTTTCTTTCTCCATCTCCCTTTCCTATAATTTCCATCCGTATCCCTCATCTTCTTTTTGTCCTCCACACTTTGCTACCTTAATATGGCATTGTATCTGATTTCATTACTGTATTTTGCTGGAGTGAACAATGAGTGCTTCGTTTCTTGTTCTGCATACCGCCTGAAATTGAATACTGCTCCAGATTCATTCGGTCCAAAAATGGGGTTTGGGGAGGATGAGTATGTAAGAATCCTGTATAAATCAAGTGTCATCCCTTTTACGGTTGGCAAAACATAGCTGAGTGGATAAATACTCGTGAGTGATATGGGTTTGCATCAATCTGGCATTCTTGGCATCTTGTGTGTGTGTGTGTGTGGTTATGGCTGTAGGTCAGGTTACCATAATCCACTTAATTGGTTTTGTCCTGAGAGAAACACTTAATTGCACACTACAATTATGCTCACAAATGATTCATGCACACATGAAGTCTTTACACAAACTAAGCAGATTTATGTGATTTAACTGTCTAATGATTTGCTTCACAATGTGCTGTATTAGTATGGAGTTCACCACTGCATGGCCTCAAGCTCTGCATGCCAGTTTCCTGGGAAATAATTACTTGCATCGGGAAAATGGAAAGGACCCAAGTATTCAGGGCAACCAAGTAGACTTCTAAACATTGCACTGTTTAGATTTCACGCATATTCACCCTTGTTCTTTTCCAAGCACACTCATCACCGGGTTCTCTGAATGAGTCTTACCATCTCTGTGCGTGCCAATTGCAGTGCTGTACTTGTAGAGCTATAGTGTCTTGAAAACAAATATACAAGCTTATAATTAGATGTTTGTTTGTGGTGATGAAGAAGATGCTATTTGAGAAATGTGCCTTACTGTACGTGAGAAGGATTAAGCAGTTTTCTTCTGGGACCATTTTGCAACACTTTCTAACAATCGGTTCTATCTTAGTATCCCTATTTTTCATGGAGACTGACATACACACATACCCCAACTACTGCAGCTGTGCTTGAGAATTTCTACCTTTTTTTTAAACTCTAAATAGAAACATTAAGAAACCAGCTCAGTGGTTGCATGTCAAGGACATCTTGATGAAAGTATTGCATACAAATGTCCAAGCGGTTATGAAAAAGGAAGGATTGGGGGACAAGCAATGTAAGAATGATTCTTGTTTTCTTTGCTCAGGTTTTATCTCTTACCATTGGTGCTCTGCCCCCAGTAAATGAAATCCAACAACACCGCCAGATCATTTAGAGACAATAAACTAGAGGGTCAGAATAAACTTTCAAAGTCTCAATTTGTGGTGCTACATTGGTTATGCAAAGGGGAAAACAAATGGTTCTACTATTAGTTATTATCTCTTGTTTCCACATTTGAAGCTTGCAGATTTGAGTCATATCCCTGGTGGATGTTATTAACCTTTAATCATGGTGCATCCCACCATGTCCTCAGACTATGTGTCATATACAGTAGGCACTAGTCTTTTGGGGGGAGCAAGCACAAACATCTGACCTTGGATCTGATCTCATTTACAGTACAATATACATGTACTTACTTGGTTCCTAAACTGTGTGCAGGAGGAGCAGCTGTACACCTGGGCATCTGTAGGCCTGCCAGTGTCCTCTCACCTCTGGGAGCTCTATGGAGGGCGAACCACAGGCAGGGAACAGAGCTTGAGATCCCCTTTGCATCAATCATCAGCCAAGACACTAGGAGCTCCACACACTCTGGTTGGTTATGTCCTTTCTTCATCTATAAATATGTAGTATGTTTGCCCTTTCTGCTCTCTGTGCATTATGCTTGCTTTGATTTATGGCCTTTTGTTTTACTACTAACATTAAAGAGCATCTCCCCTCTAGTAACTTATTGCATACATACAGTATAATAGATATTGGATGATAATAATAGATCGAGCAAATATTGTGTTTTGTTTCTTTTCTTTTGTTTCTTTTTTATTTTTGTGGACATTTGTGAGTGTGTCACTCATTTTTAATTATACACAAATGAAAACAAAGTGCAAAACTGAACCGGTTTCTTGCTAAGCAGAGCGTCATATTACAAGCTTATTATTTTGTTATTTTTACTAAACCAAATCATACTGTGTTGTAATGATACATTCAGTACTATAACATAAATAGATCTATTTGCAAGACCAACCTGCTGACTGATGCACTTATTGCATGCAGTGCGACTATTAGTGTTGCTTTGTAGCAGAAGGCTAACACTTGACATAGCCTTTGAAAAACAAATAAAAAGAAACCACATACAAGTCAAGAAAATACTAAATTGTTTTCTAATAACTTGAAAAAATAACTTGAGATTTAGAATTGTAGTTTGAGGGAATTGCAGAACAAGGGACATTCAGAAATGCATGTGTAATCACAGTCCATTGTGTGCATATAGAATATTTAGACATTGAAGGATGGAAGTGTTAGTTAAATGTTTTAATTAAATGTTTGATTCTGACTTTAAAATCTCTAACAAATTTACCTGTCAAACTGTCAAAAGTGTTGAGGGATCTAGTAAACATTAGTCTCATCACTAACAAAATTCTCCACATCACTGTAAATAGTTCTTTGTCCACCAGAGGTCAGGCTTGTCTTGAAAGACTTGTTATTGTCACGGTGAACCTCCCTGTTTCCTAGAAGAGTTAATAAATTAGAAAGGCCGTTCTGAGTGAGCATTCTCCTTAAGATTCAACGATGTGACCACAACTGGGGAATGTGTACAAGCAGACACAGACCCTCCCCATGTGAGGCCCAACGAGACTCTCTGTCTCTGGGGTCAAATCTCTCAGTATCCCCTCATCCTGGCTCTAACCAGTCTGGAGCCAGAGGTCTGATGGAGTCTAGACATAATGGACTTTCTTGACCCTTCTTTAGCTCATAGCCCTGTCACTAAGCTCCCTCAGTTGTGGGTGTTTTACTGTTTATAGAGCATAATTTATTGAATGATAAAGTGTTAGAGTACAATTGCTTGACTACTTGCTTTTAAAGAGGATTTCATGTAGGAAAAACACAAAGCACAAACTCTTGGGTTATGTTTTCTACCATTTCCATTTTTGAACCCTACTGTTACATGTTAAGTTAAAATCTTTTTGTTTTTGTTCACTGACAGACAGAGTCCAGCAGGTTGAAGTCAGGTCAGTCATCCTCGGAGGATGAAAGCTGTCTTATCCCTCAGCTGGAGAGAACCATCGATGACCTGCGGATTAAGATTGCTGTGTTGCAGGGTCAGCAAGCCTCTTTGGCAACAGGCAGCTCAGATAATGTGGGAGCTGTTGGCACTGCCCAGCCTAGAGCCTCACAGACAAGAGGAGAAAGATTGGGAAAGATGAGCCAGGAGGTGTCTGTCCAGACCTCACCTGTGGAGGAGGGGTTTAAGTTTGATGTGCCTTTCAGCGGAGGATCAAGCAGTGTGTCGTCCTCTGTTTCATCCTCCATCCCCAAATCTACAGAGAGCTTTGTCTGCACGTGCCAGCAGAAAAAACAGAACAGCACCCATCCAGCTCCTCCACCCCCACCTCCTCCACCACCACCACCACCAGGTGGTGTCGCTGTTCATCCTCCTCCACCACCACCTCCCCCACCCTTACCTGGGCTTGGACCCTGTCCACCACCACCTCCTCCTCCTCCACCTCCACCCCCAGGTTTTGGACCTCCACCACCTCCTCCCCCGCCTGGTTTTGGTCCTCCACCCCCACCACCTCCACCACCGGGTATGGGCCCTCCTCCACCACCCCCTCCACCAGGAATGGGCCCCCCACCTCCAGGCTTTGGGCCTCCACCACCACCAGGTCCCATGCCCTCCATGATGGTCCAGGAAGCTGCGCCTGCCAAGGCTGTGATAGAGCCCCCCAAGCCAATGAAGCCACTCTACTGGACACGCATACAGTTGCATGCTAAAAAGTAAGGATATGCTGTATAAAGTGAAGATAGATATGCATCATTTGCACAAAGGTATTCTCTGAACAGTAGAGAATTGAGAGGAAGCATGTCCACTTAAGATAAAGATCGGCCACGTGCTGTGACGGCAATAGAGATGTTAACCTTGTGGAAAATGAAAGTGATGCAGTCCAGGCATTGTGGGCAGCAGTGAATTGACTTGAACCAGATTTTCTTTCCTTAATAAGGCCTGGAAAATTGTAGTTGAATAAAAGTCTAGAAATAGACCACTTGATTTACTTGCAAGTGAGGAAATGTGTAGCAAAATGTAGTTTCTTGGCTGACTGATTTGACAAGTGGATTTTTACTCTGCAAAAGATGACAAATGAGAACTAAAAGAAAATGCAAAAAATGCCTTTGTGGTGAAAGAATAACGCTAATGCACTATAAGTATGGACTTCTGTGTATCTTTTTAGAACAATAAATGGCATATTAACTTACACTGCACCTATTTACACTGTCAGTAATTCCTCTTTCGTCCTATCTTTAGACCTGTTGACTCACTGGTGTGGGAGAAAATCAAGGAGCCAACTGTGGACTTTGAAGAATTTGTGGAACTATTCTCTAAAAGTGCCATTAAGGAGAAGAAAAAGCCAATTTCAGACACAATCAGCAAGTCAAAGGCCAAGCAGGTACACTACCATCTTTTATGGTTGTGTGTATATCTGTGTATATGTCCCTTTCTGTTTGTCTCTTTATATATATATATATATATATATATATATATATATATTCAAAATGTGTGTGTTTGCATATCCCCTTGGGTCACCAAATATGGCACTCTTTTGGGCTTTTCCCATCTTCGCTCTCACTGCTCTGATGCCCCGTCCCTTTCCATTTCTCTGCTCTCTGAGTTGCTTTGAGTGACAGGAGGAACTGCTACAGCCAGACAGTTATTATGTGGTGTGAGCTCTGGCTCCCACCCGACTCCCCCGTGACCATCCAGTGGCACCGAGCCAATGTCTCGCGTGCGGTGAGGAAACCTCACGACGGTGATGACTGTTGAGAGAGAGAGAGAGAGAGAGGAGAGAAAGAGGGGAGAGCAAAGGAAAAAAGGGAGGGAGGGAGAATCCTGGGAGCTGTATTTCGTGATGCGGTTCCTCCCATTGTGCTTTCTGTATGACTTAGTTTAATAGTCAGACTGTTTGCCTCCCCAATGCCCTTTATGTCACTCCATCAATCTGCAAGTCAAACATTTGATCTACGATTTAAAGCTGCTCCATTCAAGGTTTTTATGTTAATGTACTATTTGCCGAAATGATGTGTCTAAATCACAAATCATGTTGCACCAGGGAAGAATGTTTCGCCCCTCTAATTGAGACCCAGTAGAATCACCCGACAGTTGTTGCTGACATGATATGTTGGTCTCAGGCACGGACACTGATGGGAAATCCTCTTAGTTTATGGGAAGTGATGCTGTGAAACTTAACACCAAAATATGAACCCCGTTCCAAAAAAAGTTCCAGTTGAATGAAAGTTTGACTTGTGAACGAAGGTTGAACTCCTCTACCATGATGATGATGATTATGATAATAATAATAATACTGTAGGTCTAATTAAATTGTTTCTGATGCCACATTAAGCTGACTCCTTTTTATTAGTTTTTAACTTTCCAATCCATCCTAGGTGTGGAACAAATGACCTTTCAATGTAGTTAACTGTCCGATTTGACCATTTCTGCTTTTTTGTAAGTGGACATAAAAAATCTTTAAGTATTTTGTTGTATTTTGTAAAGTTTGTAAAGTAAAGTGTTTTTTCGTTAATAATCTGAATCTGTAACTCGTAAGTGTAACTCGTAAGTGTAACTCCTAAGAAAGCAGTGGAAACAACCATAAGTACATCAAAATAGTATTTTAGGAGCAGGACTTGAGTACCACTGAGTTTGTCTTAAAGACATGTATCAACTGTAACATAAATGTAACACATTTCCTGTCTGAGACCTGATGATCCCCCACCTCGATGTGTTTGTTTTAACATGTTCATGGGCCCACTTGAGTGTGACACTTTTGCAATGTTCCGTGCTTCTGCTCTTTAAGCCGCAAAGAGTCCGCAGAGTCCCGTATAAGCAAAATGCTGTGCGCTTACACAACAGCCTGAGCTACTTCTGTTTTTATGAGTAATATGCACATACCAGGATGTATCTTGGTAATTTCAATGGGCGAATCAAAGCCTTTGTGTATAGGATAGTAGAGGGGGAAAAAGCTCACCTTGCAGTTTTTATCCAATCAAGCACAAAAGTCAACAGCAATGTAGGAAAAAAGAGATAAGCTAAGTGAGTTTGCCCTTCCATGGAAAATCACACTTTCATACAGGAATTCGTTTTCAAACACACTTCAAAAAATAGCCGTCATCCAGCATGTTGACACTCCAGGAGCTGCCAGACAGTTTTTTTTTTTTGGACACCTGAGAGACACAATAGAGGGAACTTACTTCTGTACAGGGCAGAGTTACACCTGGGAGTCTATATATATAGGAGATGACACAGGGCAGGGAGATGAGAAAGAGCCAGGACGAGTGTCCTCTTCTCTATTAAATCAGACTTTCCTTGATGTGATGTTCTGATTGACAGAGGTCTGAATAAGTCAGCTACCACATCATGAAGTAGCTCGTGTTGTGGTTGTAGTGCTAAATTGTGAGAGACAAGAGACAAATTGAGGTGGGTGTGGGCTGAATTCCCTCGGTCATAAGTTTGCATGATACTGCTGTGGATGTTCTCCGACACAACAATGGTGCTGAGGATACTGAAGTCAGTAACGGAAAAATAAAAACAGACAATACATAGAACTGTGACTGACCCCAATTTGCAGCCAACCTTTGACATTTCCAGCTCATGACGACCGGCCCCGGCCCTCAAGACAATCAATCCCATCTCATACTGCTTGCAGCCTTCCCCATCCCCCTGTGAGTTGTGAGTTCAACTGTTTTTTTTTTATTAGAGGGGACAGGCATCTTCTCCAGAGCTACCACTAGAGAGCAGCTTTGACGTCAGTACTCTTCCAGTTTAAAGGCCTCTGCTGACATCAGTACCAGATATCAAGAAATACCGCTAGGATTAAAAGAGGAGCTGTCTTACAGTATATGCTGCTTTCCTTTTCATATGGAGGTGCAGTGTTGCTGTAGAATATGCTGCTATATTATGTGACGTGCATCTGTTTGAGATTAATGATTTTTGACTTTTGTTTCTTGGCACTCTGGATCAATATAGCAGTATTTTGACTGGTGCTTGATTATTGAGGTGGTGTGTTTTCACTTCTGATCCAATGAAACCAAATATGCAGCTTAGTTCTCCTCAAGGCTTGAAGTTTTCCATCCATGTGTGAATGAGGATTTCTCATTAGCAGGTTAAGAAAGGACTGGAGGGCTGCAAGAAATTGTTTTTGTTTTACTGATTAATCTGTCGACTGCTTTCTCAATCCCTTAATTGTTACAACAGTCCAAAACTCAAAGTTATTACATTTTTGATCACTAAAGGCTATAAAACCTCATTGTTAAGAAGCTGGGAGTTATTCATAATTGGCATTTGTGCTTGAAAAAATACGTAATTAAGTAATCAATTATAGAAGTACTGTAGTTTCACATATTTCCTGGCAATGGACTAAGCCAAGGGCTTTAAACTACTCTACTCCACTGTTACCGAGTTCAGCTAAATCTTCCATTTGTATGAGTTGTCCTAATCTACATTTCACTTTCTTTTTGTGAAAAAAAGGCTAATAAAAAAAATGTGTTTACAATACATAACAGCTATAAAGACTACATTATTGTAAATGCATATATAATATATAGTAGCAATTTTGCATTTGATTAAGTTTTGTTGAAACTGCTGGGTGCTGACCTGCTGCAGAAGACTTTGAAATATATTCGAGTATACTTTTGGCCTATGTTATCACCCTGCTGTCTGAACCGAGAACAAACAATTCTGCAGGAGCCATGTACTGATCAATGAACAGTCTGCACAAGAGCCAGATGTTACATCAATAACCAGTGAAGATACTCTGTGAGTTGAAAGAGACAGGTGCCTGCTGCTGAGATAAAAACAGGACAACTGCACCTGTCTCTTTCATGTCACACAGTATCTTTGTCTCATATCTATCTCTTTGTAGCTCCCCTGTGGAGTCTGATTATTTTAGCTCTAAAAAAATAGTTTTAAATTTTAGGTATACTTCATAGTCTTTCTCTCTCATCACAAAAACTAACATATGGCTCTTAGGCAGACTGTTGTTCGATGGCTCCTGCGGAACTGGTTGTATTCCTTCTACCTCCGCTGCTCAGTTCAGACTTCCTGGTGATAACATAGGCCCACTATATTTGAAATCTACAGGTGACAAATTAAGGAAAAAACCTTAATTAATGGGCAAAGGAACATAACAAATGAAAATGCTTCCACACAGGTGCACTGCATGGTACGATTAAGCAGTTAATATCCAATTATGCTCTGAGGCATGTATAAAGATATAATAAATGAGTAGTCCCAGTTTATTCATATTTAGCGTCAAGATGGAAAGAAGAACAGATTTACTTGACTTTGAAAGGTTCATTGTTGCACGGATGGCAGAAGCTTCCGTCGCGGAGACCGCTCAGATGGCTCATGTTTCAAGTTGTTTGATCTATGGGAAAAGACGTGGGGTTTGAAATTATGGTCGACAGCACACAGTTGATTAAACTGATGCTCGTGCATTAGTAGAATACATAAAGAAAAACAGATTGCTGGATCCCTACGGTGAGAGGCTCCAGGAGCTCTTTTATTCTGTAAGGGGCATTTTGCTGGCATCGTTTGGGTCCACTTGTCCCCTTACCTGGATAGTACTCTATCATAAAATATTTCTGTCCTGAGCAGAGATGTCTCTTCCAGGATGACAGCGCCCCCACCTATAGGGCACAAAGGGTCACTGAATAGCTTGATGAGTATGAAAATGATGGAATCACTCGTTATGGCCTATGGGAGATTTTAGACCAACGTGTTAGACAGTGCTCTCCACCACCATCATGAAAACACCAAATGAGGGAATATCTTTTGGAAGAATGAAGATGGAGATCTATTCTGTCTTGTAGAGTTCAGGGACATGTAGAATCAATGCTGAGGCCTATTGAAGCTGTTCTGGTGGTCTGTTTCACCCAGCAGTTTCTGTGTCCTTTGACATACCTCTGGGTTTTGTTCCTCACACGTGATTTAGGGCTGTACTGGATTTATGAAAAGCTCATATTGGCCAACCCTGAAATGATAAATGGTTAAAAAAATGATAAAAAAAATGTATAAAACAAAAAAAAAAATTAATGTGACTTAAAAGATTTCTTTAAACCAAAAAACTTGGACACATGGATCTCATAAGCTTGTTGAAAGATGCTGTATTGGATGAAATTTTCAGGGTTGTTTTGTTGTCCTGAAAATGTTCGTCATGAAAATAATTTCAGTAAGTATAGTGGTTCGTGGAACCAGCTGTGTTTCATTATGAAATAATACTACTGATACACTGCAATTTTCAAAATAATGTTTATTTTAGATTTATGTTGAAAGTTATAAAGCGATCCTCCTTAATGAAGCAGCTCTGTTCTATGTAAGTTTAACCTGTGTGTACACTCGGGAGAGTCAGGTCAGCTGATAAAACATGACTAATGACTTATTTTTACACTGCCATTAAGCAGCCACCTAACACTCACTATCACAGGCCATGGAAGCCATTTGGCATCGTATCCCGAATGGCCTGTCCCCTGAAGCTGTGGTTGAGCCGGGAAAACTGAGACAGTTGGGGCCTGGTGATATAACTTCCTGTGTGTTTGAGAGGTCTGTGGTCTGTGTGATCTGGTTTAGATGGAAGCGTTCTGTCTGGATCACAGTAGGCTACGGGCTTCCTGTCCTGTCCCTTCACCACTTTGCTACCCGGCGCACACTTCTGCTTACTCAGGCAAGCTGTGGTTCATAACGGCCCCCTTGGATGCAGTTTTTCATGCATTGTAATAACAGTGGCTTGATATTCCATGCCTGGCTATTTGACAAGTGGAGGCTCTTATTATTCAGCGAATGTTTGTTAATATTTCAGTTTTTGCAGCAGTTTTGATCTCGGGATAGAATAGTTCTGACTGCGAGTTATTGTCGTCATATCCCTGAACTGTTGAATTCCCTAAAATATAATGTCAACAAAGGCAAAGAGATTCTCTGTATGTTTAATCAGTCACAGGATTCATGTGATCATATTCCTCTTGTAGCCTAAAATGTTTTATTTGCACAACTGAAGGATGGATGCTGAGAATTGGGGAGGGATTATTAATCATCATAATTCAACTCGACAGCATTATAATTTCCCCAATGTTTGTGGGTGAATAGTCTGAAGTCTTCCTCCCACAAAAGTAAACAGACGAAAGGGAGTGATGTTCCTGTCTTTTGTTTCCAGTCAATTATTAAATGTGTTGTCAGCATGTGTGTGTTTGTGTGTGTGTGTGCGCAGATGTCATGGTATTTGGAGTATTAACATCCCTGCTCTCTGTGGCCTTGTATAACCCTACTGTTCTCATCTCTTTGTCTTATCCACTCTTAGGTGATGAAGCTGTTGAGCAACAAGCGTTCACAGGCTGTGGGTATTCTGATGTCCAGCATTCATCTTGATATGAAGGACATCCATAATGGTGAGTGTGAAGATGTTGTGACTCGGGTTACAGTAAAATAGTACAATGATGTATCTGCAGAATGTATTAAGTGTAGAGTACAGTACTGTACTGTACTGTATATAGGTGGAACTACTGTCATGGTCGATGTGGGGAAAAATGTCATAGATCTGTAAGTAGATCTATCAATGATTCATTTTTTTCTTTTCTAATCTATCTTTAGAACACATTAAGTATAATACTGTTCTGACACTGAGTTTCCCTGTATTTTATATAGCAAAAAGTCATCCGTCTGTCGCATCTGTTTACACCAACATTTGTGGTTTGGAGTGAGATCTCTCAACAACAGTGTCAGGAGTTGCCCTGACATTTTCTGCACACATTATTGTCTCCATCAGTATGAATTATAATAACTTTGGCAGTCCCTGTAACAGAATTTTGATTTATCCAATACGACCGAATTCCTGCAAAACAGACATTCCCATATGCCTCAACTGTACTTTGCATTTAGTGCTTTTCAGCAAATATTAACATGCTCAAACGCTGAGCTGAGAGGGTGAGCATGGTAAACACTAGACCTGCTTAACATCAGCATGTTTGCATTGCCATTGTGAGTTTGTTTGCATCCTGACGTTAGCATTTAGCTCAAAACTCAACAGTGCCTGAATACAGCCTCTCAGAGCTGCTAGTGCGGCTGCGGTCTCTTAGTTTTGTTCTTTTTTGGTGGGTCACAAAATGCAAGACAGATGCACTTGTGATTGAATTGGATGCTTTGCTAAAGTGACACCAACCAAAGCTCAGTCTTAAACCGCAACATGTTTTCGAATAATTTCTGTATACAAAATTAAAATGTTGGCCGTGGTATTGATAGTTCTGTTTGTCTTCGGAGTGCTGCTCTCTCAGTTCATAAAATACATCTTGTGAGTAAGACGAAGTATTGGGTGAGGTCACTGCCAAAGCTTAAACCTCCCTCTAGTAGTTAACTTTATCACACGTCGTAATATTGAAAGGCATCTCAAATGTTTTTTCCTTTGTTACTCTCCTCCCGTCTGTTTTTCTTTGCAAGAAATCATTTTGCATAATCTCTCTCCATCTAACATCCACATCGTGTTTTTTTTTTCCGCCACTCTCTCTCTTTCTCTGATGAGTTGTCACCATCTTGTCTAAACGGCTTTGTTAAAGTGAAGTCATTCAGGAGAAGTTGATGGGAACAGATTGCTATCCTGTTTTAGTTACTCTCTGATTGCTTCCCAGTCTTTGCTCATCCATGTGTCTAAACACTCTTCCTCATCTCACCATCCTATTCAACCCTTCTGCAGAAGAGCCTATATCACAGCTTCAAATCTTTATCTCAATGCGTATTGCAACTAGATAGGTTACATTAAAATACATGTGTACCACAGAGACCATGGCTGGTACATATTGTATACTAGTACTCTTAAACTGTCACTCTGTTGGGGCTGTTTCGTCTGCCACATCTTGTCGACTGAATTTTCACTCCTCTATGTCTCTGGCCTTTCATGTCTGCCTATGGTGCATCCATCTCAGGTCAGAGTGGGAGGGCAAGTGAGGGCCACGCTCATCAGCACTGTCATTCATCTCCTATGTTAGGACAGTCTTTGCCATAGTACATAATTAGCACTGATTGGAAACTTCATATATATCACAGAGAGTAAGATCAGCGAGAAGATAGTGGCTTGGCGAAGTTCCTCTATGCTCTCCAGAACAGCGAGATGCCCACTGCCTTGAATAAACAAATTAACACAAGAAAGTGTTTTTTTTTTTCATTTAGTCATGCATTTTAATTTAATGTTTTATTAGGCATGAATAATTATAGGCTTTAGTTACTTAGAATTTCACATAAAGACCAAAACCGAAAACTATATATTAGCAATGCTATTGTTTTCCCATTCTAGAAATGACCTCATGTTCCCTTGTGCTTTTTAGAGGTTTAAGATGATTAAAGAATCGAAGGGCAGATTGTTTACAGAAGAGAAAGATTCATTCGTCAAAACTTCGTAATTGTCCCTTTCGGTGTAGTGAATCATCATTTTATTTCCTCTCGATTCCATGATGAAGGCAGTGACTAGCAAAGCGCTCATCGTTTGGATACCTCCGACTTGAAGGAAAAACAACTTCTGAATCACTGATTTAGATCGTGTCTGTTTCGCGGCGGCCCCGTTGCTCAGCGATAAGTCAACACATTTTTCTTTTCTTCACAGCTGCTGTTGTTTGTTGTCAGACTTGGCCGACACTCTGCATGTTTCATAGGACACTTCCGTGCGGTGTCTGCTTCCTGTGAGGCTTTGGAGCGCCAGTCACATTAGATGGTGGTTGCCGGCGCCATGCAGGGGTTGAGTGTGGTAGTCGGAGTAGACCCAGGCAGATGGGTCTGGCTTTTTGGTCATGAGAGGTCTGTGTCAGAGCGATGATACGGTTTTCTCCCATGTCTTTTAAAAAAACCAGTCTCCAATCAAAGCAGCCAGCCAGACTCTGGTTCAGATAGTAATGAAAACCAAATGGTTACAAGACAAGAGTGCGAGAAACAGAAAAGGGGAGCGTCTGAGAGGAGGAGGTTATTCCTGTGGTGGCCTTGGAAGAGGAGAGAGTGTAAAGAGGTTAGAGAGTGACAGCAAAGAACTTGGAAATGAGGAGTGGATTTGCCCTTGTGGCTCTAGAGTGAAGTGATTAAAAAGACTTAGACAGACTTTATTGTCGTTCAGATATACAAGAGTATACAGAACGAAATTTCGTTGCATTTGCTCACCACAGTTTAAAAAAATCAGTCTAAAAATCTAGAATATAGACAGGCTACAGGATTACATAAAGAGAGAGAAAGCAATACCAAAGCTAAAAACACAAGACAGAAGTGACTCGATCAACAGTCACTTGAAGCTTTTTTTTTTTTTTTCGAATGCCTGTTCTTTCTCTACTTTTTTCATTAACAATCTTCTTTATTCTTGTTTTTTTAAGTTAAGTTTTGGTTAAAAAGCTTAAAGAAGCCCAGTCCTATTCAGTGTCCAAGCATAACATGTGATGCAAAGTGAACATTGTGCATTGACTCCATTGCTCCAAGTCCCTTTATCCTTTCTGACACTAGCTGTTCCCCTTGTACCTCAACAGCAAATCAGCAGATCAAAACAATGTGAGTAATTTGGACACCCACTGCATGGCAAAATACATATATAGGTGTCGAGTGCCTCACTGGGTGATTGTGCATACAGCAACACCTCAGCCTCAACACCGCAGACCCCCGGGCTCTGTTTGTCTTTAAACATTTACTTTCAAAGGATTAATGCTCACGGGCGCCAGGTCCTCGTGCCGAGACAAAAAGGCGACACCAGGAATTCAAACACAGGAGTTCAAACACAGATCTTTGTACCTTTAACAGATTTCCAAGACCTCCGTATTTATGTTTTAGTTTGTGGCCCCTTACATGCTATTGTGATGAGAGCAGATATCTATGTAACTTTTAGCGTGCGGCATGTGGCGCTTTATGTGGGCCATGCAGGGAGAGTTTTAACCATGTTTCATGCCACCGTCAGCTCTAGAAGAGTAAAAAAAAAAAAAACCCCTCAGATTTGAAAAGGTGTTTTGCCAATGTTTGTGATCGTTGTTTCAGCAAAGAAAAATGTTTGAAAGGCCTGTTTGTGCTGGTTTGATTTCTGACTTGTTGAGAAATTCCTTCCTCAAAGATAGCAGAGAAAAGTCATGACATGCTTTGGCGTTAGCATTCACATTAACCGTGTCATCCTCTCCCTCCATCCGCAGCCGTCCTAAATATGGACAACACAGTTGTTGATCTGGAGACACTGCAAGCCCTTTACGAAAATGTGAGTATTACAACATGCTGTAGTGCTACTTGGAATTGGAGCTATGTCTTTATGGTTACAGCCGTAATAAACATTTTTTAACTTTGAACATTTTTGACTTTGAAGGGAGGATTATCAAAGCTCATGTGGACAGTGGTTTCAGCAAAGTCAATAGACCAGTGAAAAGACAATATCCCAAACTGCAATACATTTCTGCACTTTCCTGCCAATTCAGAATCATATAAATACACAGTGTTGAGCAACAAACCCAGCATAATTATACAAACTAACACCACTGACAGCTCAGCCCGATCTTGACTGCAGAGTTCGGTCTGGGAAAACCTTAGTCTTTTTTTTTTTCTTCTCCTCTGTGGTTTTTAGTAAAAGTATTATTTTGGAACAGTCCGCTTGTGACAAATAGAATGATTTATGGTTACACATTTCATGCCATATATGAACAACAGGCAATCATTTTATTATAGAATGAAACCTAAGAGGACTCAGCAGGCCATGATATCAACAAAATGGCAAAGGAGTCATTCATCAGCTGTTAGTGTTGTTTTATTTGGCACTTCCCTGAGGGTAAGCCACAAAAACACCAATTGCTATCCGTCAAAAGACACCTTTCGAAGATTATCAAGAGCTGAACTTTTGTATACAGTGTAGGTGGGTGGGGTCTATTACATAAAGAAACATCATTTTCACACTGCCAATCTTAGATGTCACTTCTAAGACTGTATATTTCTCTATGTGGAGCTCTTATTCCGTGTTCCACTTGAAAGGGTGAACCAAAGGAAGTGTGTGTTAGATACCAAAACAAACAGGCGAGCCACAAACTGTACTGGTATGTGTGCTGTTTGGCGACAGAGGCACTCTTGTGTAGGTCTTGTCTGCTGGCCTGGAAGCGGACCAGCACTTTTACATAGTAAACATGTTTTCTTCACACTAGATCTGATGGACTTCACTTTTGAAATGCCGCCGTGCAGCGTCTTCAGCGTCTGTGTCACTGCACTTCTCTTGAAAGCTACGGTGTGGTTTAAAAAAAAGAAAAAGAGACTACACTGAGCTTTGCCAAGTGAAATGACCGCATTTTGTTGTATAATATTAGCATAAAAAGAATTACAGAGCTGTCATCACTATTCTCCAATATGTCTCCATTTTGGCTATGAAGGGCTCCTTATATACAATAAATACATATTCATCAGCCTTCACTGATAGGAAATCTCCCTGCCCCGTGGAAACGGTTCAGGACCCGTTCAAAGTCAGGTCAGTAAATTATGGAACATGAAAACGGGCATGTTTTCCACATTTCAACTGCAATACAGTTTTAAGATGCTGTGAAATTCCTCTGAATTGCTCTTTGGCACAACTACACAGGAGAGGCCTGGACCTTTGGCTGCCAGAGGCATATTAATAATGTTGATCATGGGAATGAGACTGAGGCTTGAGACAAGCTGTAGTTATGAACCAATGTGTCATAACTGAGGATCAAAAGTCTTCTAACCTCTCCACTCACCCCGAGACTTCAAGCCCTCTCTCCCTCTCTCTCCTTCTCCCCCTTATGGCCTGAGGCTATGTTATTGAGTCGAGGAGCCAAATTGTTTCTCTTTTGTATTGCGAGACTCCATCCTGTCTGTGGGTCTCCAGCCCCCTAAACCACAGTTGGCAGCACAGTCAGCCTGTCTTGAGGAATGCGAGGGGCTTCTAATGGTTACACCCTCACTCACTGTGCTAGGAGCGAGATCACACACTGCTCTCCCTCACTCTCTTTTTCTCTCACATACACAAACATGCCCACAAACAAACATGTTGACCAGCACAAATGTGCACATGCTGTACTATATGTGCGCACTGAGACAGAAACGCACACAGGCAGGGACAGAGCCACTGAGTCTATGAGCTGCGGATTATAGCCACTCCTGTTCTTTGAACAGTAAGCCACCGCCATTAAAGGGGTCACAGTGATAGTGGGACACCGCTCCCTCCCCTCTAATATCACAAGCCGTAATCTGGGCCCAGACTGGTTGTCTAAAGTTCAGACTCCTTTCAGCTGACAGTAGCTAAATGTCATGGAGGTCAGTCAGAGCCATAGTCCCTCCTTTTTCACTACAAATAATCACCTCACACTCTCTCACCACAAGGCCTTGTGATGTATAAATACATCTGACATGTTTATTACATGATGCAATTTGTCATTTGGACACTATTCTTTGGCAGCTCAATGTACAAATAATCTCATAAATGTTGGTCCATTGAAAATTGAGTGACATAAATAGTGATTAAGCCCTGGCTGGCTCTGTTTACCCCCGTGCTAGAAACCTGGCTAATGAATACCACTTGGCTACCGCTGGAAATCTGGCATCACAAATATCATCCTACTTTCCTTTGCATTTGATATTCCACGTGGGACTGTATTTCTCATGCTAACAACCGCTGCAACATGCCCTAGCAATTCAAAGATCACACGCTAATGCCTACTTGTCCCCAATTACACCAAACACTGCTGGGCTCCACTGCTGCCCTTTGAAAAGGATCTGCTTTGTATTAAATATATTTACACTTGAAAACATCTCAAGAGAAGGCGAAGGAGAGCTTGCCCTCGTCGACAGAAGGCAGCGGTGTGTAGAATACTAATCGGGCTCTCAGTGCGTTTGATGCTGGTGTTTGATGTTTTCCAAGGATCCATGCCCAGGCCAAACCCCAGAGAGAAAGATGGAGAGAAACAGCGGGAGAGACCAAGCTGCTGAGACTCTTTGGGGGTCTACGGGCTCTGGAGGGACTGAGAGAGAGTTTACATTCTCTTCCTGGAGATGGTTTTATTGTTTTGCCCATCTGCGTCAGACACATTAACATCTATTGTCTTTGCCTCTTGTGAAACGAAGGGGCATTTTTGGGACTGCTTTTTTTTTATACCACCTTGTATAAAACTGTGGTCCCGAGCCTGACTGCAGGATAATGGTCAGGAATGTAGTGTGGCTGAAGGCAACTCTTAAGCATTTATGAAAGTTATACTGTATAAAATCGAGAACTAAGCTGACATAACAGTCCTTCCTCAAGTTTCATTTCATAGCTTCTCCGTAGCTTTTGATCACATGGCATAATCTTCATCAGCAAATGGAGTTTTTTTTAAGTTCGGTGGAATTTTAGATGTTCATATTTCCTTTTTTTTTTTAGCACTTTAAGGACGTCTTGTCCATGTTGGTTGAAAGTTGAAAATCAAGGTTCATTAATTCAGCAACTAACAAAACAACATCACCTCAAGGCCCGTTTCGTAAGTATCCTAGAACATATCATAACATATCACAAGATCTTCATCAGTAGCAGAACTAGTTCATCTATACTTACTATCTTTGTATTTATCTGTTTGATCTGCTGTGCGTGACTCACAGGCCCTAATGATAAAAATAACATCAGTAAACTCCACCGATTTATAAGAGTACTGCAAAGCTGGAATTCATCTTTTATGTTGATGCTCATAAACATCTTTGTGAACCTACACAGAGAGTGGTTAACCGTCACAAAGGCTCGACGTGCACGCCTGTGCATCCAGCAAGCTGATTGGTTGAGCCAGCATCCTATTTGAAAGCTTTCTCAGTTTTTTTGTTTAGAGTTTTGGCATACATTTCAGCACTGTACTCCCACAAGTGATCAAATAATTTATTTTCTCTTTCATATCGTCACCCTTCTTGTAATTGTCTGATCTATTTACGTTAATGGATCCAAATTCTTTTTTTTGTTTCACAGAGGTGGTGCTTTGTCAGGGGGAGAAATTGATGTTTCCTTTTTCTACACTTTCTTTACACTGTGTTCTTCATAAACATGACATTGCTACAAAGTGTGCACATACTCCACGTTATAATATAAAAGCAATACACATGCCATCCGAATGTGTCCGACACCCCTGTATGTTCACTTAGAAGCAGCCCAGAGAAGCAGAATTCCAGTTTAATGCCGATGTGTTTGATCAGGGAAACATCAGGAACTGATCAAATTTAGCCCTTGATGCCAAATGTGCATACTGTGTTTTGGTCAGCTAGTCTTACACTTTTAGGCTTTGATTTGAGAAAAGAAAAGGTCCTTTTTCAGCTGTGAGACTTTGTTATTCATAACATTATCCATGCAGACATTCATATATGCTTTTACACTTTAAGGTGTCCTTTACTCTACATGCCTTTGAGTTTCACTTGCTTATATACAATAAATTTCCTTCTTAACTTCATCTGCATTCTCATCTGACAGAGAGCTCAAGCAGACGAGATGGACAGCATTCAAAAGCACATTAAATCATCCAAAGACAAGGAGGACGCCAAGCCACTGGACAAGCCTGAACAGTTAAGAGCCAAACCTACCTCCTGAACCAAATTTAGTACATGAGCGCTGTGTCTTTAAACAGATGCGTCATGGTGTCTGACTTTGTGCCTTCAACAGGTTTCTATTCCAGCTATCCCAAATCCCCAACTTCTCTGAGCGAGTGTTCTGCATCCTGTTTCAGTCGACTTTCCACGAATGTATCACCTCGATCCTCCGCAAAGTCGAAATCCTTCAGAGAGTGTGCAAGGTGAGCCACTGGCCTTCCTCTGATTTCATTTTCTTACCTGTCACTCAATTTAACCTTCATTTCTTCATCTCATGTGTGTGTGTGTGTGTGTGTGTGTTTGTGTTTGTGTTTGTGTTTGCTCCAGGCTCTCCAGAGGGGTGAGTGTGTATTGCAGGTGCTTGGCCTGGTGCTGGCTTTTGGCAACTTCATGAACGGAGGTAATCGGTCTCGAGGGCAGGCCGACGGCTTCACCTTGGACATTCTGCCAAAACTGAAGGACGTTAAGAGCAGTGTGAGTCTGTGTGTTACCGGAGTAAAAGCAAACATCACTCACTCGGCAAGAGCAGGCACTCAATTGGGAGTTATTCTCAAGCAAACAAGGAACTGGGAAGTGTTTGTCCCTTTGCAGAGACAGTGCTTTATTCTGTAGTTCACAGTGCACTAGAAAATGATGACTCCAAATGCTGATCTGGACTGTCCCATCTGTGGTCGAGTCCAGAACTTAGAGTGCAGGAGTTGAAAGGCGCCATCGCTGCTGCCAAACATGAGGACCGTAGCTGCGCACATCTAGAGGAGAGGCCATTCTGTTTACTGTTCTTATTCAATATCACAACGGGCTTAGTGTGTCCTTGGCACTGCCATATAAGGACGCAGTGGTTTGTGTTTTTGTGGTGGTGGGCCGAGTAAGGTATCCATAAAGAACATCAGACTTTCCACTAACTCTGAGTTATGACAGCCAGCCCGGCACAGTTGTGTTTTGTTGTATTGCTCCTCCAATGTCATGATTTATCCCCGACTTCTGTGACCGCCGTCTCTACTCTTGTTTGCTTCGCACAAATTAAAACGTCCTGCTCCAAAATGATTAAATTAATAAATAAAGGGAATTGGGTTTATTTATTTGGATCCTTTTTCTTTCTTTCAGGATAACTCCCAGAGTCTTTTGTCCTACATTGTTGCTTACTATCTAAGGCACTTTGATGAGGTATGTTTTGGTTCCTGTTTATTTGAATCACTTTTCTGTTTTAGTCTGATTTGCTTAGAAATCCTTCCAGAGCTCTCTTTTCATCTCCTCTCTTGCCAGAGGATACCGTGGCTTATCCTTTATCAAATTATTTATTTTCTCTTTCCTCATTTACGGCAGAAACAAATCTCTCTCCTCCTCTGGCTCTCTCTTATAATTCTCTTTCTGTCTTTCACTCTTCATCTCCCGCTCTTGCTCTGCTTTGGTCTGGGTTCATTCAAACCTGCAGTCTGTTCATTGGCACAGCATCCAAAGGAGCGCTAGTGTAAATAATTAGGTTCTCCAGATGAGATGAACTCAGTAGAGTGCTGCTTGCCAAAATCAACCAACATGACATGGCTCTAGCACTCATAATGGCCTTGTAGTAACTCTGATTTACAGAATTGCAGTGTTCTTTCTGAACCAAACCTAATGGTCATTACCTGCAGTATTTTTAGCCATATCTTCCCTGAGATGTTTGGACTGCTGATAAGTACATGTAGGTCTCTGAAAGTCATTTATTTCAATCCTGCCTGGTGTGTGCAGTATATACTAGAGGGGCCCATTCTCCCACTTGAGGAAGATTGACTTTGACACCGGTGTGTGTTTTTTGTGCGTCAATGTGTGTTGTGCTTTACCAGGATGCTGGCAGAGAGACGTGTGTCTACCCTCTGCCTGAGCCCCAGGACCTTTTCCAGGCCTCCCAGATGAAGTTTGATGACTTTCAAAGAGATCTGCGCAAGCTGAGGAAAGACCTCAATGGTATGGTCGCCACCCCTTTTTGAGCCCATCCAAAACCTTTAAACTGCATATTTACAACAAGAGTACCAGGTAGTAAAAACGGCTGTGCCATATCCAGCAAATTATGGCAGGTGTCATATCATGTTTAAGATACCATCACATACAAATTTATGTCGCAATAAATTATGTATTAATCCCTGCACATATCTCCCAGCCCAATGGAAAATCATTTTCCAAACCTGACCAGCTATGGTCATGTGTGGATCGTAGAGGCGGGTCAACAGAGAGATAGCATCTGTTTGTCGTACAGACGAGCTAACCAGAAGCAGATGTGACTTGTCAGATGTAGACTCCTGTTGGACCTGGTGTGCCTTTGCTGTCCTTATGAAATAAAGATCAAAATATTGAGGGGGCAAGGTCAGGGAACTTCCACTACCTGTGCACACTATCAAAGGTTCATCAGCTATTCACTGAACTGGAAGAGGCTCTTCTGGAGCTTTGACTCGCTTCACCCCGTGTGCTGCAAACCTCCAACACACAACAGTGAGCCTGTTTTGAGGAGAATTTCCGAATACTCCTGCAGGTCTCTGTGCATGTTGTGCGATCAGAAGAGTCCTAAATATGATTATTGGTTGGACTGATTCGGTTAATGGCTGACTCTTTCATTCATTCATTTTTTTTCATTTGAGTCATTTACTCAATCAGTTCCTGAAGCGATACATATGTTTATTACATAACTATCCCAATACACTTTCTACTTACCAGCTTTTATGTAATAAACATTATTATTGTTATTGTTATTATTATTAGGGGAAAAAATGGGGAAAAAACAATTATTTTTTGTTGTTCCACAAGCTGAGGAGTTGGGATTCAAAATTTCCATTGAGCTATCCCTTAAACCCCTTAAGTCAAAGCACAATAAAGCTAAAATCTTATTATGAACATTTACTTCATTATATTCATGTTACATTTTGGTATTAAACATATAGGAGATGCAAGTTATATAAAATTAGTAAATATATATTTTTTTAAGTTTATAAAATGTGTTATTGCGTATCAAGATCAATGGAAAAAAGAGTGGAAATTGGATTGTGCTTGACACGCTTGAAACTGATTTGTCGAGTGACGTCCTAATGAATGACCCAGCTGGGAAATACTCCCTTTCATTCTCTGTCTCAAGTCACTCAGCACTCAGAACACTTTCCAAGGACTGAAGTGCCTTCAGGTGGTAAAAAATGACTGTGTATTTTTGTGCAAACATACGCGTGCCCACATGTGTATGTGAGAGTTTGTGTTCTTGTGCTCTGCAGCTCGATCGACAATTCCCCAAACCCGGTCTGTTCTCTATCAAGCTTTATGTATCTTTGCTGCTAAACCAATCAGGTGGCTGATCTGTGTTGCCAAATATTGTTTTTCCTCGACCATAATGATTCTTTAGTCTGTTCATTATTTGCAATTCATAAAGATGGAGTTGCTCGCAGGGGAAATGGACTTGCGTCTGCTTCGACCCCAGTGGCAGTGGTACATGCTGGCCGTACATAAATACATCATCACATGCTATACCTGCAGACCTCTTCATTACCTAGCAGAGCCAGCTGAGCGCTCTAACAGACCCAGGCTTCGATGACAGTTCCCAGAGGGGGGTTCCGATAAGTAGGCGGTGCAGAAATGGCCTTGGCTGGCCCAAAGGACATCAGCAAGCAACACAGTGGAGAAAGTGTGCTGTGTACCTTTATGGTTGAGGCACCATATGGTCTATGAATTACCACTTGCCCAGTCCCGACCTCCCCCTTCCCCTAAGCGTCTCATGGCCTCCCCACCTCTCAGGCCTTGAGCTGAGTTTGTATATCCGTTATGGTTGCAGATAGAGCGTGACGATAAGTTTCTCCTGGGATCTGAGCGCAGGCCTTCGTGGTTCCTGGGGGTGCCTTATTAGTCATTATGGGTCATTATGCTTTTGCTGACACTTATTCAGCAGAAAATTCAGCAGAGATTCATCAAAGCAGGATGAAGTTCACTGTAGACTTTGTAATTACAACACAAATCCTGGATAAGATATTATTGCACTGAAAGACTTTTTCCACTCTCATTGTGATCGCCCCTTGTTGTTTCAGCATGCTCGGCTGAGACGGAGAAAGTTTGCAAGTTGTCCTCTGAAGAGAACCTGCAACCCTTTAAGGACAAGATGGATGAATTTCTCAGCCAAGGTGAGCCTGTTTTCCAAATTAATGGAAAATGATGATTGATGAGGGTTTCACTCATCTCATTAAAGGATAAGTCTGGTGATATTCCATAGTTTTCTTCTTGTAAACAAATGCCATGATAAGACCAAAACCAACAATGAACTGATCCTATACTAACAAGTGCTGTAGCCAAAGCCTGATATAACTTAGTGCTCTGTGCCATTGGCCTCCACTGTTGCCCAAAAACTATTCAAACACATGTCTGAGCCACACCGTTGTGACCTGTGACCTGAGCATGGGCGCTGTAGTGTTGTCCCATATCACCAAATCTGCTGAAAAGAATCCCAATAAATACAGTTCTCCTTTTTGAGTAATGTTTCTTAAAAGTGTCCAGCTTTTTGGAGTGATTGTTTTGCCTTTTTTAAAAGTCAAAGTGAATGTTTGGAACCCATTTTTTCCAAAAGATTTATGTGTTCAGTAAGAACAAATTGGCTTAAGGCTGACACCACAGACAGCATAGGGAAGTTGGAAAATCTGACAATGGGATTAATGCAATATTTTTTTTCTTTGAATTAGTTTTTTTTATTTTTTTTAACCAAAAAATACTAAAACAAGAATATACAAATAATATTGTCAACCCTATCCTTTGAATATGATAAAACACGTGATGGTCAGTCTTGTTTGTTCATCTGCGTTACCATCAGACAAGGCGTTTAAACGTAAAGAGACACAATGTGCCCCTCCAGATGCAAAAAAGTATTCTGTATCCTTGGCAAATCAGAAGCTGAAAATTGATCTGTGGTGTGAGAGAATGTGAAGCAGCCCATTAATCAGACTGATTTAAGTCTTCTACGTCTGCAGATACATTTCCAAATCTGTTTCATGGCGTTTTCTGGTTGATATACACACCCTCGGGGTTCAGTCGTTTCCATAGGGACGTCTGTTTATTCCAGGCTGTATTGAATAACTCACAGCTATTGTTTCAACTATGCCTATCTGCTATGACGGATTATGACTGCACTTGGTAGCTGGGTCTTTTATCTTGATCTCTACCTCCTAAAACAGAGAGTGTCTTGCTCAGCCTCAAAGGGAGATTCAGGATGGCCGAAGGTGAACCTGTCATGCAGCCTGTTAAATTGACTGCGGAGAACAGGACTGAGGCGGGACTCAAAGTGATTCGTTCAGCACCTGATCCCTCTCACTTTGTACTTTTGACGTTGTGACGTGATGTTTTTGTCACATATTTATCCTTCTTCCTTGTGTTAACGATTTTTCCTCAGTTCCTGTCTGCCTTTATTTTTTATACTCAGCTGTCCTGCTCTCATAACAAGGTTGTTTCTTTTTTTCTGCCAGAGGAATGACAGAGATTAGAAGCACCCCTTTGCCTCCTTGACCTCTTTTCTCTTTCTATCAGTCCTATTAGGAAATCAAATAAACCTTCGCAGTGAGGTGTTTACTAAGGGGGCTGTTAAAACGATGAAGACGAATTGATTGTAAATGATGAGCACTTCCTCTTCCATCGCCCTACTCATTGCAGAGCGTGTACAGCCGTGCTTGTGACTCTGAGCGGCTTCATGCACAGCTGTGCTTTGACCTGAATGTCAGCATGCTCACAATGACAATGCTAACATGCTGAAGTTTAGCAGGTTTGATATTTACCATATTCACCATCTTAGTTTAGCGTGTTTGCATGCCAACATTCGCTAGTTTGCAAGGACAGCTGAGGATGATGGGAATGTTTCGCAGGTATTTGGTAATAAACCAAAATGGACAAATTAGAAATCTGATTCGATGGTAGTGATGGATGAAGAGTCAGTGGAGCCCCACAAGTCGTCCTGAGAGACAAAGGAACCACAAGTGTAAATGTCACAGTGGTGCTAGATGAAATGTTTTGTCTTTGTCCATCAACAAGATGTTGAGGTATTTCACTGGATAAAAGAAAATGTTGACCTGCTAGAGATGACAGATGAAAAGTCAGGAGATTACCAAAGCCAGGAGGATTAATCATCTGGGCACCATGCAGGTCTGCACCAAATTTCCTGGCAATCGACTAAGCAGTAGATGAGATCTTTCAGTCTCGACCTAAGCGGTGGACCGACATTGCCACATCCAGCACTGCACCGCTAGAATGACTAAAAAAACCTCCTGTATACACCATGAGAGCAAGTTCTAAAAGAGGCTACTACAACATTTGTGTTCTCGATATCGCTGCAGCAAAATCCAGTTAAAGTATAGTCGTGTTTATCCATCATGTCCACCAGATGTCATACGATCATGCTTTTTTCCCCCCATAATCTGACATCTACAGTACAACATTATTGGGATATTGTGGGCCACTTCAAAGGTGTAAGACTTAGTTTGTTATGCTTGTTTTAACATAACAAGCCAAATTTCATTTTTTATGTAGCATTGACTTTGACCTCGGCTACATTCAGTTGACTGTGACCAATCTTTCTGAAGGTCCCGGCTCACAGGCCTCTCTTCCAACTGCTTTTGTATTCAGATGAGAGCATAATATATAGCATATGTTCTTCACTGTCCATTTTAAAGGAAGTCTGCAGATGAAAGCATCTCTCCCATTTCCACCTCTCCCCCTCTTTTTTTTTCCTTTCTCTCTGTGTTTGAGAGAAATATGGGATCTCTCTCTTTGATGCAAATGACGAGGTTTTTCCTCTGAGAGCAGAATGTAAGCACCGTAACGTGGACATGTGACTCAGAAGGCTCCAGACGGGATTCTTGGGGTTCCTCCACTGTGGCGGTGAAAAAAAGAACAACAGCCAAATGTCTTATTTTTGTTATTTCTGTAATTTCTAAAAGGCCTGGGGTTAAACTGTTTCTGGCTCCACAGTTTAAACCGCTTTTGTTTATTTTCTGACCATGAAACTAACCACAGAATAACAGTGGGAGCGGACTTGTTGGAGCTCGGCTGTTTGGTCTAGCTCTATTTTCCCCGCTCGCTTCACAAATTCTCATGCATGCAGGCCTTTGATGGAGTCACTGTGACTAGAAGGAGAGCACTGGCCATGTGATAATCTGTTTCTGATGGACATGAAGATTAGTAGGGCCGATGTCAAACTCTCCCTCCCTACGGCTCTGCTGCTTGGGATGTCACATCACGCAGGCCGACATGGTTAGCCTGAACATTAGGAAGCTGAAATAGTTTTATGTATGCCACGTTATGGCAAAATCACATTATATAGGTATGTTGGCCTTCATCATCATGTTAAACAATATGATGTGGTAACAGAACACACAACTTTAAATGATATTCCTTTCCTTATGTTTTCTTCTTTTCGTATTGTTGTAAATACGAAATTTATTCCTGCTCTGCAATACCACACAACAACAATATCAATAATATAAGTGGACAACAACACAATTAATCATGTTGGAGTCTCGCTGAATTGTTCAGCATGAGGGAAAAGTTTATCCTAACGTGTCTGACTTTATGTATTTCAACTGAAATCAGTGTTATACTAAATGGTCAGTAGCATCTTAAAACGTCTTTCCCCAAAGAACAAAGGGTGGTTCTGATATTAAGATGCTTCTAGCGAGCCCCATTCACATTTATCAATTTGTCATAATTTATTGATGAGCCGTCAGCAGTGGGGAGACACCATTGTGGGCTACAGAGTGATTTAGCGTTGCGGAGTGATAAAGCATAGTGCCGGTCTCGATGGGTTTGTCTGAGCTCCGTTAGATGTGGCTCTGGCTTCAATTACACATAGCAACCAGATATTCCCGGGATAAGAGCAGAACACAGATTTGTGCCAGGAAAGATTCCCTGTCTCATCTACTGTCATGTCTGTCTCTTGGGACGCCATGAAGAGGCCAGAGGTCATTTCTGATCATTTGACAGTTTAAGGCAGCGGCAGCTTACAGATAATTGACCTTGAGGGGACAGAGAGCTGTCTGGAGAGAATTTAACGTCTAACCCTTTTGACAGTCGTACAGCAGCACAGTGAAGACGTAGACCAGTGAAAGAAAATACAGCTGGGCTGACTCTACCACTGCTCTGTATTTTAAAACAGGGTGAAAAATCAGCCCATGGATCTGAAATTTGATAAGCAGTAAACTACAGCATTTTTCTGACTGAGCCTGTCACATTTCACTGCTGTTGCCTTATATCAAAATTTATAGCGCAGTCAAAATGATCCTGATGGCTCACCGAGATAAATGTTGCGGCCTGCTGGAAATATCTCCTAATGCATACAAGGGTGTCCAAGTTTTCTTTCACTCTCACTGTCTCTCTTTCAATCTTTCACACCTCTCACGTCCACAAACACAGCCATCTGTCTCCATTCGAAGTAACGCTGCACAAAGAGGCACTTGTCGTGCAGTCTGCAGGACTCATTTGTCAGATGTGCAACAGCGGACAACCCGGCACTTAATTACCTGGTGGCACGGTGCTAACCTTGAAGAGGACTGTTGATTTTAGTAATGGTGACGTGTGGAATCCTCCTATGTTGAAGTTGCACCATAGGTGAAATATGTATTCTCTGACTTTACAGGAAATCCTGTATATGTCCTAATCTAATCCTCTATTCACTTATGTTCTTTTCTTTTATCAAAACATGGTTCCCCTTTCAGCCAAAACCGAACTGGAAACACAAGAGAAGCAGTTGGCGGACACTCAGAAGATGTAAGAGCTTTCTTTATCTCTAAATATTTTCCTGCAGCTTCTTCACCTGAAAAATAAGTGCCGTCACCTCTGTTTCATTTCATGAGTTTACATTTGGTCTTTGCTCAAGAGTCAAAGCAGTGATCAGTTGTGAATTTTGAAAGAAAAGGCGACACGGGATAATACGACCCAGTACAGTGTGAAGTGATGTATTCTCACAGCAGTGAAGAAATATAATCTCGCTGCTTTGTCAATATTTAGGACTCCTGGTTCCTTCTGTTACATGGAAGGTGCAGGCCATCATGCCAGGCCTTCAGTAGACGGGAGGCCCCCTGTGCGGTGTCTGTGTTGTTTATCTAAGCGGAGCGAGAGTAGACAGCCTTGGCTCCAGGCTTCTGTTACTGCTGGCTAGGAATGTGTTCCTATAGCACACTCCAAACAAAGAGACCCCAACCTGTCCACTGTATTGATCCACTGCAAACAGCCACCACATTTAACACTTTGTGTCATCCCCTGCCATGTGCGTGCTTTCCTTACTCCAGATCTCTCTTTGTGTCCTTGTCAGACATCTTTTCTCCTTCCCTCTTTCCTCACTCATGCTTATATACATTTACTGCACAGTATGTGCATGTATATGTACACAAACCTATATTATGGCTTATGCACACCAAGGAGAGGAGTGACAAAGCTAAACACTGTATATGAGACATATTAAGGGCTTTATTTAGTCCTAGAAGTTATTCCGTCTGTGACAGAATGACTATGCTGCTTTAGCGGCAGTAATTCCATTTAGTATTCACTGTTCTTCTCTGAAATGCACAGTCATCACTGGTTTGTGTTTTCCATGTTACTCTACTATTAAGTCTCTGTAAAAGCATGTTGTTTCAAGATTAACTTTCATATTTTGCATATTTGCTAAGCACGGCCAAGTTTCACAACAATCGGTATAGGTTTCTGTAATCTCGTGTTGTAATAGTTTGGTCTTGAAGTAATGTTTTTGTTCTCTGTCCTCAGTTTCTTGGAGTTGAGCGTGTCCTTCTCAGTTAAACCCAAGGCAGGAGAGAAAGAAGTCTCCCCTAACACTTTCTTCTCCATTTGGCATGAGTTTTCCACTGATTTCAAAGAGCAGTGGAAGAAGCAGAATAAGCTGATGTTACAGGAACGGTGAGAATATGATGGGAAGTTTCCTGTTTCAGAATGTGACATTAGACTTGACAAAGGTACCGTCCTCTGACAGCACACTCGAACCTATTGTCCCTAAATCAAATCCTGCTGAGATATCAGGGTCTTTCCTGCTGAGATATCAGGGTACACAGCTCTCTGACCTTTATGAAATGTCATTACACATAGACCAACGTTCCTACATTTAGAATTTTCCCCAAGCGTAAGTTCCCGAACCATTAATAACTTGCAGTACATCTCGTGTTCACTGAAGATCCTATCAGATTCATTCAAATTCATGAAGGGAAAAGAAGTTGAATGACCCAAATCTTTGTCCTCACCCCAGTAATGAAAAGAACACATGCAGCATCCAGTTAGCTTCCAGTGGTTTGATGAATATAAAGATACTGTTGCACATGTCAACAAAAAGCAAATTGGTCCATTATGCTAAATGAAGATTGAATTGTGATATGTATTTGTACGAGAAGCAGAATGTCACAAGCTTTGCTTGTTCAGTAGGAAAGAATAAAAACAAATTTGAAAGCATTAACTCTTTGCCCTTTGCCATAGGCAATCATCCAAATGATTTATCTGCTGGTTTTCCTTTTAAACTCCAATGAAACTTTAGATACTAATCCTCACCTGCACTGTATGGAAATGCAAACATGCAGGACACAGTACACATGTAATGAGAAGAGACTAAATGCATGTACTGTGCATAAACTGTTGTTCTCACTCAATGCCAGCATGCTGATCATTTGTCTTTTTAAAGCGCAAATGAGTAGTGACACTGCTGGCTCTCTCCATGCAGTAGTAAACTAGAGTGAGTCATTTCAAAGTAGGAGGACTGGCGCTCTGACAGACCGAGATCATTGTGTCCAAATACCACATGACCATAGTCTCGATGGTCCAAGCTGGAATTTTTGTGCTGTGTCTTTCTTTTTTTAATGGTGAAATAGTGAAATTTCACAGCAGTGTGAATGAGTGTGTGTACATCCAGTCATTTGCTTCTGAGGTCTCCACACGATAAGTGATGGTTATTACTGTTTTATTTTTTCAGGGTCAAAATGGCCGAAGAGTGCTTCAAACAGGCCAGGGAGAAGGCTTCCTACAATGTGAAACCCAAACATGCAACTGGAATAGTACGTCTTTACATTTCTTGTCACCGTTGCTGGATGGTCTCGTGTGCTTTTATTGGTTAATTTTGTACCGGCCCTCTTCTTTTTTTTTTCTTCCCTTGTCTCCCTCCCTAGCAGACTCTGTTTCTTACAAACACTTGTCAGGGTGTTGAAGAAACAACACTCCCAGCTCCTACAGTAACATATCAAGATGAGGGCCAGTGCTTCCAGCTGTAAATAACTCAAGACCCTTTTTTTTCTCTTTATTCCACAGAAAGCAAAGCTGGGTCAGAAGATCTGAAGCAGAGAATGGAAAATGATCATCACCAAGCCTATTGCACAAGCACTGTTTGTACAATCTGACAATGACTCATCAGTCATTTTACAACCTTTATTTGCTTCCAGTATTTGTTTTCAATTGATTTAGACCTGTTGTTTATTGTGAGTTGGTTCAAAGTAGATATTATGTGGATGTCATATTGTTTAAAAGTGGAGTGAAAAATTACATTCTCAGCCACCCTTTGATAGCACTTGCATAATTAAATGAAATATTGCTACCAAATGACATCCTTAAGTTGACATGATTAAATGCAGTCGAGGCATTTGCCAGAAAATGTTCACTGAAATTTGTAGCAACACTATATCCAAGCTTTTTCAGTATTTTATAAGCCATATGTAGCCTATTTTCATTTTTTAATGCAATTCGCAAGCCTAGTTTACTAGGGAGGCATGAACACTTCCTCTTTATATCTTTGTTAATAGTAAAAAAGCACAAGATTTTTTATGTTTCTACATGGTGGGTATGGATCACCCGCCAGACAGAAAGTGCCTTATTGCACAGTGGAGAGGTCAAATGAGTGCTGCAGAACAGAGTTTATTTCTGAGACATATCAACTATAATTAAATGTTCCATGTAAAGAAAAAAAATCAGTTTTACATAGGCAGAAACATGACACATTTACTTTCCTTAATCCTTTCTTCAAGTGTGTCCAAGAACCTAGTGATGATTATAGATTTCACACACAGCTTCCTCTGGTGTGGGTCAATATCCAAAAAGGTCGCGCATACCTAAGTGGTGTAAAAATATTCTGTCTTGTCACACACTTGCGATAGAGACCTGCTATTGTTTTATCCAACCATAATGTCAGCTTGCTTTATGTTTTAAGCAAACTCCTATGCAGTTAGTTTTGCCTTTTTCCTGCTACGTGTGAGCGTGTGAACTCCCATATGCTAATGGAGCAATAAGATCGTGTGACGTGGCGTTCATGTGCAATACCAATGATATGTTTTGACTGAGTACCCTTGACTGTGAAAAAATATATTTATTGAATAAAAGAAATTACATAACTTTTTAATAGAAATTCTGCTGTTGATTGTTTTCTGTTGATCATTTCTGCAACCGTGATATGAAGTGGTACAGAACCACATGCACTCTAAACACAACTGCTGTTTTATATGAAATAGATTTAATATACTTTTCACAGACATACTTGCACACATACATAAAATATATATACTGTATAATATATTGCATTGCACCTCCATTACACATGCTGCAGTATGTTTTTCCTATTGGCTAGTATATTTGTGGCAAATGTACAGTATACAGCCAAGCAGATGGATGCCACTGGTCATTGCTCTTTTGCTTTGTGTTTCTTGAAACCTTTTCCTTGACAGCGACTTGTGTATAATTTGAAACATCTTGACGTTAAGGAAAAGATGCAGGATAACAAATGCAAAATTTGTAAATTGCAGTCAACATCTCCCACAGGTAAAAAAAAAAAGAAAAAATCGCTGGCAAACTGTAATTACTGTAGATCCACCTGCAGGAAAACACATCATATTACAGAGGCTTTTAAATTGGATCACACTATTTCTACAGGTCACTTTCTTTAAGACACTGGATTATCAGCAGTGGTCATTTTGTAGCTTTAAGGCATTCTCTTAATTCCTTTATCAAAAAGGAATCTAGTGACAAATATACAAATAACCAGGTAGATATGAACGTTTTGACATATCGGGGCAGGAAAAAATAGTTCAATGTTGAAAACTGGCTGGTTCATCATCAGTGTCTCTTGCACAGCCACTTGAAAAAGTCTCTTTCAACAGCATCAGCTTGCCAACATGGCTGCTAGTCTCTGATTTAATCAATGTTGAGCCTTTGTTTAATACCAGTTCCATGTTTCGTTTCGTTTCTTTCTTTTTTTTCATTTATTGAGGGCCAAGCCATTATTGTACAACACAATGCAGAATAGTTCAGCTTGAAACCAGTCTTTGTTTGGCAAAGTATGTCATTTTATGCCTTTGACAATGCTCATATGATCATTTTCTTCACAGTTTCCCATGGCCGCTTACATCCACAGACATGCAGCGACACTGTTTGACCCTCTGCACTTTACGGTGTCTGAAAGGGGGCTGCAGATCTGGGCAGTCTAGCTGCACTGTGAGCTGTGTGATGCGGTGTGGCCTGCAGAAGGAGCAGGACTGGAACGGCTCCTGGGCCTTGTTGTGGCCTTTCCTTCCAGAGCCTGAGGCTTGGCCTCGACTCTGGCCCTGACCCGAGCTGGGGCCCATATGGCGAGGGATGTAGAAGGAGTTACACTGGCCATAGCAAAAACGGTTGACCACAGTGCGGCTGCGGCAGCCCTCCTCAGTGATTGTTTGACGGAGGGGTTGGGTCTTGCACCAGTCTCTGCGGAGGTAGCGGCGCTCTGTCACCACCAAGGCCTCACGACTGGAGGATAGCACCTCTGGTTTCTGCTGCAATAGCCGGTGGTGACGTTCTGAGGACAGGTTCCCTTTGGTCTTGTGTGGGGATGGGATGGATCCTTGGGGCCGGGGCTTTTTGGTCTCTGCGGTAATGCAGAGCACCCCAGCCAGTATGACTGGGATAGTTATTCTCCACAGCATTCTGCAAAAAAAACGAGAGAGAGAGACGTTACAGTGCGTCACATTTCTGAACAGAAAAGGTGTAGGAGGATAAAACATCTGTTGTCACATGAACAGAATCTTGAAACTGGTGTATTACTAATTCAGGCAGTATTTGATGATACATGAAAATCATATAATTGCTAACATGATATTAATGCTGTCAGTCATGTTTGCCATTGTGTGGATGTGCATTCATGGTGAACCACCTTTGCAGTCTAGCCTTCCAGGCATCACTGAGGAAATGAATCCATCACCAAGGCCCCCATTTGTCAGCATCTCTGTGTCATTACTTCTATTTGCTTTCCTCTCGGCTACGCAACTCTTCCAAAAATAAACAAAGCCCTGCCATCAAAGGATACACTTAAACACCCATAACGAGAAGGGGAAGTTGATTTTATTGGTCCCGTCGCCGGGTAAAATAATTAGGGCTTTGCTTACTTTAGTCATGAACTATGCCGCAGATATGTAAACAGGCATTAGAGAGGCCCATCTGCATGTTATTAGGGGAAGAGTTGGGGAACTCTACAGTACCCTTTGGGAGTCCACTATTCTACTCGTTGGTGATATGCTATGGAGTAAAGTGAACTGAGAATGACCCAACGTGTCCATAATCACCATGGTGTCGACTGTATCGCGCTAGGAACCAGAAAGGTAGTATGATCTAGAGAAAGTTAATTCAGGATGGAGTATCCACCCATGTGCATGCTGTCAGTATTTGCGCCAGCACATTTTTGACCATCACTCAAGCATCTTTTCAGCAGATGTTGCTCTTGACAAGCGTTGCATGACATCAAGTCAGAAATTCTGACCGAGAACCAAACTGCCTCAAGGCCATTGGCTGCCCCTATTCACAGACTCTTCTTTGCTGTGCAAATTTGTACGTTCCCTTTCTTACTTTTTCTGGACCTGCAACTCACTCTGACATGGAACAAATTACTTTATCATAATCCACTCTGTTTTTTGCCTCCTTTTTTCTGCCCTTGACCCTGAGGTCATGGCAGCTCTGTCCGAGCCGCATGAGCACTCAAGTCTGTATATCACTATCCTGGCAGCACTTGCCATAAGCTAGACAGCAGCTGTTTGTCCATCTAGAGGAGATGTAGCAAGAACCCTTACCAGGTATTTTCTGTACGTTATCAAGAGGCATGTTGGAGTGATATTGACACAGAAGGTCGACTTTACTTTTTAATGCTTTCTTGTGAGCAAATATGATCTCTTTAATCTTGTTTTCTTCATTAAGAAATCAAACATGGGCTGGAAGGAGGTATTTTGGATTTGTATACTCTGCAAAAAAAATCGTATTTAAACAGTCTACACTTACATTCATGTCTATAGCTGTTATTTGGTATTTTTCATCCAGATTGTCCTAAAAACAAATTTATTATGAAATAAATTTTCAATTCAACTATTACTGTAAATGTATTACAATTTTTTTTTTCTCCAAATGTTACTCCTCAAATATCTTATTCAGGATAGAAACTGCATCCCAGATCTGTGAATACACACAAGCCAACACACATCCCCACACACACCCATCATGAGGTTAGAATAACTAAACCAAAGACTCCCGCTGGGTCCTTCCACCACCTACTGCATCAGGGAGTCATGACCCCACTCCATCTTCGCCGTGATCTACCTTCCATGTACAACACAGTCTCATTTGTCTCATTCCTGCTGACTGTGTAGTGCATGCATGAACCCCTGGTCAGAGTAACAGGCTCTGTTCTGTATGCCGCCTCTTGTTCCCTGTATCGCTGTTCTCCTGCTATCTATCGCTTTAAGAGGCACCCTGTGACTCTGGTGAGCTACAGTCTGCAAAGCCCCGGGGACTTTTGAGAGATGACCTGACCAACTGTGTATATAGGGCATGACGGATGGCCTACACAGCCGGCAGCCGCGCTCCCTCTCCACTCCAAAACTCGCCTAAGTATGATAGCACTGGCCCTACCAAGCCATCCTCATCAATCTCCGCTGCAGGACAAATTGCGGTTTTGGGGTAGGGATTCAGGGGCTTTGGGGGGAGCGCTGAGGTGGTTGGGTGGGCGGTTAGCGGTTGGGGTTAGGAGATAGAAGGAAAGGGGCTGAAGAGATGGCGGGAGACAGATGACCTGCTGGGAAATCAAACCAACACCGCTTCATGCACAGGATATACCCTCCTCCTATAACTGCACATCTCTCCACAGGCTGCGCGTCTCTTTACTTCTCCCTCTCTCCATCTGTCTCTCGCCGTCACTCTATCTGTCTTTGACGCACAGCGCTAATCATCGCGGAGTCCCGGAGACGGAAGGAGACTGTGGTTTCGTGTGTTAATGCTGAGACAGAAATAAACCGGACCTCTCTGTCTGCTAAACACTAATATTGTCCACAAACACTGCTTTATGTTTTACAAGAACCACACATACTTGGGGGACATGCTTCACTGAACTGTGGCAGACCTTGGTTCCAAAATTCAGACCTCTAATGAAATTACAAATACCAGAGACAAATACCAGGGAGACTGCTGAGCTAGACACAAGCCTTTTTGAAAACAACTATTATCATCAGTGGGAACTTATGTTTTGTTTTTCAGAATACCATTATAATACCATGGTAATGTTTTCTGTCTGGATAACAATGGGCCTTTTTTTTCAAATCTCCAAAGTGAAATGAAAAACATAATTAGAAAAATCCAGTCTAGCTGCTAAATATTTTAATATTTCAGATATTCCTGTGATACCTAATTTTTATTTTTTATTTTTTTTACAAAAGGAACAGGCTTTCAAATTTGAACACACAGATGTGCCTCCACTAAACCATGTGAAACATCTTCCCAGCATGTCTTCAAAGGCAGGTTAAAACAAACAAAACCTGATGCCTCAATTATTGGTGCGTCAGAAAGTCTCACACACAGACTGGTAAGTGCAGTTAATTACAGTAGAACTGCATTTAATTCACCGTGCAGCTCAGACCTCAATCACACAAGGGGAGCTGCACACACACACACACACGCAGGCGCACACACTCATATGTGACCACACACTTGTATGCACACACACACACACACACATACACACACACACACACAGGATATAAAGAGAGAGGGAAAGAGAGGTAAATGAAATGTTTTCACTTGGAGCCAATTACACAAAGAGGAACCATGTCATTATCTGCATTTGCGGATTCTATTTTCCCAAACTACGCTCGGCTGTTGGCTCATTAACAGTTTGCAGGGGGGGGGTGGGTCCTTTCGGGGGCTTTTCTGTGTAAATGTGTCTAACGCCAACATTGCCAGGAGGCTGCTTTAGGCAGTTTGGGCTGCCATTTGTCACCACAATCCATCTTGATAATGACTAGCAGCCCATATATAATGCTTTCCAAGCTAAGTACTGGCAAGAATGTAAGGCAACTCCTTCGCCTCAGTAACATTAAGTGCTTTAGTGGAGGATGAGGGGCAATTAGAGATGCTATGATAGTACGGCGTTTCTCATTTCAGATCAGGAAGGCACTACTTAGCTGCAGTGATTAACACCACCTTCCATTTGCACTTACAGTGGAATTTGTTTGTTTAATCCCTCAACATACAGTTTTCCCCCTTGATTTCCCCTTAAGTGGCTTTAAAGTTGGTAAAAATGGTTTTATTTCACACTGTCTGACAGCGCCACATTTATATCCTGCTTGTTCCAGATCTTTATTGAAGCTATATCATTTTTACAAGTCCCTGAACACCCCACAAAACATTTTGCCATTCCATCAAATAGTAATCTTATTGATGTCGAGAGCTACATTTTAGATATATTTGGTGTCTTTGGAAACTTTAGGATCTCCACTAAAATTTGAAATAAAGCTCTGTGGGTTTCAGCAATGTTTGGTTGCGCAGCATGAGTTTTCAATGACTGGCGCTCCAGCAGGCCGCAGCATGCTAAGGGGTTTAAAAGTAGCTCTTTTAAGCCATATTTTGCTCACAATCTAGGCGAAGGTAACAACTGGCCAAAATGCAGCTGTACTCCATTTTAATCTGCTTTCCTCAGTGTTTTCTCAGTACTTGTTCATGTGTAAACTTCACATGTTAAAAATGTTGTTAAGGCTTCAATAAAATGCCAGTTTAACTATTTTTAGAGGCTTACAATGAAGTGTTTTCTGTTGCTAAAGAAATTGTAATGTGTCCATGTACTAAATCCTCTTTGACATCAGAGCGGACTGTGCAAGGTGGTGCAGTCACTGGAGCTGTAAGAAGGATCAGAAAGCAAACTCCCTACCATTCACTGCACGCATACTGTAAGAGCACACACACACACACACACACACACACACACACACAAGCACACATGATCACAAATGAACTTGGATACACGTCAGTACACACATGACTACACACAAATACATTAATGATACCAACGTGAACACACACAAGGAGATACACCTGTACACATGAAGAGAGAGAAAAAAGAATAGAGATTATTTTGTACAAGCAGATTACATGTTCATTACATACGTTAACACCATTATCTCTCATGCTCTCTTTTTTGTATTCTCTGGAAAAAAAAAACATAATCTCACTAAGATGTGCAGTGCAACATACTGTCATCACTCACTAATTCTCTCACTCACAACACTAATTCCCTGAAACCTCAAGCCACTAATTATAGTAATTTAATCGGCACTTTTATCCAGAACACCTTACAGTGCCTTGAAGGTGTATATTTTTACTATGGGTGGCCCCAGTGGGAATCAGTGGGAATCAAACCCTCACTCCTGGCAGAGACACTAAATAGCTGTACAACTACTGCTGGTCAAATTACATGGTTCTGCGCTTAGTCATTCAGAGACTCACTGAGTCACTCGGTCTCACTATCTCAGTCTATTGCTGCCCAGTTTTCTGAAGCGTTCACGTGGGATATGTCGAACGAGCACTCGCTTGTCTCTTCTTTTCTGACTAAATCGAAACAGGACCTGACACGTGTATGTATATAATCATTGTTTTCTCATATACACTGCAAAAAAATGTCTTCAAAGCATTTAACATTGTATTCTGACATCCTGTTATTTAAACATTTAGCCACTCAGGTGGGGTAATTTACATATCCATGTGTATCATGTGGTATTAAGAACTTCCTTGAATAAAATGGTAAATGGCAGAATTGGTGCATTTTACTTGTTATGATATTTGACATTTTCATGCCTCCTGTGGTGTTTCCCACTGGTAAAACTGCTGAAGTGTAAAAGCGTTAAACACATGTTATCCCCGTGAAGCATAAAGTATGGTTTATGTACCTCTCACCACAGTGCGCAGCGGGACAGTAACACGTCGAGGATGCAGTCAAGGCAGGTTGTCCACCCTCAGTGGTCCTTGCGTCCACTTCCAGGTTTTGGTTTCCATGGCAACATATTCTGTAGTATCCTCAGGCTTGTCCTTGCTCCTCTTCCACCCGCCCGCGCTAAAGTTTCAAAGTCTCGGACATGGTCAGTTTTCCATCTTCCTGGACAAGTTTTTATCTCTTTATTTCTTTCTTTCTCTCTCAGTCTAACTTTCTCTTTCAGGTCTTTTTGTTTTTAGGTTTAAGAAAGCTCCAGGTTTCAGTCACAGTAAGCCCATATCTTAGTGCTGTGCAGACTGTCTGTAGTCTGTCTTTGAGAGTGTTTGACTCACTGTAAAGCCTGCCTTAGTTTGAATCCCCACCACCCCCTTCCCTCCTCAAGTCTGGGAGGGTTTATCCTATTGGCCGTGGTCACTGTGTGAATCAAACCGAGCTTCACTTCTTTCATTTAAGTCTGTATCTCCCTGTGTCTGTCTCTCTCTCTGATTAAAATTTTGTTTGATATCTGTAATGCCCACCCATTCATGATATATGAAAAAAAAATTACAGCTTTTTCCCCCGTCTTTGTTTTTTTCCTCTCTAAGTTTTCTTTCCCTTCTTCCTCTTGTTTGACATTTGCATTTACATTTTTAGGAAGTGGATGACATTTTGCCACCATGGACAATGAAGGACAAACTTTTGAAGAAACAATGATCTCCTACAAAACCCCTAAATTATCCTCTCTCATTGGCACTGTGACCACATCACATTACAACCCCTAATCCCCAATCCATAAATCATTCTATGCACTTCCCAGACACACTAACAGGACGCTTTGAAAAAATGCCACAATTCGCATTCCTTGATGCAACTGAGACAATAATGTTTGTCAGTTTCGTGGCTCTTTCTAAGCTGACCACTGGGCACAGAGACTGAAAACACTGACTGTCACTTCAGCCATCAAAGGGCTGAAACATCAACAGACCCTGCAAAACCTCAGACGGGTGAAGTCTGAACAATAACCCCTTCAGTAGACCAGAGGATGATGACACTTTTGCATGACAAAACTTCATTTGTCTGCAGAGCACCGTGGTGCTTTTTGTTGATCTGTGCTGAGGGGGAGTCGGTTGTTCAGATCCCTGCTGTAGGAAATAATTTAACACCATCTGGTGGTAGAAAGCAAAAGTGCATTGTTCAAGCATTGTTCTCAGATTCCTTTAATGCTGCAGAATGAATGCTGCAGTAAATTGGCACTTAGAGTGTTAAAAGAAAAGTCCAAGCCCAGGCCATAGTAACAGATAGAGGGCCAACTTTAATAATACAAGTAAGTAAAAGTGTCTTTAAATATGGTATAAAAATAAATGCAGGAGAGAATAACAAAGAATTATGTTCTACATAAGACAGGAGACAGCATTTTTGCCATTTTGAATGTGACTTTACAAGTGCAATGAAACCCATATGTGCTAATTATTGTAGTGAAGTAAAATAATGCAAAGCAAAATAAATGCACAATAAATAATCATAATAATAATCATAATATATATATGTATATATATTGTATATTCATTCTGCACAACACTTCCCATAGCGTGACAAAGTATCTGTGACCTCAGATCATGTAAAGCGATGACACTGGTTAGATTTAGTTGTCATTTTATATATTTTTTTCTATGTGTTTTTTTTCTCTTTTTTTTCTCTCTGACATCATTTGTTTCAGCTGGAAGTGAGAGAGGGGGCTTCGATCCAGCGGTTACGATGGAAAGAACTGGAACACTGGATTTGACTTTTTTCATCTCGCCAGTCTGTCAGTGTCCTCACAAGTCCAGCAGTGCCTCCTTTCTGAGAATACTGGAAATATATCAGGTACTGTAAGAGGAGAGAGAAGAAGGAACATCCTCTCCATGGACATGCAACATCCGGTGGACAACAGACGAACAGACGGCCCGGCTCATCGCCCAGCTGAGCCGAGAGCGGATGGACAGACAATGATGACAAAGAGATGAGATGGCTCCCCTCTCCATGTCCCAGAGAGAGAGATGGCATTGATTTTAGCATGATGGCACACGACTGGTCAGCCTCTTGGATGCTAGTGGTTTCCCCTGCACTGGGAGAAGACAAAGAAAGGGAAGTAAAAAAGAGAAAAAGAGAGGTAAATAATAGAAGTGGGAACGAGAGCATAATCGGAAGCCATCCTGGAATTGTTTAGTTTTGTATTGCATGCACTGCAAATGCATGCACTTTGCAAATTCAAGATTTGAACTGAATGTCATTGTCACATAACTTATGGTATGTATGTTTAAAACTCAGAAAGATGCTACAAAGAGTGGCTAACACAAGATATCTACAGCAAATGGCAATATATCATTTTGTATTGGACATTACCTGTGAGCAAGAGCCTTCAGAACAGGTTCTTACTTTTCTGTGAGAACAGAAAATGCACATTAAGTGAAGCAATTCTACAGTGCAGAGAATTCAGACGCGCAAACATACATTATAATATGTAGAGAATAACAGTTTGCAGGCCAGATAGCTCTCTATCATCGTCATAAAGCCATTAAAGGAGTCAAAAAATGTATCAAAACAGACATGGGTAAATAATGAAGAGATACTTTAAATTTACCACATTCACATGATATTTTATCAAAAAAAAAACCCAAGCTATAATACTGAAATCTTCTTTGCCAGAGTGATGAGCAGAGAAAGTGTAGGAGGAGTGAGACAGAGCAGGTTTTAAGCACATAAATACACCTGTATAATTCTGAATTATTCATCGTGTTTTGACAGCCTCCCTGTCTCTGCTATTTATGATGGTTTCCACAAACAGGAGACCTGATCATCTACTCCATCATCCATACCTGAAACAGACTCTATTAATACGTTGTATTCACTCTGTCTGTCTGTCATTGGTATTGCTGGCATGTTTTTTTGGTTTGACCTGGTTAGCGCCTTTAAGCTGCTCTCTCTCATATTTGACTATATTCTGGTATTTTACAGCCATTTCAGATGCAGTACATTTTTGTAAGAGACATGTACGTGAATCTGCATTAAGCTATATTTTTCATATTAACATGAATGACTGACTTAAAATAGACTGATTAGTCTACCAAGTCCACTAGGAAAGAGAAACACCCAATTCAAAACAGACTAGCTTTTATTTAGGAGTTTGTGAAGACTAAACTAAAACTAAAAGGAACAGGAACACAATCACTGCCCCTGTTGTTCTGAATCTACAATGATTTTCTGCCCCTCAGGGCTCAAAAACTGCCCCTGTTACAGCAATATGTCAGTGCAGGTGAGTGCAACAGCAATTATACTTTTTTTTTACAGTTTTTTAAAGTCTTTGAACAGATTACCGGGAATAGGCTTAAAGTGTGATTTAGCAGACTTTGAAAAGGCATGACTGGGGGTGCCTGCCGCAGTCATGCCTGAAGAGTTGGTGTGTGTGCAACAACAACAAAGGCTGCAATCGTGCATCTACATGTATTTCTCTGCATGTCATCTAATTTTCAAACTGAGGTGTTTATCCAGCATTTTGAGGCTTTGTGTTTTTTACCTTCTTCTTGGCCTGTAATAACTCCTGGTAGGCACTGGAGCGGATGAAACGGCTGTAAGAATCACTCTTCATCAACTTGTAGATGTGTTCCTGTAGTAGAAACACATAATGTGAGAAAAAAAACAGGTAACACATTGTGCTGAACAAAAATTATAAAATGCAGCGTTTCAGTCAAAAGTTGAACTCTTCTATACTTATGAACAATGCAATATTGTAGATAAAAACTACAGAAATCAGCTATGGATGTGCTTTCCAGTATTTGTATTATTTTCACCTGTGCATCCTCAAAGGCGTAGCGTCCAGGATCTTTGACATTCTGGGTGGTTTTGTCGTAGCTCTTGGAGTCCACGTTGATGGCACTGGGCGCTCCGGGGGCCAGAAACTCCTGCCAGATCTCCTGAACCCGAGTTGGAACTTCTCTGATGGGACGCTTCTTTAGTTCCTGGACCGCTAGCCAGAACCTACAGACCACAGTTAACAGTAAGAAAGTTACCTGTTAACTCAGTGGCTCTGAACCACAAATTAGAGATTAGGATATTTATATTCTGCACTTTATGTTTGCCCTGTGTATGAAATTTGCTTGACTTGACTAATTCCTTTTAAGAGCATCCATTTTACGTATATTACATAAAAAAATCTGGTCTATCTGTTTTAGAAACAGTACAGACAGACAGATTTTAAATGGTGGAAAGTTACTGCACCGTGCTGCAAGTTTAATTTAAAGAAGTTAGCGTTGATAGGCTTAATATGTTCATGAATAACATTGTGCTTTTTGTTAGTGATACAGCCATTCAATTACACGACAGTTCAAATGATGCTCAACTGAGATATTACAGCATAACTGAATTAAACTGACCACATTATCAGCTCTGGGCAGAAACAATGCACGCATGTACCACGAGAGGGAGCAGAGGAGCTACCCGGCACAGTGGCAACTCTATTCATATTTAGCAATACGCACACACCTTTGATAATCTGCAGTATTCCTGTTACCATGAATAAACCGATTAACATATTATTCCTGCCTGCTCGTGTTATTCTAGTCACAGATGCAATTGTGCATATTTTAAGGAGGCTGCATCCACCAGCTCACCCTGCTTTGATAAAACAGTATTACTGTTGGTTGCAGAAAAGACAAGAGTGGGTTAAATCCTCCACAGTCACTCATGTGTGCATTCAAGCGCGTGTGTGTGTGTGTGTGTGTTTGTGTTGTTCATGTTGTGGTGGCAAATATCCGTTCACACAGTCACATTGCAAGGATCCATGTGGGAACAAGAACCATGGTCCCACGAAAGTTAACCATTTATTTCAGGCTTAAGACTTGGTTTGTGGTTGAGGTTACAATTTGAAAAGGTTTAGGCAGCTGTAGGGGTTAGGATCAGGCATGTAGCAATTAAGGTTAAAGGCACAGTCTGTAAACCAAAACACATGCCTGGATCCTGCTGTCTCACCTGCTGAACAGCCAATGGTAGAAAGTAACTAAGTGTATTTTTAAGGTATTTTATCAAGTATTTCAATTTAATGTGACTTTATAATTTTACTCATTTCAGACATTTCCTACATGTATTTGACAGCTGTTGCTGGTTGCTTTTCAAATGAAAATATTGCATCTAAAAATTTTAGCATCTTATGAAATATGAACTACTGTCTGTAAACAATAATTGTAAATGACCTAATATATTTTCATAAATTACATCAAATGAGCTCAATCTTAAGCAAATACAACATCAAAATCCTGGTTACATTTTACTAATGATAAGAACCAAATTATATACTAGATATAATATTCTAACTCTTTAAGAGGAGCCATTCTGCATAGTAAGAACATTTTCTTTTGACACATTAAATACATTTTACTGGTGATACTTCTGTTTTTTACTGCAGTGCATTTGAACTATAATACTTGGATTACTATTTCTTTACAGCACTAAATTAATGCTTTTACATTAAATTAAAAGATCTGATTAATGTAATTACAACTATATCTACATTATAGTTTCATGATGATGTCAGTCAAACTCTCTAGTCATGAGTGTGACTTTACTTCATGTGCACATAGAAGAAAGATCCAAGAAAAAAGATTTGGAAGTAAAGTCTTCAAGGAATAAATCAATAAGTCTATACAACGTTCTCTTAGTTAACAAAAACAAGTACTTGTGAAAGTGTATTTCATCGTGTACCTGAGATTCTCTGAGCTGAACTCAGACTCCAGGAACTTGAGGAACTGCTCTCTCCCCACAGGATCTTTGAGAACCTCATCGATGCCAAAGGCCCACCTCTTTACCCTCTGCTGGCCCGGCTCCTTACTGTGGGAGGACACACAAAAATGCAACAAACCTTTCCCAGATGAAGTATGTGTGCAACAAATCACTCTATAGTATGAACTGTAAAAAAATATATATCCACTGATCTATGTGTCTATCTTAATATCTCCCTCTCTAATATCTCCCTCTCTTTTCAGTGTACCCACCTGGCTTCGAGCTCCCAGAGTGTGGTGTCATCTGAGATCCAGGGATTGGATGGATCTGGAGGTGTGAGGAAGGGGTCGTATTCAACGTACTGCTCTGTGTAGCCCAGCAAACTGTTTTTTTTGTGAGTAGAAATAACACAAATCGTATGAATAACATCAATCTGCATCACCCGTGGGACTTTACATATATTATAGTCTAGTTATCATATCTGATGAAAATGATGCTCCATACCTTTCTGTGAGTGATTATAATTGAGTTGGTTATTGATAAGCTTATTGACAAAAGGAGAAGTGAAATCCTCTCAAGGGCAAATACTTCAAATTGAATTCAAGGCAGAGGGACTGACCCTGTATTTGGACACAAGGATAGAGAGCTCCTTGCTGAATGCGCCTCTCTTTTCAGTGGAGGAAATGACAAATCAACACTTTTGTGTGCCATCCAGTATCTGGTATCGCCAGTGCTGACGCTTACTGAAGGCATTGTCAGGGACCAATCACTCTTCAAGGTCACCGGAGCTCTTAATTCCACACCATGTTAGGCCGTTTAAAGGCTCAATAAATAGATCAATGGCTAAACTGAATAAAGACACAAAGAGCATCCCTCACCTCTCTGCCACTTTGGACATTTTCAGTCGATGCCTGTCTAATTGCAATTGCCAAAAGGTGATCTGAAAGCACAGCAGGGAACAATTAGCATACATATGAGTCTCTATGAATTCACAAGGAATTGTTGAGTTGCAAGTACATTTACACACCAACTGCATAACATGTTAAATAATTTCACTTTATGCATGCATTTTAAACAGTATTTTGTACTATTTTTTGCACAGTTATGTATATATCATAATTAATGTTTTTATTAAAACCTTATTGCAATTAATTATGGAGAAAAAAATTTAACTATAAAATTACAGAGGAAAAATAAAAACTTTGACTTCAGATTGCTAAAGTAATCTTTGATGGTAGAGCGCCATCTGCAGAGCTAACCTGTTCTTGCAGTTCTTCTTCTGTGGGCTGCTTGGCCTCTGGGGCGGGGGTGTGGGTTGGGCTGTGGGTACGGATATCATTCTGGAGCCCATACACCGACTGCCACGACAAAAAAACATAAAACTGTCAATAGTATTAGCCTCACAGCTGCAGACAAGCACAGCAAGGAACAATAAGCTTGTCTGTTCATGTCTGTGTCATCAGCCCTGACCTTAAAAAGAAAGGTGTATCAGTGGGGAAGCTGCACTGTACCTTTCTGGTTTTGTGGGGGTTTTTCATTCTGGAGGACTTCTTTATATCGACTTCCGTTGTATTCACACATCCAGGCTGTGAGAAGAATAATGAGAAAATTAGAAAATCTCAAGTTAATTCAACTTAAATTCAATTTTTTACGACTTTGGCTGTTTATGCTTTGCCCTCTAGGATGATGCCACAAATGGCGAAGGTGCAATTCTTTCCACTGTTATATGAGTTTCAGTTAATCAAATCCAATATGCTTGGCAGGGGTGTGAAGTGATTCCGAGAAGTCTCCAGGACAATGTGTCAGATGCTGGTTAATTAAACATGGAATGTGCCAATTCTAGCAAAACAAGTAAACCAGCGGGAAATCAGAGTCTTAGTGTGCAAATTCTGGCTGATTGAACAAGTGGTCTAATCTAGGTCTCTACCAGAAGAACAACGCTAAGTAGCTTGACGGCATCACCGTGAAATTTGAATTAATATTGATTATGTTGCTCCAAGGACGCATAAATTGAACTTATTTTCCAATTAAGCATGGAGCAGTTGCTTTCAGAGAAATACAGCAGAGGAGACCCCATAACCTCAGAGGGAAACTAAATGCTAATGCTAAGTGCGTGTGTATGAACAAGGTAAAGAGCAGCGTTAAAGCTGATGCGTCGTGACAGTTATTGATGTGGCATTTCATGTGTGTGGCAGAGGAATGCGCGAGGTGGATTTACAGTGCGCTCACCTCCAAACACCATTCATATGTCACAGGAATCAGGGATGTATACCTCATCTATTAATGACAATCTATGAAGTGCTTGTGGCTGCAGCATTTTGAAAACGTTATTTCTTTGTTACACAGTCCGATGCTTTTCCAGAGCCTGTGAATTGTGTGGAATAACCCAGAGAGCAAAAATGATTTGCCATATCTACAGTACGTAATTACTCTTTTGATTCAGTGTGTGTGGTGAGCAGAGTGTGGTCAGTGTATTTTTTTTTTTGTTTGTTTGTTTCTTTCGAAATAATTCACTTTTGCTTTTTGCAGGAACAATTAAGATGATGTTGACAATATCAGCAATGATATCGGTGACAGCAAAGGTGACGACGAAGACAACATCAGCAATTTCACTCACCACTGGTCTGTGCACGTCCCAGAATGCTCTTTCCTGACTGTCGAGAATTTTCCTCTCAATTTTGTCTCTTTTCTTGTCCACTCTGAGGGGAAAATGAGGGAGTTCAGAGCTATTTTTAAAAGGCATGTAGCTTCCTCCTACACATGTCTGACCCATATCGCATGTTTAATGTGCAGTTCATCTGTGAAGATGTGTGCCGGCAATCACAGGGAAGTTTAATCATGTCATAACGAGGGTGTAAGAGGACTCACTCATAATGGCTCAATGTGTGTGTGATTCTTATAGAAACCTACTTCGCTTGTGCTTCTGCTTGCATAAAAATGAACTCCCATTTCCTGGCGAAAGCTCTCTGTAGCCTTGCTAAGCTCTCCTGCAAGTAAAACAAAGAAGAAAAAAAACAGGAGAAAAAAAGGCTTTAAAGGGATCTGGGCTTATTATATTTACTGCACATAATGTCTACAGTGCTCAGCTGGATCTTTAATGATCTCTGCTCACATAGACAAGAAGAAAAATAAACAGTTTAACTAACCCTGTGATTCATTTAATAGCTCTGGTGAAAGCAAAGTTACAAATGATGCAGTGACACACGGTAAAACAAATATTCTCAGTGTCAGTGGGAACAAAAAGGCAAGAGATAAAACCTGAAAGTGGTGCCAACACGGGAACAGAACAGATATGTGAGGAGGGGAGTGCTGACACTAAAAAACCTCTTTCACTTACCGCTTCATAGTCTGCAAGCTCCAGACGTGCTTTATTTTGCATTGTTCTTTTGCAGAGGTAAACAGCTGAGAGAGAGAGAGGGAGGGAAAGAGAGAGAGAGATTGGTAATAGAGGGAGAACTGGATCTCAGCTTGGGTTTAACAGTCTTAAGTGGCCCTGCGTTTACTCATTTAATCCTCTCAACTGCACATTTAAACTGGCCTGCAAATCACAAAGGTCATTGACTGTGCATGGTGTCTGAGCGTCTGTTACAGTGTGTTCTTGTGTGTGTGTGCGTGTGTGTGTGTGCCCCTGCCCCTTTTGATGTCTTCCTGTACTATCATCATCCCTTCATCCCTTTGTTAACTGACTATTATGTGGAAGCTTCATTATGCCATTAGACTGTTTTCATTAAGGGGCATCATTCACGTGAATCAGCTGCTGCATCTGAGACACTCTTAACTTCCCCCCAACGCTCAGCATAATTCCCACAGCGAGCATTAGCCCCTTTCTCCTCTACAACTCAAACAACAAATGAAAGACCTGCAAGGCTGCGGCTATTCACCCAGACCATTTTTGGCATTATGAAATGTTTATCTCCACTCCGCACTGCTGTAAACAATGAAAAGCTCATCCCTGTGCCACCATTAAAATGTTCAAATGCCAAATGTGCACAACAGGTGCGCGCATACAAATACATCCCCTGGTTTCCTTTGCTGTAATCAGCCTGCATCAGTTAGAGAGTGTGACTGAGGCAGAGGCATTCGACTGAGGTTGGGATATGTTGAAAAAATATTTATAAACATAAAAAAAAAAATATATATATATATATATATATATATATATATATATATATATACATAAAACAGAAATAAGACAGAAAGTACACAGGTAGCTTGACGGCAGTACACGCTTGCCTGCTGTACTATAACTAATTGTAAAGGTGGGCCACACATCTGAGACTGAATGAGATTTTATGCTTCTATCGATCATCCCTATTCTACAATTGCATCATTTGTGTTTCATCCTTTTAACTTTTCGCAACATCAGCAGCAATAACCAGAAATAGACTGGACAAATATGTTTTATGCACTACACAAACAGTCTGCATCATTAGCCTCCTCAGTGCATACTGCACAATGCACAAAGTAGGAGTTCGTCTGTAACAGAGCAGCTCTCTCACCATAGTCTGTGTTTTCTGGTTCCCAGCAGTTTGATGGCCAAAAGTATGGAGTCTGAAGGGAAAAACAGGTCATTAAGAAACAAAACTAAAAGAAACCTAATATCATTGACAGCACACAGCTAACCACATGGTGTTTTGAATCAAAGCACTGCCATGCGAGGTAGGCATGCAGTCATGGCCCTGCATCTGTCACAATAAAACATTTTGTTGTATAATGGGCTTGGCACAACGTTTAAACCACATAAGCTCCTTTCAGCGGGCGCTGAGAGCAGATACCAGCATGAATCTTGACCCTCCTCAGGCAACATTATATGGACTGGCTTCAGATGAAAACTGATTACACGTACAGAGGAAAGTGAAGCCTACTACTAATACAAACAGCCTGAGGCATTGATTTACTTTGGTTAGTTCTGTGGAGCACACTTGGGGGAGCTTACTAAAAAATCACTAACAGTCAATCCCAGCATTGACATTCATAGCGATGTGGATTTTTTTCCTTTGTTTTTTCTTTTTCATGAACCTGTAAAATTTACAGCCACAGCGACTCTAAATCACCATATTGACTACCTCAGATTACACAGAGGCACTTTAAGAATTTTGCTCTGGCCTTTCACCATATTTATGGATTTCAAAATTCTCATTCGTTACACGAGAAGTTATTTTTCTACTTTATTCTGAACACCACAGAAGGAGCTTTAGATGTTTTATATAGAAATGAAGATGCAATGTCTATGGAAATACATAAAACAATTTATGAGTCCGAGAAATCTCCTGTTACTCTGTTAGCACATCACATGACCCTGGGTTAAAACCTTCTGTTCATAGAAAGTCTGAAGCTTTCTTTTGGCCCATGTGACGACCTAACACATTCTATAACTCATTTAAGAAGTTATGGCAACACTCCCTGAATGTGCCTGAAACTAGTTATTTGACATAAAACTTGTTTGACAAAATATACCCCAAATAAACATGTGAATGAAGAATACAATAGAAATAGCACAAATTAGTGTTATGGCAGCACTTTTATTATTCTTACCTGAAACCTATAGAAAGTGCCATCATCTTTGAGAGTGAGGACGTGATCTGAGATGGGGAAGAAGTAACCATGTGCAGCCATCAGAGTCCCTAGGTGAAGAGCCTCCACTGGGACAAAACAGACAAAAAGTCAATTTACAGCTTGGTTCGGTCCTGATCTTTCTGTCTGCAATATCGTCCGCCAGCACATAAAACTTTACTTTCATGTATATAACAACATTTCCATGGGTTTCAGCACATTGGAGAGTGTGTTAAATGATGAAATGGCTGTGGGCAGGAAATCTTGTTCTCAGAGAGAGCGCAGCACAGAAGGTTTCACAAGTCATCTTGTTCAACTGTTGTGCAAATATTATGCAGCTATTCTGTGCTCTGAGGGAAACTTTGCCTCTTTCAGAAAGGTGTTAAAACATTTATTCCAAAAGAGTGAGATGTAATGGTAACTTTAGATCTTTAATCTGTGTTTTTGAGTTTGGAAAGGAGGTTATTATGTTTTTATATGTGCACATGGCTAATATTAATACAGCAACTAAATTAGGTGTTTATATATTATATTCTAAAAAAAAGGTTAATCTAAAATATTAAATTTAAACAAAAGTTAAAATACATAAAACTGATATAAGGCTACAGCCAATTAGTTTATTTTAGCACAGAAATAACGAGTTAAAATAGCTGGCCTGGCTCTATCAAATGGAAACAAAATCCTCCTACCAGCACATCTGGATATGACTAATTAACACATTTTATCTTGTTTGTTTAGTTCATACAAAAACTGAGGTGTAAAAACAACAGTTCTCCATTTTGCAGGGGTTACGTGTCAGGCTGTTTCTCGGTGAACCTTCCTAATGTTTCTGCTGGTTGCCTGGCAATAGTTCAGAGCCAAGATATGTAGCCTCCTGTACAACGCAAAATGACTGTTTTCTTACCATTTGACAGAGCTAGATATGAGAGTGGTACCAGTCTCATCTAACTCTCCGCCAGAAAGCAAATAAAGAATATTTTTCAAAATGTCATACTTTTGTTTTGAGGATCAGGGTGGTAAGACCGTTCCTTAATTTAAATCTGAATTAATCTCTTTACAAAAGCTCTTTATTCAGTTTATACAGAGGTTTTAAAAGATAAATCTGCTTTCAGCTCTCACTTTCATTAAAAGGAGATTCTCCGATTATCCGGCAATCAATAGTTCCTCATCACGGATCGTGAGCCAGCATGCTGGGTTTCTTTTTGTCCCACCAGCTAATTAACTTTATTCACCTTTCATCCCCCTGGTATAAATTCATCCTTGACAAAATGGCAAGAGTGAACACCATGCCCCGAATTAGGTGCTGCGGCTCTAACAGACTCTGACATTGCTTTGACAGAAGGATAGGCAGGTCTCCCTTCCGACCAAACAGCACTGCAGGGGGCCTCGCTGATTAGCCCACCTTCAGCCGGAGGGGCGGAACTCATCAGTCAAATCACCTGGTGTTGTGCTTGGTTGGAGAGAAAACCTGCTTCCCCTTGGCGCTCTGCGGCACACGGTTTACTGTCCCTGATTTAAAACCATCAGATAATGAAAACATGTAATCATCATCAGCCGCATGTCTCGTCTGCCTCCAGTCATTCCCTGCTGCTCCCAACCTGTAACCTCTTCAAAGTGTCGCCGTCTATTATTCATGCTTAGTATGCTGACAATTCTCTGTTAATACCACCGCTCTTTGCTCATTATGAGCGGTATAGGAAACAGTTTATTTACGTGCTCTTTCAAACGGCGGTGTCCTTCTCCATCTCTGCCATGTAATCTGATTATTCACTGAGTGCTTTGTGTAAAGCCCAGGGACGACTACCAATCAACTGTGATCTTAACACTAACAGGTTAATGGTTACAAAGGTTGAAATGCTTGTTAGGGCCTAAATAGGCTGAGCTATCGATGCTTTAACAGAAGATTACTGTATGCACGCATAAAATATGCGCACCTCTGCTCTGTGACGCACACACACCGGGTGCATGTGTGCGTGAGATAAATATAGATTGCTGTTTCCTTTACCACCGAGGTGATTGTCACAGCTTTGAGAGGTCAGGATGCTTATGTGTATGCATGTTTGTGTGCATGCGCATGTGTGTGACCGGGCTTCACTTATTAATAAATTATGACTCATAAGTTATTTAAACCTGTTTACTTACAAACACATCCATTCCTCCTTACCCACTGTACTATTTCTTGCAGCAACACTGCCCCACGTGTATATATATAATTTACGGTATATTATATTTTGGCGTGTTATTGAGTGAAGAGTTATTTCTGTCAGAGAGCTCCAGGGACAGACTGCACCTGTGTACGTCATCTGTCCATGTAATTCAAAAGCAAAACAACAAAAAAAAAGAGAAAACACTACTCAATATACCTTTTTACTTATTCAGATATTTCACTTTCTGGATTGTTGTCTCGGGCAGGATGGATGTCAGATGAAAGTAAAGTCAGCAAAGTATGAAAAATGACATCTAGGACAGTGTAGTTAGAGCCGACTGTCTCCCATTCTTCAAATGCATGTCTGAGTGTCTGTCTGTGTGATGGTTTGCTCAGACTCTCTGCTTTTGTTCAAGTCAAGCCGAGGGTTTCTTCTGATGGCGTTTTGAAGGATGGATGTTGAACGTCATCCCCACACAGAGCTACTGCTGCAACGGTTTCTATAAATCCCCCAGAACAATCCCTCTGACACTACACTGCCTTCATAGCCTGCTACTGGGCTTACTTCACATTTAGCAAATCTCCCTGCACAAGTCAAACACAGATACATTAAATTTGATAAAGCTGTGAAGCAAATGCTAAATTAGGATCCAGTAAAAGGCTTAATTTCTTTAATGGTACAGAAAGTATAGATTGTGATGAGAACAGAAGAAGAGATCTGAAAACGCTAAGTCAGTCTAATGTGGTTCAGGGTTTTTCCATGGGATGAATAAAAGATTAACCAAGATTGTTATGTTGCTTTTTTTTTTTTTTCCCTCGTAAGAGCCTTTAAAGATCAGTTCCTGGTGGCAAGGGAGCTTCTGGCTTCCATTTAACATATCGCAGGCTTTTCTATAAGCTTTATAGCTGACTAAACCTTGGACTGGAATTAGTCAAGTTGTCAAGAAAGGCCAGCCTCTGAGTCCGGGGGGAAAACACCCTTTGATTTCATCATATTACCAGCTCTGTGCCAAAAACCCAGCAAACTGGAGCCCTGCCAAGCAGAGTGTGGAAGTATTCTTCTAGCTGAGCTTCATGTAAAGACAAGGGAAGAGGTTCTCCACTATATTTATATTTAGATTATTATTGTTGTTTGTACTATACAGTATGGAGAATGCTGTTTGGAGTTGTTGGGGTAATGAAAAATGATTTGTGGTGGTACATTTACTCAAGCACTGTACTTGCATATTATAGTATAGTATAGTATTTCCAGTATTTCCACCCTCCTGCTTAATACTTTCACTCAACTATTGTCTTAGTTTTTGTTTATGCTGTGTTCCTTTGCAGATTCAGTTTCCAAACGCAAAACCATACGAAGCTTGTAACTAAATTCTTAAAGATCAAACCAGGTGACACCTTCCATTAAAAGTTCTTTGCCGTGTCTGTGAGGTGTAAGCAGTTCCCCCAAAGAAACACTTCCCTCTCTAAACTTCTTATAATGTTGAAATTAAGCTAAGATTCAAGTCTAAAATATCTATACAAATTTGTGTAAACACTCTGTTTTTTCTTATTTTTTAATCATTTTAACAACCCCCTCAGATTTATCTTGTGACCCATGAGTTGGGGTCCAAGTGGACCAAAATACCTAAGGTAGTCAAAACGGGCTCCACCTCAGCCTGCTATGACTCACTTGTAAAATGCTCTTTACTGTATGAATCATTGCTTCCATATTAACAATCTCTTAATGTTAAACAGGATATTAGGAGGTATCAGTCACAGGGACCGTTTTCTACTGAACCTTTTTTTACTTCTTAAAAGTAAATGTTTCTGATAGTACTTGTGTACTTTTTGAATCTCTCAGTGTGATTTTGAATGCAGGACTTATTTTTAGATTGTTGGATTGGTACTTTTTTTTCGGAGTTCTCGTTCCACCGCTTGCTTCGACCAACTACAGACGAGTGGAATCCTTACAAATGATGTGTAAGAGGACTGGTGAAACGAATACTGACACCATTTTTAGAAACCCACGCTTTTCTTTAAAAAGGAAGTTGCAAGCTTTTATACCGTGTGCCAGTGTAGCAGTGTGCAGGAGGGTGATCTCGGGAGACTGAAAAAGATCATCCAAAGTGCTCCACTTCAGGAGTGACTCTCGAGTCTGATGAGGAGGAGGTTTAAAGGCGGTTGGAGGAGCAAACCAGGACGTTTATCCAGAGCAGCATGCGTCCTCTCCATGCTGTTCTGATGAGCCCCATGTCCTCCCTCTGAGATCATTTTACCGGTCCCTGGTGTTCCACTGATCACATTAGGGGCTCTTTCATATGCAATTCACACTCTTAATAACATGCATGTACACACTCACAGACAGCTTGACTGGTAGACAGTCTTGCTGACTGCTTTTTATTCATGTCCCCTTTTGGTCTGGTGAATCTAACTATTTATATTTTTGATTGTTGGTGTTTGACAACTCAATTCCCCCTACAGGAATCTAAATAATTATATACTGAGCTATATTTGTTTATGTATTTATGTATTGAGGCATTGCGATAGGCTGTTTTTCATAAATGCAAAGACGTTTACAAAATTAACATAATAAAATTGCTTTTTTTTTTTAAAGCTATAATGATATCCTTAGAAATACATTCATCTGTTATTTCTGCTTTCTCTCACACAGGTAGAGGACACACACAAACACACACACACCCACACACCGAGGCAATGAGTCTGGCTCTTTGCCAATGACATGTCGGTCAAACAAATCATTCTCCTGAGAGGTACAGATTCTATCGCCCTCCGAAATGTTACTTGGCATTGTGGGAATGCTTTAGATTCTGTAAAAAGGATGGTGTTATCTCCCAACGTGCAGTTCCGCTCGGTTTATTCACTTTTGCTCAGACGCACGCCTACACACATACACGCACATGCACAGATGTTCAAACATGCATAGAGAACATATTCTGTTTCCCACCTCCCTGTCTCACAAGTTCATTTACCCAGCTACCTGTTATATGTGGCAAATAATTATATGAATACTTGTCTGTTAACATTTTGCAGCAAAAGTATAAAGTGATCTTATAGTTGTTGTTACATTTTCACAAAAAAGAGGATTTACTTTGAATTTAGCAGTGAAAACCACTATAAACATTGTTAGAGATGAACATTTCATTATAGTGTTATTTTATCCATATTATCGTTATACAGTATTTAAATGATATTTTGAGTATTTCACCTACATTTAATAGACAGAGCTGATGTACTGCATATCTAAGAACTTTACAGTGTCATAGAATTTAATTTAGCAATAACTATTTTAGCAATGTTATTGATACCCCTGTGGAGATTTATTTTCAGGAAGGTCAGAGGTCAGAAGTGTTGCAGACCAGAGCTGATTGGGTTTTTACAGCCCTCCTGGCCTATTCAAAATGATAATATGGCAACGCTAATTCATACTGCTAATGACTCTGTGAATGAAGCAGTGCATAGTCCATTAACCTCTTTGATCTTAAGGCTATTTCTGCTCAGTTTTCACTCCCCTCATTGGGCTAATCACAGTGTCCTCGCTGCTGTAAGCACAGAATACAGTATATTGATAATGTGAAGCAAAAAAAAAAAGTGCATTTCCATGGATTTTGTCACTTTTGTTGATTTTCTTTTTCCTATGAGATGAATGTATATTGATTTTTTAAATGTTCGTATGGACTCTGAAAGTTATCAGCGGCCTATACCAAGCCCTATTTTTTAAGCCTAAGATTTACATTTTGGTGAATGTGTGGATGGAGAATCTTAATTAGCTGCTAGCAGTTCCTGTTTTCCATAATCAGATGTATACACAGTCAGCTGCACCGGACAGTTCATCTTTAGGTTGTAGATCGTGTCAACCTGTGGCCTCTCATTTACATTTATCCTCTCAGTGTCTCTGATCCCTTTGTGAGCCGTCGGGCCTGCCACTAGTGCATGCATAGTAATGAATCAAGTCTGAGCCACCTTAAATGAGGTAAGCAATTATTTCCAATAGTTAGCATGCCAGACAAACCAATTGGCTTCAGACATACTATGATTGATAATAATCTGCAATTGTCTGAATTGTAATGAAAGTATTATGGCAAAGAGTGCATTCAAAACCTTCTGCTAAAATGTCCCAAAAGACATCTAAAACTTTTGAGAGGAACTTTGGAGGATGGAATTTGCGTTGGCTAATCAAATACAGTATTGAATGAAAATTGGTTTGGGAACTTCAGAGATTGCAAAATAGGATGATAATGAGTTCATCTGGAGTGCGTCAGTATATTATCTGTGGCATTCATTTAGCAAAAAAACTCTAAATCCCCAGTCAACTTTGATATAAGCTCATCTGCCTTTACATAATAAACATGCTGCTATCGTGCTGTGAGCCAAATTAATTGCATTTCACTTTGCTGTGTTTGTCAGCCCCGCCAGGAGTTGTTCTGTGCTGAAGTCACTTAGTTTTGCACAACACTGTTTACCACCGCAGGGCAATTGACAGCATGTTTTGTCTCTGTTTGCAAAAAAACAAAAGTGCACCGATAAGAAAAATTCATCTTAAAGGACAAAGAACATCTGTCTGTAGACACATGAGAGTGCTGTTATGGAGGACCTTTTCAATTTTGCAGGTGAAACAACGTGTAACACACAAAATTGTTATTTGCTAGAGGGAATGACATATGTGTTATTAACAAATCTCAGCAACAAAATAAGCCTCTCAGGCCGAGTTTAGCATGTTAAGAACGAGTGATCTGACAGGTTTTTTTTTTGCTGTTCTTTTTATGTTTCGTTTGGCATATTAGAGGTGCTGATACAGATACATTATTAATCACAGCGCTGTCTGAGACACAGAGGAAAGCATAATCTCTTGGGTAAAGTTTAAATGTCTCAAACTGTGTTTGTAAGTTTCTTGACATCAATTAAAAGAGAAAAAAGAAGACAAGGATACAAAGGTAACAAAAGCACAGGGACAGTCTGTCCACTTGAGAAAATTAAAGTGATCTCAAAAATCACAGAAGTGTTTAACCATGGTCTAACTGCTACCTAGTGCCCTTAAAAGCACACACAAACACGTTAATAGGCTCTAAACAGCGTCAAAGCGGCACACACACAAGTGCATGCATATGAATACGCACAACTGACAAAAAAATGACAAGCAGATCCTACCAATGAAACAACACACAAAGGAACTGCAAGTTGATGAGTCAGCTAAGTATCACAACCATGAACTGGCTGCACAATAGGCACACACTAGAGCAGACAAAAACTGGAATGCACACACACAATATCCAAGAAAACACACACCCAGAGTGCACACACACACATACACTGAAATCTCACAAAAGGTTGTTAGTCCCATTTTTAGCTATTCTTCTTTGTCACCACCTTTAATGCAAGCAAGCAAGCAATTTGAACTTTTCACATTTATCACAGTTCAACCGGTCCGCTTTTGAGTCATTTTATGTGCAATGAGGAGCTCAACTAATGATCTGGCGATCTCCCTCAAGACAGTCTAGTTGTACTTTTTCACACTGGAATAAAACAAGAATAATGAGAAAGAAAAAAGAAAGAAATACGAATAAGAATTGCAGTGTCTGCTGTAGCTCAAGGACACAAAAAGACAGATCAAAGAAAAATGCAGAACTGTGGACTTTTACATATACTAAGCTAATGGTGCACATAGGCTGCCCAAGGTGCTTCCTCTTGCAGACAAAAAAAAACCATAAATTTAAGGGCGGTACAATAGCTTGAAATTGTATACAATAAACACCTGTTACAATAATATATTACAATTTTGATTTTGATACATTGGTATTAACTAAAAAGAAAATCTACACCCCCTCCTTGAACCGCCACCTTACTGTGGTGGAGGGGCTTTTGTGTGCCCGAATGATCCTAGGAGCTATGTTGTCGGGGGCA